>NLAD01000878.1:0-32870 GCA_002370245.1 Metschnikowia sp. 04-226.1
ATGAGGTCTTAACTGCAGGTCCATGAATCACTTGTTGTCACTAGTGCTTGAATAAACGGACATTTGTTTCAGGTATTGAAAGACAGCCTTGTGTGAGATCCGAGATTTGATTTTATATATTTTTTGAATGAGGGGGGGGAGAGGCTCCTTTTATATTCGAAACGCGCTCCACTTACAATATGAAGCATTGCATCGTGTCACCTTGAGAACGCACATAATGGCAGCCAACTTTACCCCAAGTAACACCACCACATCATCAGCTGGTGAATATTCAATTCAGCAAACACATTGAAAATAAGATGATGGTTATAGCTAGAAGTATATGATTGTTTCTTTTAAAGATCTTTTCCATTTTTGATCAATCAATACTTTCATCTTGAAGGCATTTATATCCTGCACATAGCTCAATGATCATTCGGTGAATATAACAATACAGCCACTTTTTCTCAGGTCCGGAGAGGTTGAATAATGTTGATGACGGAATGAAAATGTCTACCCTTATACCAAACTCAATCATCTCCTGTACTTTTGAAAAGGTCTCTGGTCAGTCCAAAGGTATTTCTCCACCAAAAGATGTCCATCCTTTAATTTAACCTAAACCCGCTTAATTATAACCGTACCACTGACTCGTTCAACTAGAATGAACCCTTTGTATCATCGATATTGCAATGGTCCACTATTCTATGTAACAGGATCTTGATGTTTCAAAGGAGTCCATAGAATGGACCAGTACACTCTAACATCTTCATCATCTTGAACTCCTTCAACATCTTCAACATCTTCAACATCTTCAACTCCTTCAACTCCTTCAACATCTTCATCACCTTCATCATCTTCAAGTCTGACCAGTTGGAGTCCTGATTGGTTCCAGTGTTTTTCTTATTCTTCTTTCTTGTTGTAGTCAAATCCAATGATCTGGTTTCGGGCCATAGTTCTTGAACGAATAGTCGTGCACCTTATCCTTGACCTTAATTCTGGCTCTTCTGGTCTGAATAGTGGAAAACTCCAAGCCAGAATCATGCACAAGAACACACTAGTTTTTTTTCGCGAAGGAATTGACTAAATGGTCGACCTAGAAACCGCGCGATTTGCCACTTCCTTGTTCTTGGCCTGCCTCCACCAAAATATGTTTTGACTGTATCAGTGTGAACCACAGGGGAGTTGTTGATCTTGGTGATCACCACATCAATATCTTTTACAACCAACACCCAACCGTTAGCAAAGAAGATATCATGGATATGATAGTTGTGGGAGACATTTTTGACATTTATGACGAGTCAATTTTTGGTAAGAGGACTTAACAGACACTCACATCGGTTATGAATGTTTTGTTATGGTGTGTTTGAAGATTTTTGGGAAGAAATTTGTGGACAGTTACACTGGATTTTTTTTTGTTGAGGATAAGTTTTTGTTGAGGATGAGTTTTTGGTGAGGATAAGTTTTTGGTGAGGATAAGTTTTTGGTGAGGAGAAATTTTTGTTGAGGAGAAATTTTTGGTGAGGAGAAACTTTTGGTGAGGGGAAACTTTTGGTGAGGAGAAATTTTTGTTGCGGATGAATTTTTGTGTTGCAGCGCGCAACCAGGGATAATGGAATTATTCGAAGATCTAATTGACGTAAATCTATTGTGGTGGCGTGAACCTAAACGAAGAAGGAAAAAATGATCGCGCTTCTAGTGTATGCAGTACACCCAAGGAAACCGTTTTGACGCACTCAAGATTCTTGGTTGGAAAAAACCCTTCACATCTCTAATATGCATACCTGCGTGCATATAAAACCCACGAGTAGATAATAACTCCTCGTCCCCATGAAACATCAGTGTACCCGTCTCGAAGAAACATCACTATCCTAGTGTTCTGCAAAAAAAATTAAGGGGTCATATTGTGCACAATAAGAATATTATGGGTCTGGTGTGGGAGAAATCGTGTATTCTTTCCTCGTTGTATTTATTGCGTCATCAAAAGCCGCATCTGTGCGAGGCTTGTGCTTTACATGCGCACTCAAACGCTTCTTTTTTCAACGGGAATGTGGCGTGCATATAACCACGTGCACATAACCACGACACGTTGGTCTGGCAGCAAAATCTCGCACCATACCGGATTTATCTCGTAAAAATGAGCCTATCACTGGTCCGATTCTCCGCTTCGCAATTGAGCAAAAAAATGATTTTTTGGTTATGACTACATTTTTTTATTTGCTCAATTCTGATTTTATGTTGAGTCGATACTCAGTAACCATCCAATCGGCTGATTCAATCTCAATCAAACGGCCTAGACTATTGATGATGGACTTTCTGAAGGTAACAGAAATTAAAAAAGAGAAATAAAATGCAGGTTCTTATCGCCAGAAAAACATGCAAGGTTGCTTAAATGGCTGGTTTATGTTTTCGGATTAACCACGGAAAGATTCCTTTGCGTGCTAATTTAATCCGTCACTAACAAATTACTGCATATAGTCAGTTCCGTCGCATTTTACTTGAGGCTTCAGAAGGTCCCTTCACATTCTTGAACTCAGCTTAAAAAAAGAGTAGTCCTATTGTTGCTCTGGTAGTATAGATCCCTATTTACCAGCTTATAACTTAAGAACATACATTTTTCCGAATGCCACGGTCCCATCATAGCCAGTCAGCAATGTCTTAATTTTCGCAAGATTCTTCTAACTTGAGTAAAGTCAACCCTTCAAGCGCAGCATCAAACTAATCATCTTTTTCAGGAACTTCGGTTTCAGAATCCCTGTCATCCACAGGGAAATTGTCATCAGACACAAGTGCAGTTCCATTTGTCACGGCAGTTCCATTGATTCTCTCGTAAGGCAAAAGGTAAATCTCCACCTCGAAGCAAAATGGAGCGAGTTCGGGCGGAACATTGTGTGCAATCACCCGAACAGAGTTGACTATCAGCTTACTCAAGGCACAAGAGTAGAAAGGACCATAGAGAACCCTCCATTCACTGCTCAAAGATAAGGCGGCCGGACGGACAATTGGACCAAACATAAATTCACCTCTATAAAACCCCACCGCCACAAATTCCTGATGGAGAGTTTTCTCAACATAAGCAATATTATCCATGAAAACAATCTTAAGAGGGGTGGCTGATGGGCGTCTATGAGAGAACATGTTAAGGAAGTCAAAGTTTTCTCCAAGTTCAATTCCTTGGAGTGGCTCTAAGATGTTGTTCACTTTAGCAAACAAGGCCATTGGCAAATCATTAGGCACATGTTTCACAGCAGTTCTAGTCAAGCCATCGTAATGTAAGAGGTAAACCTCCACCTCGAAGCAATCAATGTTTGCCGGTGCAGTCATTATTGAGCGGAATGGGCCGGACAGTGCTTTGCACGAGTAAAGAAGGCGATTCGAGATTTTCATGTCACTATCCAAATTCAAGAAACCGGGTTGAGCCAGGCTAGAGAAGCCAAGGTACTTCTGGATCTCATTCATCCACTGTGGCTTGGAATTCACGTAAGTAAAAGCAAAGTGTTTATCATAAATGAATTGAACCGGGCTGCGATGCTGGGTTGGAACTTTGTAAGACAAGATTTGGAATTCTTCCAGTTCGTCAGGGATGGCGAAAAGCGGTTCAAAGGTACCATTGACTTTTGCAAAGAACGAGATTGGTATTTCTGGAGTTGCACACGCAGTGGCAGCTAAAAGGGAGCCAACAATCAATTGAATGGTTCTCATGGTGATTTTTATTGCTCCTAAGAAAGGGGCACATATCTTGTTTTATAGGATCAGCAATAACCGATTTTTGGGATCAGAAAGAGTGACCAATCTTTAGAACAATAGGCAAAAGGATCTGAGAACTTGCATTGATGAATGCATATTTCCTGCACGCTTGGAAAACTGGTGTAACTTTCTAGGAAGTTAACCCCCTCTCTGCTACCAATCAAGGATTTTGATGCATAAGTCATGACTCATTTATTCAAGCGCCATTTTTTCAATGGGCCTAAATCCATTGTTTTGTAACCACTCTCATGCACTTCAATAAATCAGTTAGCATAATTGCAGCCAAGATATTAAGAACTAGGAACACAAACATGAGGGGCACACCATTGTTCACTTAGTGAGTAAAGTTTGGTCATAACCATGAGACATTCTTGAGCTTCATCTTTGGTTCAGATCTCATACGGTTGCATGTAAGTCGCGGGAAACGTTGGGAAACGTCCTGGGCTATTAGGAGTAGGGGATGACTCTTGGTTCAGGCATTGAAGAGAATGTGTGAGTATCTAAATTAATATAATTTTAAATAGGGGGGGATCAGGCCCCTTTTATATTCGGAGTGCGCTCCAGCGAAATATGAAACGTCATGTGCATATGTATTTCTTGAGAGTGCACGTGAAAAGTCCTCCTCATTTACAGCACTTCACACACACTTTACATTATAATTAAATTGCAACGAACGAATCAGATTGGATAAAAAGTATTACATAGTGAAATAGAAATTATTTTGATCACACGACTTGAATCTCATTTCGACCGGACGTTTTGGATCATTCACAGAGCACTTTGGTTTTGGTTGTAAGCCCTGTCAAAGTATGAGTATCTACACTCCAAAATAAATCCGCACTAGATCTGAACCAGTCCTAATCCAATCAACTTCTGCTAGCGCCCCTCTTCGCAGCAATAGACGTTTTTTTCCATTTACTCACATTAGGTAGGGACACACACACACAAACATAGTCATCATGAATTGACTCTCAACAAAATACAATTTAATAATTTTTATAAAATCATTATATCTCCTTAGATTTCCTAGGACTTTAAAATTCTCTAAAAGTCGGTTTGGTTCAGACTTGGGTTCTGGTGTAATAGTATCTCATGATGGACTATAGAGAGAGATATGTGTATGGCTTTCCAGTATTTAATAATTTGTCAGACCAACATCAACTTCCAAATAATTGTCGCACTGTACACTTTGAAATTTTAATGAAATATTTGACCAAGACTGGATATTTGTTTCTTTAGGGTGCGTAGTCCAGTGAAGCATGGAGTGATGAGGTATTTCTCGCGGACTTGTGGTCCGTGCATAAGTAATCGTGGCTGCTGCAGGAGCGCACGAGAGCAAAGACACCAATTTCCGCGCGAATACCAAGGTTTGAGGTGAGTCTGGAAAGCTCGCGCATTTACGCACAGCAGCATATGGAACGCAGCAACTATATTTTTCCGAAACGGAACGCAATCCATTTCCGGTAAACTACGAACCTGAGTCTTTGGACTGAACAGCCGATATAGATCTGGTTTTGAATGTTTACTTTTGGAATTTCGTTGTGAGTCCTCGGATCGAAATTCCTACTGCCCTGGAATTGTTGGCAACTTTGTCTTGCTTGTCACTGTTGTAGTCGGTGTGCCCGCGCTGCTGGTCCGAAAAAATGTGTCATCGCACGAAACTCCACTTCATGCACTCTTATGCATGTCGCATGCCTCTCGACCGATCGAAATGTACATTTTCGCGATGCATCTTGGCCGAAACTTGGTACTTGGCAGGCAATGGACCAGGAGTGACCTTATCTTTGAGACCAAGATGGGACCTCAATGGTCGATAAGAATTTGGGACTTAAGGAGATTTTAGTGTCGAAGAATAAATTTAAAGAGAAAGGAAAAAGAAATGGTGCAACTACTGGACAGATGCATTGAAGTATTTGGTGACAGCTGATAATGCGGGACCAAGTCCGGAATGATTTTCGGTAAGTGCATTCTCATACACTCAAAACCATTGCAGCTCAAGTAGATGTACGATCACCATAAACTGCAACGGCCACAGCCGTAAATAAACCTGATACAATACGACTAGAATAATATGCATGACTAACGTCATCTTATGTAAATCCAGTTAACTACATGGATAGTTAGAAATTCCTCTTTGGGCTCCTTTGGATACTTCTGAGGGACCATAAAAGTAAGAACCTTCTTGCTAAAACAAGACATTAAAAAGAGAGTCTAAAAAGCCGTTTCTTACATATGCACGATGAACAGAGAACCAATTGGGAAGTATGCTGCCGATTTCCTCTTATGGGCTATTTTCGTCCCATTTTGATATAGCGTCTTATGCATTATAAGCGCGCGTGCTGCAAGCACAAACCCTCGAAACAGTTCAATCAAATGGTCCTTCTGAACGGCCAGAGCAGATTTTCTCTATAAAAGGCCGTTTCGGCTCCACAAAAATGAGTCGAATTATTATCAGCCCAATGCTTCACTTCTTCATATTGTTGCTTTTGCCTTTCCTAGCACAGGCTGCAGATGCAGGAGGGTGTCAAAATACAGCTGTGACCCTGGTGCTGGCCGGATTCAAGGCTGATTTTTGGCAACTTCCCATTTTAAGTGACCTTCCCTGGTCAGACCCCACTTTTTTCGATCAAGGCTTCAAGTACCAAGGATATGTGGGCTCGGTAACGGGAATTACAGCCATGAACTTCCAAACAAGCGTCACCGCAGATGAGAATGTTCCCGTCATGGGTACGGTGTACTCTCAGTACATCACCGTGACTAACTATACTATGGTGTTGAGTGGGTACTTCTACGCGCTGCAGGACGGAGTGTATCAGTTCACCTATCAGTCGGATGAGGGAGGAGTCTTTAGACTCGGTGCCGCTTCAAACTACTGTTGCAATAATGCCAGTTACAGTGTCACCGATGAAGTGTCCATCAACCGTGTTTCTGCCATGCCTGGAATCTTGGCCACCGGCGCCACTGCAGAGCTGTTTCCTTTGCAAGCAGGCACCTACTACCCGATCGAAATTATCACTTACAACTGGAGGCAGCTGTCTGCCCAATTTACTTCGTTCACTTCGCCCGATGGGGTGGTTCATGGTGACATAGCCTCGTCAGTATACCAAGTTGACTTTGCTGGAAACTACGCCACTTGTTATACCACAGTGACATCATACTGGGACCAGCCTGGAACTTCCACCACCACGGGTCCTGGAACACTGTTACAGACTGTCATTGTGGAGTTGCCCAAATATACAACCACTCTCACTACTACATGGCAGAACTCTTTTGCTTCAACGTCTACTGCCACGGGAAATGTGACCAATACTGTGGTTGTTAATGTTCCTGTGCCTACAACCACTGTGACCTCCATTTGGACGGGCTCTTACACTACTCAGAATAATGTTACTGGAGGACCGGGTCAAACCAATACGGTTATTGTGCAGATCCCAATGCCTACTACTACCATAACTAATACTTGGGGTAGTTCTTATGCCACTACTATTACGGAAACCGGTGATTCAACAAATACAGTGGTGGTGAATGTGCCTACTCCAACTACCACAATCACTTCTGTGTGGACTGGGTCTTTTGTTTCGACTACTACTGCTACTGGTGGGCCGGGACAATCTAATACTGTGATTGTTCAGATTCCAATGGAGACTACAACGGTGACTAATACCTGGGCAAACTCTTATGCTACCACTACAACTGAAACAGGAAATCTCACCAATACTGTGGTTATCAATGTGCCTACCCCCACTACTACAATCACTTCAGTATGGACCGGTTCCTTTACTACCACCGTCACGGCTTCTGGATCAGTTGGTCAAAGCAATACGGTGATTGTTCAAATCCCAAAGTCTACCACCACTATAACGAATACTTGGGGAAGTTCTTATGCTACCACAACCACTGGAACAGGAGATCTCATCAATACTGTGGTAGTTAATGTTCCCACTCCAACTACAACTGTGACTTCAGTCTGGACGGGATCGTTTACCACATCCACGACAGCCATCGGAAGTCCAGGTGAGTCTAACACTGTGATTGTTCAGATCCCAAAGTCAACAATTACAGTGACTAGCACCTGGAACAATTCCTATGCCACTACAACCACCGGAATCGGTAATCTCACCAACACAGTGGTGGTTGAAGTCCCAACTCCTACGAATACGGTGACCAGTGTCTGGACAGGAGATTACACTACTTCTTATACAGTTACCGGAGGACCTGGTGAAAACAATACCATCATCGTGGAAATACCAAAGTCTACCTCTACTTTGACTAGTACCTATGGAGAATCCATTACCACTACAACAACAGTTACAGGAGACGAGACCAATATTGTTATTGTACAGGTCCCAACGCCTACAAATACCATCACTACGTTTTGGACAGGAGATTACACCACTTCTTACACTCTTACTGGAGAACCAGGAAACAATAATACCATTGTCGTGGAAATACCAAAATCCACTACGACTTTGACCAGTACCTATGGCGGATCAATTACTACAACCACTACCATCACTGGAAATGGAACAAATATGGTGGTGGTGGAAGTTCCTACTCCAACAAATACCATCACCTCTTTCTGGACTGGCGATTACACAACCAGTACCACGATTACTGGGGGACCAGGCGAGAACAATACCGTGATAGTGGAAATCCCAAAAACTGTGGAAGTCATCACCAGAACCTATAGTGGCTCAGTTACTACTACCACTACAAGTATTGGAGAGGGCACCAATGTTGTGATTGTGGAGGTTCCTACTCCAACAGCTACCATCACTTCTTTCTGGACTGGAGACTCAACCACTTCATATACAGTCACGGGAGGACCGGGAGATAACAATACCATTATAGTGGAGATTCCAAAGTTTACCACCACTTTAACAAGAACAATTGGAGGATCGGATACTACCACCACAACTGTGACAGGAGATGAGACGAATACTGTGGTGGTTGAAGTTCCCACACCTACTGCGACAATCACCTCGCTTTGGACTGGTGAGTACACGACCACCAGTACTATTACCGGGGGACCTGGTGAATCCAATACAGTCATTGTTGAAATTCCAAAGTCTACTGACACTTTAACTGTGACTTATGGAGGCTCGGAAAGATCAACCACTACTGATATTGGAAATGGCACTAATACTGTGATTATTAATGTGCCAACTCCAACAGTGACTATCACGTCTTATTGGACTGGCGATTACACTGCAACCAACACAATCACTGGAGGATCTGGAGAAAACAATACCGTTGTGGTTGAGCTTCCAAAGTCTGTCACAACCACAACAAGAACTGGAGGTTCGATTGCCGCCACTTCAACCATAACTGGCGATGGTACTGATACTGTTGTTGTGGATGTTCCAACTCCAACAGTCACCATCACGTCTTATTGGACTGGTTCTTATACTGCAACCAACACGATTACTGGAGGACCAGGCGAGAACAATACCGTTGTGGTTGAGCTTCCAAAGTCTGTCACAACCACAACAAGAACTGGAGGTTCGATTGCCGCCACTTCAACCATAACTGGCGATGGTACTGATACTGTTGTTGTGGATGTTCCAACTCCAACAGTCACCATCACGTCTTATTGGACTGGTTCTTATACTGCAACCAACACGATTACTGGAGGACCAGGCGAGAACAATACCGTTGTGGTTGAGCTTCCAAAGTCTGTCACAACCACAACAAGAACTGGAGGTTCGATTGCCGCCACTTCAACCATAACTGGCGATGGTACTGATACTGTTGTTGTGGATGTTCCAACTCCAACAGTCACCATCACGTCTTATTGGACTGGTTCTTATACTGCAACCAACACGATTACTGGAGGACCAGGCGAGAACAATACCGTTGTGGTTGAGCTTCCAAAGTCTGTCACAACCACAACAAGAACTGGAGGTTCGATTGCCGCCACTTCAACCATAACTGGCGATGGTACTGATACTGTGGTTGTGGATATTCCAACTCCAACAGTCACCATCACATCTTATTGGACTGGTTCTTATACTGCAACCAACACGATTACCGGGGGACCAGGCGAGAACAATACCGTTGTGGTTGAGCTTCCAAAGTCTGTCACAACCACAACAAGAACTGGAGGTTCGATTGCCACCACTTCGACTATAACTGGCGATGGTACCGATACTGTTGTTGTGGATGTTCCAACTCCAACAGTCACCATCACGTCTTATTGGACTGGTTCTTATACTGCAACCAACACGATTACTGGAGGACCAGGCGAGAACAATACCGTTGTGGTTGAGCTTCCAAAGTCTGTCACAACCACAACAAGAACTGGAGGTTCGATTGCCGCCACTTCAACCATAACTGGCGATGGTACTGATACTGTGGTTGTGGATATTCCAACTCCAACAGTCACCATCACATCTTATTGGACTGGTTCTTATACTGCAACCAACACAGTCACTGGAGGACCTGGAGAAAACAATACCGTGATTGTGGTTGTTCCTCTAGAATACGTCGCAATCACTCGCACCTATGATGGCTCGGAACTGCTGACCACCACTGTGGGCAGTGACGGATCATATACAGTTATTGTCGACGTTCCAACACCAACTGTCACGGTCACATCCTTCTGGACAGGCATGTATACCACCACCGCCACAATCACCGGAGGACCGGGTGAAAACAACACCGTGGTGGTGCAGGTTCCGCAATCCAGAGCCTTCTCCTCCTCCATCGTCGCTCCTTCCTCGTCAAGACCATACTCTAGTGGTGGTTGGAACTCTTCGTATGTTGCACCTTCAGTTCGCACACTTCCGTCTGACGTTTTCTCCACCATTAATCCAACGAGAGCTTCAGTGACAGTCAGTCCACAGGAGACCGTTCCATCGTCTTCGATTCCATTTGGTTCTTCTCCAACAAGCTCGATTCCACAAGCCTCAATTTCTTTGGATTCTTCACCAACGAGTTTGACTCCACAAGCTTCAATTCCATTGGAATCGTCTCCAACAGGCTCCTCTTCCCTGGTGTTTGTTGCCCTGAGGGTAACTTCTGAAACTATTTCTGTGGCCAATGACTCGGCTGCACCAACCTTGACTCCAAGCTTGCCAAAACCCGTGGTGCCAAATAAATCAGCTGCTCCTAAAGGGTCGGATGCTGCAAGTTTGAATACCCCTGCTAGTCTTGAAACGGCTCCTACAAGACCAGCAACTGCTCCTGCTAATTCTGCTCCTGCAAGACCGGAAAATGCTCCTGCTAATTCTGCTCCTGCAAGACCGGAAAATGCTCCTGCGAATTCTGCTCCTGCAAGACCGGAAAATGCTCCTGCTAATTCTGCTCCTGCAAGACCGGAAAATGCTCCTGCTAATTCTGCTCCTGCAAGACCGGAAAATGCTCCTGCTGATTCTGCTCCTGCCCCGCAGGAAAACAATGCACCAGCTCAGGGCGGAAACGAGAACAATGCACCAACAAGCACCACTGCAATTACTGCCGCCGCTGCCACCGACTCTCCAAACCCTCAAACCATTGCTGATGTCTCTGTGCTCTCAAGTCCATCGAGTTCTGCTCTGGCACTGGCTGCTGGCCCATCGCTGCCAGCCTCTGTGTCAATTCTCCAAGGAAAGAGTCATAGAAACTCGGTCATAGGCTTTATGATGGCTATACCCTTTTTGTCGATGTTGCTTTAGAGGAAACATTCAATAGCGCTTCCACACTGTCCACAGTTTTTGTTTTTTATTATGGACAGTTAATAATTTGAGACTTTAATTAGACCAAGTTGTAGCTTATGATTCTTCATAGTGGTCTTCATGTCATGTATACCACTGATGAGTGATTTTTGATAATTGAAACTGTTATTATTTTGAGTGCTAATCCTTATTACTGGGGATCTCACTCCTATAAATTTGTAATGAGGGATTTTATGAAACATGTTTAAACAGTCCTGCACATACATACATGCAGACAGAAGCACCTCGATGAACACCTAATGCAAACAATCAGGAAATATGGAACACTATTTCTGATTAAGCATACCAAGCTATAATTAAGAATACAGTAGGATACACCATACTGGACATGAGCTGCATCTCAGGTTCACTTCATCTTACGTTCTTAAAGCGTCCGTTATATGCAGTATTGAGGATGAAACATGGGTACATGAAGTTGTATACGACATTGGAGGTGCATGGCAGCGCGGGACACATGGAAATATGAAACAATTATTGCGACATTGAGGGCATGCGTGGCAACGGAAGGCTAAGAATTAAAAATATTTTCTCAATGGAAATTTACGAAGCTATGAAACGCTCACAAAAAAACCAAGCCCATATATATTGTGGATTCGCTCCCACCGCTTCTACAAAGCAGGTAAAAACGTGAATCACATATTGTTCGTCAACAACTACTTTTCCCAACTACTTTTCACAGCTAATTTTCCACAGACTACTCAAACGTTCCTTAATGATCTCAGAGAATGATCTCCTATCGAGGAGAATAAATAGCTCACATGTGACCTTTGATGATAAATGATTCAGTGGTATGGATTTTAGCTCAAGTACGAACTTCTGAAATTAAAGAGAGTCGACGAAACTAACGAAAAGGCATACAACATCAAAAGTTGTTCTACAGTCAGACTCTTACGGAAGCTACCAAAGCAAGCAGGAGGAAATGCACCAGAATAAGACTCGATAACAACTGGAGTGGGGGTTTTGGAATGATCCAGAAAAGGTAGAAGTCTTAGTGAAATCATCAGTACTTTCTCGAGGGTGTGTTGGTGTATCATGTACGAAAAGGCTTAATGCACTATACATGAGAACCAATTTAGCGCCACACATAATATGTTTTATGTTTTCAACTCGGACCATTATTCAAAAATGCATAACAAAACAGGGTGAAATGTTGGGGCCAGGAAATGAAACGGGCCTAGGGTTAGGCCCAAAAGTGGTTTTGCAAAGTGCATATAGGATGCAAGGTACATGAACCCAGTTTAGTAGTACACATGAATTGGCCACCGCAAATGTCAATACTACTACCATGGTATCAGCATCTCCTATTAGAAACCCCACACTTGAACTCTCCGGGTTGTACTTCGACACCTCCTATGATTGGCAATACCACCACTCTAGAGCAAAGTTCATTCATATTAGCTGCAAGTATAGACCTATGATAGCAACGTGAGTTACGGTTTGGGATGTATCAAAGTAAGTATAATTCCTGATATGTCTGGAGTTATTAGTTTGGCTTTTTCAAGAGATACCCAGGTCGGGAACTTATTGAACGAGGGACCAGATGGCTAATAAGTTGACTGACTAACCAATGATGTGGACTCAAAACCTGTGGGTAGTGCTTCCCGAGATGGTTTAAAATCTATCACAGTGAATCCGAAGTAGGATCACCTGGTCCGATTAATATCCTTGCGTTTGATTGGTGTGTCATTTAAGTGTTGAAGTACTTATTTGAATGGGGAGGTGGACTGTGATAGGTCACGTGCGTGGGTGCGGATGGTGAGCAGCTCTACTATTCACTACAAAATGTCTGATTGAGCCAATGTCATTAATATAAATCGTGGTTCCTAGAACGGATTTTCTCGATTCAATCATCAAGCCAAAGGAATGATCCTTGACTCTTTTGTCTACCTTATACTATGATTAATGAACTGAATTCCGTTGAGAAACCTCTATAGATGTGAATATTTCACGGGGCTGCGAGACACCTAAGGATCAAATCCTTTTTAATTGATGACGGTTTCTCTATTCATTTTAAAGTGAACTTTATTATTGTTGCAGGGACTGGAAGGTGGCCCAGAGTCAGGCTACAGTAATGAGCTTCCCTTGCGCGATTGATGGCTGCAAAAAACGGAGTGCACACAGGAACGGTTCTTTTTCGCAGCAACGGTACCTCGACATACCTCAAGTGTTCGCGTCTACTCAGAAATGTCCATCAGGAACAGTCCATTCATACAAGAGTTGAATTATATGGTTTCCTGACTAAAAACTAAGTATAAGAGGCTAGCTACTTTCAGAAGCCACTTCTGATTTATGATTATATTATATCCCAATGACCTTCCCAATGACCTTCCCCAATGACCTTCCTCAATGACTCTCGATATGGCTAAGACAGCCTAGAAATTGGTCTTTATGATAAACTTAGTTACCCCTCAAACTCTTAGATGAAATCATTAGGGTCAAAAAATGTATTTCCATAAACATACATGCTCATATGAGTCAATTTTTTTTCAAAGACCTACCCTGGTGAGAGGAGGCACTACCAGGAAGAGGGAAATTCTCCATTAAATTGTATGGTACTCTGGTCGACTTGGAGAAAAACATTAGTTTTTTTATAGAAAGTATTTACGTAGAAAAATTAATACATGAACAACATTTTTCCATGGACACCTCATTCATTTCACTGTCATTCTGAGAATTTTAGTTCTCATGAATCTAAAACCTTCCATTTCAATAAATGCTTATTAATCTTTCACCAATAATTTCAATAAACTACTTATTTGTTTTTTCAATTTGCTTCTTTAGCTGCCGAGGGTATAATTAATACAATCAGATGACGTGTTAAGTTCATTTGATTTTAGTATCACACGACTTCCTATAGCTATCCACATGTTCATCAAGGGATTTAAGAGCTGATTTTCCGTCGTTACGAAAAATACATGGAGTTTTAGAACCAGGAGTTTCTTTTGGAATCACAGCCAATTTTGTTTCTTTGTCATAAGGCAAAATATAAACTTCCACTTTAAAACAAAACCTGGCATGTTCGGCTTCAGGTCCATACACGACCCCGCGAGCTGGTCCACCTAATAAGTCACACGAGTAAAACAGCCGAGCATTAACTCTTCTGTTTTTATCTAATTTCAAATGAGAAAATGGCACTGTAGGTCCAAATACAAATCTTTCATCATTGAACCCCACAAACTGTAACTCGGAACCTCCCGTGAGAAAAGCATAGTCTTTTTGTAATTTCACCTCAGTGGGCCCAACCAATGAATCTCCATGAGCAAACATACTCAAATTATTAAACCTTTCACCAAGATAAATTCCAAAAAGGGGCTCAAATGTATTATTAACTTTGGCAAAGAAAGCCCAAGGAAATTGTGATAAAGTAGTACCAAGAAAAAAAAAAAAAAAGAAAAAGACAATATTCATTGAATTCATGATGTTTTCAGATTAAGAGAAGATGTTTTTTATTTTATAAGACTAGAACATATTGAACATGTCACGCCATATCTGAAAAGTAGTTATCCGTGACCATTTGTCCTGCACAACTGACCTCAGTACGTTCATTACTCCTGTTAAATTATGTTCACTTATATGCATAAATGGAAAAACGGCTTCTGGTCATGTAGATTTAGTGAAACATTAAAATCGAATATCTAGTATCTACCATTACCTCGGTATGAGCCTTATAAGATATTTAAGATATTTAAGATATTAAAGGTATTTAAGATATTAAAGATATTAAAGATATTAAAGATATTAAAGATATTAAAGATATTAAAGATATTAAAGATATTGACTCAGTTCTAAATGATATACATTCATTGACTCTCTTCATTTCAGAGTCACGAGTTTCCCATTAACATAAATGTCACACTCACCATCAAACTTTTTTAAAACACCCATAAGACCTATACGGGAAATATTCCCATCATACCGAAGATCACATGACTTTTTAATTGCTGCATCTTGTTCTGGAGTATAAGTAGGAATCACAGCATTTTTTGTATTTTTATCATATTGCAAAAGGTAAATCTCCACCTCGAAACAATATTTCAGTTCCCTACCATTAGTATCGGCAAAAATTGCACTTGCTGGTCCACCTATTAATCCACATGAGTAAAAGGGCGTTGCACGAATTTTCCAATTTAGATTTAAATTTAATTTGGCACTAGGCACTCTACGTCCAAATACCAAATCACCATTATAAAACCCCACTGCTTGCCTGTATCGTCTTTTGGTAGTATACGCCACTCTGTTTTTGAAACTAAACTCAGTAGGGCCAACCAATGGATCTCCATAGGAAAAAATGCTCACTCTTGGTAAAAGTTTTTCAATATAAATTCCAGAGAGAGGTTCAAATGTTTGATTAATTTTTGCAAAGAAAACCCATGGTAATTGTGTGGAAGCAGTAGTATTAGTAACAAAGACCAAAAATGCGATAATCAATTGAGATAAAATCATGATTTGTTTCTGATTTTGTTGAAGTGAAAACGGCTTGATTTATAGGAGGATCTTTTTTTTTTTGTCACGCAATTATCTGATTGTCTGATTATCTGATTGTCTAATTGTCTGATTGTCTGATTGTCTGATTGTCTGATTATCTAATTGTCTGATTGTCTAAACAATAGTAAATTCGTGACCATACATCCTGCACCAAGACTTTCATCTCAGATGGTTTAGCTCATGATAATCAGGTAAATTTTTTACAGTAAGATCCAATCATTATTGAAAGAAACCTAAAGTTCAAACTGTTACATTAGCTCCTGCTAAAGTATATTCACATACACGCACCAATAGCCAATGAGAAAAGGTCTTGGTGTTGCAATTTTGGAAACGCTTGTCTGATTATTTCTATTATTTCGGCATATGCGTTGAAAGGTATAAACTCTACAAACTCTTTACCAAGATCTAAATAGTATATACTGATAGAGTCATGTAGAATGCGATATGTCACCATTAACGTAGATTTCACACCTTTGATCGAAGATTTTGGCAACCTTCGTAAGGTCTTTACTGGTAATATTCCCTTCAAAGCTAAGAGTACATGGCATATTTAATGCTTCATATTCTTCCGGGGGGTTGCCAGGAATGATGGCAGACTTCTTCTTTTTGTCGTATTGCATGAGGTAAATTTCCACCTGAAAACAGTAACTCACTATCCTGTAACGATTATGCGCGAAAATGCCATGTGCTAGGCCACCTCTTAAACTACACGAGTAAAACCTTTTATCACGAACCTTCCAACTGGAATCCAAATTCAATTTAGCACTAGGGACTCCACGGCCAAATCCCATAACACCTCTGTAAAAAACCACTGACTGCCTGTGCAACTTTTGGAGTAGCTTTTGCAGCTTTTGGGCAGTATAAGCCATTCCGTTATCAAGGGTAAACTCAGTAGGGCCGACCAGGTCATTTTTTCCATAGGAAAAGATGCTCACGGGTCCAAACTGTTCTCCAAGTGACACCCCAGAGAGCGGCACATATGTTTCATTGATTTTTGCAAAGAAGCACAATGGTAACTTCGCCGCCGAAGCGGTAGTAACGACAAGAAATGCGACAATCAATTGAGTTAAAATCATGATGTTTTTCGCTGAGGAGAGAGCAGCTTGATTTATAGGAGATCTTTATGTCACGCATTTGTCGGGGATCGTGACCATTCTTCCTGCACAACACCAACAATGATGGGAAGTTTTGCCCAGAATTGTCAGGTCACTTGTCATGCTGCATTGTAAGACACAGAAATTAGCTCCTGCGGAGAATTGGGTTTGCCTATAAGAACTCCCAATTTTGAGACAAATAATATGTGGGTTTGGGCCTGATGTTGCATGTCTCACCCCGGCATAAGTATTAGGAAGCTGAACCTAAATGATTTCCCCCAATTTCCGGATAGTATAGACCAATAGACCATCTTCACACCTTACGCACGAGAGCCCCATCAATGAAAACATCACACTCACCATTATGGCTTTTCCAAAAGCTCTCAAGGTTCTTCCGGGCCTTACTCCCATCAAAATGAACGGTACATAACTTTTTAGTACTCCCATATAGGCCCAGAGGGCTGGGAGGAATGAGGGCAACCTTCAATTCTTTGTCGTATTGCAAGAGGTAGATTTCCACTCCAAAACAATTTTTAGCTTGCTCGGCTCCAGCTCCGTACATGATCCCGCGTCCTGGGCCATTCATCAAGTCACACGAAAACAACAGCTGGGCGTTAACCTTTCTATTTTTATCCAATTTCAATGAGTAAAAAGGAACCTTAGGTCCAAACACAAACCTATCTTTGCTAAATCCGGCATACTGCCATTCGGATCCTTCCAAGGCAACAGCATAGTCATCTTGTGAGCTAAACGTCTCGGCTTTAATCATTGGAATTCCATGGGCAAACATGCTCATTTTGTAAAACTGTTCTCCAAGATAAACCCCGACAAGTGGTTGAAGAGTGACATTGACTCTGGCGAAAAACACCCATGGCAACAGTGCCAAAGCAGTAGCAAAGACCAAAAGAAGAACAACCAATAGGATTGATTTCATGGTAATTACTGATGAAGAGAAAATGGTTTTTCAAAAAGAATGTGAGGTTCACCTGTCATGCATTGTTCAACAATAAGAATCATGACCTCCCGCACGATTTCCTTTCAAAAGTGCGTGAATGCCCGCAGCTAGATCCAGTCATCCATTGTTAAATTGAGATAAGTGAATCTCTTTATTCTCTTTTTATGAGACACAGACGGAGAGAAGTCCCTGGTTGAAAGCATCAATACCTCTAGTTGTGGTGGTGATCACCTCATGATCACCTCATGATCACCTCATAATGACATATTGGAATGACATGTTCAGAATGGTAGTTCACTAAATTAATTGACTATTCCAGGCTTCATTCACCAATCTGTTAATTGAACATGTTGTAGTTTTTGATGATTATTTAAGTGGGGAGAAGTGAGGGGTTTTTATACAAACAAAAGTCGAGTCGCATCGAGAAATGTGTCACGTGCCTGGAGGCATGCCTCGTCCAATACCATGCTATTGACCGCGCTGTAAGATCTAATTATTCCTTACTGCCTAGTCTACTTACATGCACATTGTCCCAAGCTTATTGCAATTGATGATTCCTGCATTCATGTGACATAACAAGAGATTAGGATTTAAGATCATTGATAAGCTTGGTGAATTCAGGGTTCATATTTCATGAAGATTGGTTTATTTTAGTTTATTCCAGACATCCATGAGTGGATTTTTCAGATTTGCCTTTTTTTTCACTGACCGATTCTTGGGATGGAAGATTGATTGCGATATAAAGGTCAATTTATCGCTGGAATTAAAGGAAATAAAGCAATTCGGACGGAGATAGATGTTTCCGATATTCAATAAAATTATAGTGAATGACATATGTTAAGAGCAATTATCAATTCTTAGAAGTTCTGACAAATACCCAAGATCATTTTTTAGTCGAGATATGATTAAAGTGTTCATGTAATCACCTGATTACTTCTTTGAGTAAATCACGTGATCGAGCAATTGAGCTCTAGGAATCCTGCATGTACAAGCTTACTATAATGTAGTGTACATAACTATAGGAGTAAACCCAGGAAAAATTTCTGAATCCGTATAATTTTAATTGGCTCCTCAAATATAAAAAAGAATCAGTATGGGATATGATTTACGGCCAAGGTACCGAGGCTGTATTAGAACTTAGCAGGTTTGGGACTGTATAAAACAAAGTTATATCAATTCGTATATTTTAATACTGTAATATACCTTAAAGGCATCCCTGAGGATTCATCTAATCAGGCGAACTTGCTAGTTCTTATATACTTTTCTACTGCTTCGGGTAACCCTTGAGGGGTTTCTTGAAACAGCTGGCCTTTGGTATGTGAAACCTTCCAATATCACGTGGTGCTGTTTCACATGGTACTGTTTCACATGGTACTGTTTCACATGTTACTGTTTCATATGGTACTGTTTCATATGGGCCTGAGGATTCCGGGTTCCAGAATCCTTTCCGGCGAGGGCATATCATATGCCTAGTGTCTCGTTAGTAGGATCCACTGACACTAGATATTCAATTCTAGCGGTCATAGGATTATTCCTAACAGGCTGCGCGTGATTTATATGCACACCACTCATTTTTCGATAGTATAACATATTAACCCGCATTCGCTCTAAGAATCATTAAATGACTACTGAGACGTCAATTTATAATGTAACAAAAAAAATACTAATATTGAACTTTAAGATATTGGTCAGGAATATTTTGGTTACATTCACTTTTGAATTTCTCTAATTTTTGATTTTTTGAGTCCATACTTCAGTTCACTAATTTTGATCGCACTATAGTCAACATTTAATTGTTTTCATGCAAAAGTGAGAATCTAGAAAATGTCAAAAAACTCACACATAATACAAACTTAACGATGGATTATTTTTTGAGACAATTATTTTATTCTTCCTTTTTCTCCTCTTTTTTATGACATAGCCGGGTTAATATATAGAATGGCTCTTTTTAATCTACGGTAAAACTGCCTTTAGATACACTCCAAGATCCAGGCATTAGGACTGATATAAAGAATTTTAAACGGCTATCCAATAAGTCAATACAAAAAAACAGAAACATGTATATCTGCTGTTTAAGTGGATTCAACTATCTCTTCTTAATGGTATACATTAATACACACAGGATTATACTACTGAATACTTTAGAAACGAAGAATACAATCATTCACGAATATTCACTTAAAAAAATAACTCTTATTAATCCACCTGAGTTAACAGCCACTCACACGGAGAAGTCTGAATGTTTTGGCGCTGCTATTGTCGAGTCAACTACCGTTGGCAAAAAAGACCCATGAAAAGTCATCGGATTCTTTCCTGCCTTCAGGATACACACGCTCAGTTTTAAAGCTCAGGTGGAGGCAGCATGGAAAGGCAAGAGAAAGATATTCACCCAGAAGCAGTTTTCATTGGATCGAGATGGGCCTGCTCCACCCAGTGACCCTTCATCTGCTTTAAAATATGCGCTGCTCTCATTGGATGAATTCGATGAGAATCGCGTTAAAGTGCTTCTTCTTTTCGTGGCACTAGTACTGGAAGAAAGGATCAGAGTAGTATCCGAATGTGATCTAAAGTTTTGCGAGCGCCGAAACCTCTTTGATGTAGAAGAGACAACCAGAGACCTGTGATGAAGATCGTGTTGAGAAGTATTGATGGAAGAGTTGTATACACCTTCATCGAAAAGTTCATCATCAGATCCATCCATCAGATCATATTCGTACTCCGACATATTGTAAAGATGACTTTGTTGACTCTGCAGACTCAATTGCGAAATGACTGACTCTGGTCTTCATAGAACTCCTCATTTCGTTGAATCAATGGTTTTTCTTCATTTTGTAAGAACTGTCAATCGATGAAAATAAGGCTTTGGGTACTCGTGGCCTTAAATTTCATGCAAAATAAAGAAAAACTCACCCAGATATTGCATGAACAATCGACAAACAAATCAAGTGCTAATGCACAAGTTTGTGGGATATTAGGGCAAGGATTACTCCAATAGGAACACTATATTCAATAGTAATCAAGTCATTACCCCATCATATTCGATCCTGATCACTATAATGGTTCCGTTCATTGATCAAATTCCCACCAGTTCACCAGTGACATTGCGGTTCCAGCATATCAGCAAACTCCATGCTAAGGGCTAATAAAAGTATTATAGGGCCGGCATTGGAAATAGAGGTAGCCAGATACTTTAGTAGCGAAACTGGCTAAAATAAGTCCAAACAGTTGGTGATTGATTCCTTGTTCATAGTCGTGCCATGAAGACAGTAATAAGGACAACGGGTTGAAGTTGATATTGTAATTTCAATCAGCAGGGATATTTTCAAGAATGGAGCTGACACATGTCTCGATTTGTGGTGCCCCTTAGCGTTGGTTGTTGTTGTTGTAGAACAATGAGCGCTGTTTACATGAGGCGCCTTAGAAATTTAACATCACGTGACCAGGTAGCGCGACTGGCCCCATCTATATACTCTGGGTTGACTGCGAAAACTTTCATCTTATCAACAATGATATTGGGCATTGCCTAGATACGACCCAATATTAGACTACTAAATTGTTCAGTCTCGCGCGAGAACGTTTTGGTGAAGGTGGTAAAAATTTTGGATGCCACCGACTTTGAGGAAATAGCCGATATTATTGGGGTCATCGGGGGATTCTTCTTAATTAAATTACACCATAAAGGTTCTGCTTATTGAAAATCGCCACTTGACGCACGACTTATTAAAACTATCTATTTCTGAGCTACGCTATTGTCTATACTGAATTAAGCACAGGTGAGGCAAGAGACTCAGTCGAAAGACGTTTGGAAGCAAGTATTGAGTCATGGGACTACAACAACAAAGCGGCAAATCCAAGAACACATGCACCAATGGCATTTTTGGAAGCTGCATTAACAAAGGCAGGAATGCTTGGTTTGGGAATGGTGCTGTTGGTGACATTTTGAGTGCGGCTGTCAGCGTAGCCTTTGTTGTCAACTTTGCTGTCAGTCCTATCATCATTGTTGTCAGTGTTGTCAATCTTTGGCTTAGGAGTGTTTGCCAGGCTTGACTTAGACGGCTCCTCTTTTGGCTTGTAGGCTTCCTCTTTTGGCTTGTAGGCTTCCTCTTTTGGCTTGGGGGTAGAGTCCTTCACCTTGGTCTTTGCTGGGCTTCCGGTAGCAACCGAGTTTTTCGGAATCTCATCACGGTATTTCGTTGCAGAACCTTCGACCGTGGTTTCAGGAACAATACAAACACCAGTGACGGTCAAGGTGGTAGCAGTAGACACAGTCACGGTGGAGGGGTGGCATACCTCATCACACACAGTGACGGTCACTGTAGTCTCTTGTGGACAGTATGTGGTATAGTCAGTGTAGGTTTTCCACACAGTAACGGGGGAAGCAGCCTCACACTCAGTGCAGATGGTGGCGATTGCAGTAGTTTCCTTTGTGACGGTAGTGGCATTCCACTTGGAGGACTGAACAGCTTCATTCATCTTCGAAGAGTTAACCATGGAGTGACTCTTGCATTCGACACAGTCGGATGTCGAGCTTTTAGTTTCACCAGACTTGCTGGAAATAGAGGTACTGGGTCCCTGCGACATTTTAGATGTTTCCGAAAAACTTGGAATCTTCGAGTTGGAAGGTTTGGATGCATCTGTTTCATTTGGCTTTACAGGTTCCACAGGTTCCACAGGTTCCACAGGTTCCACAGGTTCCACAGGTTCCACAGGTTCCACAGGTTCCACAGGTTTCACAGGTTTCACAGGTTTCACAGGTTTCACAGGTTCCACAGGTTCCACAGGTTCCACAGGTTCCACAGGTTTCACAGGTTCCACAGGTTCCACAGGTTCCACAGGTTCCACAGGTTTCACAGGTTTAGTTGGACTCTCAGGTATAGGCAAGAGAAAGAGGTCGACTTTCGAACATGCAAAAAGAGATTTGCTGAGGTCTTCAGAAACGAGATCATAATAGCCTGACTCTTCAACGCACCGGTAACACGAAATGTTCGCAACCCTGCCTTTACTATCTAAAAATATGCTAGTCGCATTTTTTTCAGAATCTTTGCCAAAAACGATGCCAAAACGGCCGTGGCTGAAACCTGCAATCCCCTCAAAGTGCGCATTATTACTAAAAGCGTGATTGCCTCGCAAGATGAACTCAGCAGGATAATATTCCTCTCTTCCATCACGAAGTTGAAAGATCAGTTCGAATCGAGGATATTCCAGAAAAGAAAGTACCTTTAACGTGCCACTGACATTTGCATAAAAGGCCAATGATTGCTCGGGAAAAACATTCCCTCCTTTCGTATCAGGTACAGCTCCCGGCAACACCACAGACTTAGTTGCTTTGTCGAAAGGCAAGAGGTAGATATTCACGTGTTGGCAATCTTTTGATTGAATTGCGTTTGTATAAAAGTAGGCTCCCCTTTCTTTAAAAGAGCACAAAGCTGCAAATTCGGGGTTTGTAACCTTCATTTTCTCATCAAAAGTTAGTTTTATCCCATCAGTACCGGGTTTGAGGACAAACATGTCGTTAGAAATAGCTGCAGACACATTTTGTGATTTGACTGTAATAAAAGTATGATCCTTATCTGAGGTGACTTCGGTAGGAATTATCAACGGGCCTGCCAAAGTCAAAGCAAATTCTTCCGAGTAGTCAATGTTTGAAAACTGATTTTCAGCGTAGAGCGGGTAGTATTCTCCGTTGACTTCTACAGAGAAGACCTGTGGGAGGTCTGAGTTTGCCCACACAGTGGCGGCGAGAAGGGAGGCAAGAATGAGCTGAATTAAATTCATGCGTATTACCATTCTTCAAAAGAGGGAAACCCAAGCTCTTTATATGTGACTGCCAAGAAATACATCGGATCCCAGAAAACAAAAATTTTTCTAACTGTCGCATTGTCTTTCAAACAATGGTAGGGGATTTAAATTGTCGTGATACATGTATGCAGGCGTCCTGCATGGAAAAGGTGAACATCTCTTCCAAGAAAGTTCACGCTGGTTTAAGTGCGCATCCTATTGTTCAAAAAACAGGCGCAAGTTCGATGTTCAGGTCTTGTTTACCGAAAAGGATTTATATTATTATCGCGCCCCAAATGTACACATCAATGCCACGGTTCCAGAGTCACAAGAACTACAAAACCCAATTTGACTATTACTTAGTAAAAGTCTTTAGGGAAAGAATCTTAAATAATTGTCAAATCTTGAAAAACTAAATAAACAATGATTTTAATGAATTCAGTGATTTTAATGAATCTCATGACGGCTTGTTATTAGAGATGTATTTGAGTCTCACCCACCAAATGGCTGCAAAAAATACCGCGAAAACTGATATTATATGCAGTACAAACAGAATATCTCAGTCGAATTAAACTAAAAACTATGACATGAGTCTCAACTCAGAATCCATCTTAAAATGTCCACTGGATTTACTGATTTTAATGAGTATAGGATTTCTTTTTTAGGAAGTGAATCTATACCAGTGTGATACATGAGTATTTTGGCTACGACTTTTGGAACACTCAGCAGAAAGCTATCAGTATAGGAACAAACATATGCTTAAAGAACTTTGTCTTTGGAAAAAAAAAATAAACAATATGGTTTTTTTAAATTATTGTTTGACGTCGATAAATTTGATTGACCCGGTCCTTTTTTCTACTATCACCCAATTCAAACAATTAACATTGGCTGAAAAATTCTCTTCAATTCAAAGGCCTGAGATCATTTATTTTTGACTGTTTTGGCATAGCATGGCAAACTGCATCAAANGCTGAAAAATTCTCTTCAATTCAAAGGCCTGAGATCATTTATTTTTGACTGTTTTGGCATAGCATGGCAAACTGCATCAAAAAAGTGATTACCCAAAATGATACCTAGCTTAACAAATAAGATTTGGGACGTTAATCACAACATCAGAGAGACTCCTTGCCTGACGTAGGTGATGAGAGGTACTGTTGTTTTATCAAATTCTGATAAATCCTCATTCCCCCCATCTTTCTAATTCCCAGTTCAAGTATAATTGAGGAGAAATCTTTTCTTATCTTTTTTCTATTTTGTTGCAAGGCAAGAGGTAAATATTCATTTTCTATTTTCTATTTTCTATTTTCTATTTTCTATTTTCTCTTCTCTATTTTCTATTTTCTCTTTTCTATTTTCTGTATTTTGTCTTTGTTAAAAACCGCTCTTTAAAATAGCACAATGGAAATTAGGAGCTTCTTACCTTCATTTTATAATCAAAATCCAGATTTCTCCCATTAAACAGTGAATATATGACAAATTTTCCTGGAAAAATCCAGACATACATTACACAGAACGTTTGATCCAGCTATAATAAGAGCCAAATTGTCTTTAAAGAGGAACTCAGTAGGAGAAACAGTCCCACCCCAGTCTTCCAAATCCATATAATAATGTGACACAGGACCACCAAAAGATTACTAAGGGAGATTTTCATCCGGTGATAAATTTCATTTACTTCTGCAAAGGAAGCCTTTGATAGGCTTGAATCTACCCACACAGTGGGGGTGAAAAGGGAGACAAGGATGAGTTGAATTAATCTCATGTAGATTACTTAAGCATCTGAAGATAAGAAACATGCTCATTATATGTGACAGTTAAGGAAAACATTGAATACCATTTCTGAATTTTGCTTTGTCTATGAAACCATGGTTGGAGATATGAAACCATGGTTGGAGATATGAAACCATGATTGGAGATATGAATTGTTGTGAGACTTGTATACAGGATTCCTGCACTTATGGGTGTGAGATTTCATTTTCAACAAAATTCACGCCTTTAAGGGTGCGACTTCTTTTGTTTACATAGTGTAAACTGGTACGCGTTTTCATAAACCCTCGTCAAACTGAAACAATTATTTCATTGGTACCCGATGATTCTTATGATCCTGCATATTAATATTTTTCATTCCTCGTCTGTGTCTAAACTAACACTATGAAATTCTTGGCTACCTATTCACAAATTGAGATTATTCTGAAAAATTCTTCATAAGAACGACTTCATCATTTCTTATATATTATTCCCCTGGCATTAGACTTATACGAGGCTTATACGAGATTTCGGTAGAAGTGAAACACATCCTGCATATGGAATTTCAGAAATTGTTTTGAATGTCCATACTCATATGCAGTACACATGGATAAATATTGGTTGCTCATGTTCAATACAAATTAATATAAACCAAACCACTTAAAACCTTTTAGTCATTAAATTTATTCACCAAAAATGAAACTTTCTGTTTTCTTACTTACCATTATTCCTGCAGTTTTTTCAGCACCAACGGATACCGATACTGCACTTGGTACCAAAGAATCCACTCTTTCCAGCACCAAAGACCATGAATTGGAAGAACTCCAAAAAAAAGTTTCGTTTGAAATTGTGGCAAACTTGACCAACCAATTAATTTCCAATCTTGACGATTTGGCTCAAATGAGTGGCTCAGTATTGGAGGATTTGGTAGATCTTCCAAGCAAATCATCGTCTACCCAGAACCAAAAGAGAAATAAAGGCGCCACTTGGCAAGCAAAAACTGGAGCTGTACTTAAAGCCTGTAGGTTTGCCGTATCAGGCTTGGATGCTCTCGTTCAATATGTCACGCCAGAAGAGGTGGTTACTTTTGCAGAAGGTATTGAAATTCTCTTATAGCCACAGCTCCTTATACTTCGGTTTATTGTGGGCAGGATTTTATCATTTTATACAAGACCCAGCTTGTTAATTACCATGTAAAAATGCAAACTGAATAAATTCTGTGAATATCATATTCTCCCACTCTCAACACTTATATTTCAGTAGTCTCTGGCTGCTGTGAAAGAAATTCTCAAGAAATTCTCAGTATATCTTGACTATCTTAGTAGCAATGGTATAAATAATGGTTCAATAATATAATCACTCAATTGACTTGAGAGTAACCCGATTGAACCCGATTTCTCTCTTAATAAAGGAAGTGTGATCCTAAATCTCGAATGTTCAACGGCTATATTCCATTGAAGAGACTGGACTATCAATTATTTCCAGTTGACGGAACAGAAAATGCTGAAGTTGGTCCCAGCCAAATGGATCAAGTGTCAGTTACTTCAAAGAGTGTGGAAGTTGGGCCTAATGTGCAAGGTCAACGTTCTAGGTGTCAGACTGCCAATTCAATATGACAAAAATGTACAAGGTGCTCTATCGGATGTACTGCAGGGAAACAGTATGTGTCTGGGGGTGGCTGCCCTGGAGATAGAAGGTTCTATACTGGGCTTATAACAGGTAATCAGACGGAGACTTCGATATCAAACATGAATAGGCCGGAAATGGAACCTTCGTTATCAAATCGATAAAATTCACGAGAAATTCTATTTGAGGAATCTCTAAAACAAACATTGGCGTCTATAACTTTGGTGTTGGCATCTATATCTTTGGGAGATCAGGAGGTTGGTGACAAAATTGGTACATCCTTGTCATAACGGATCTTCAGGCCAACGCGAGGTAGCAGCTGGTCTTTTTGATGAATTGGTTGGACAGTTCGAGGTCATTAGAAAGGAGAAGACTATGAATGAAGGTGCCCGAAGTGAAGGTAGTGGGAGTCCAGAAAGACACCTCCCACGAGAAAAGCAACGGGGTGTCATTTGCAGGGGAATACCCGACCGGGTCTATGTACAGGAATCATCTATTGTCTATCAGAAACCATGTGAAAAAGACCAAAATAATTGGCAGCTCAAAGATCATTAGACTTGCCACGTTGTATTTATATGGAGAGCACTTGAGGGTTGGGTTAAATTCGTCCATGCAGGGGTGTATATAACAACACGCAAGTTTCACATCCATGCATAAATGGAGATCCACTTTAGTTACCCATTCATTAATGAAAGACACACATAAAACGACTTAAATAATTAAGAGTTCTAAGAATGGACGGCATATTAGTGTTCTTCATAATTTGCTCCGCATTGAAATTTAAATGGTATATTTCAATGAAATATGGCTACTATTATGGATTATTTGGTCCAAGAATGCAGAGACCATGTAGTATTTTTATCTAAAGGATTGCCTTTAATTACATAATCTAATATTAAAGGAATTTTGTTTGAAAAAGCCGTAAATACTGATCCATTTTTCTAAAAATCTCATTTTGGATATAGGGCCACTATCACTCCAGGCATCGGTAGTTCAGAGGCCGTTTTTCTGTCGAACGGCAAGAGGTAGATATTCACTTTAAAACAAGATAAATTTATCCTCGGGTAACTGATCATACGGTCATTATTGTTAAGGTCTTTTGCGAGTGGAGACGATGATTTGCACTCTTAAGTGACTATCCAAACCAACGTAATCTTGGGGATGAAAGTACCAAATGCAAAAATGTCTTGGTAAAAGCCTACATACTTTGAAGGTTTCCCGAACGTTTCCATGATAAAAAAAAACACGATAGTCTGTGTTTAAGATTTCAAAAAATTGACCCGCAAATGGCACCAAATTCTGATTAACGTTTGGAAAAAAAGGCCAATGGTAAAGGAAGATTTAGCCCATACAAGTACCGATGCAAAGAAAGGAAGGATCCATTGAATTTTAGTTTCATTTCTGTGGCATGTCTCTAGAAGAAAAGAAAAGAAAAGAAAAGAAACCAGGCCTGTGTTTTAGAAATTTTCCGAAGTAATGACTGTTTCATCAAATAATCTATTTAAACAATCACGAATTATCTTTAAAATAATGACCGTAAAAAAATCAAAACTCCTCTGATCTATGCACACTTCCTGCACAAGGTCAACAATCTATTTATATTAGTAAGTTTAGCCCATTTTGACACGTGCCAATATCGTATCGTATATGGTTCTTGCAGCCATGATATTTGTTCAATACAATAATGTGAGATATTACTAATGGAAAGATTTTTAATCAATCTCTGAATTAATACTCAAAGCATATTATTTAAAATAATTCACTGGGGCCAATTACCTTATACACTTACGTCACACCAAATGGGGGTTTTTTTCCATTAAATGTTTCCATTCATATAAATAGTATAATACCCATAGTAGAATTTCAAAACACCTTTAAATTTTTCTTGACCAAATTCTAGAAATCCTCCTAGCTTATATATTTTGAACTGCATGGATATGGTGTTTAACACCTTGAAGAAGGTGCTTCTGGCTGCAAAAGAACAGCTTGAAAAAGGTGACTATTTGGCGTTCCAAATTTCATGATTATCAAGTTTGTATGACTCTTCAACCCCAAATGCAGTGAGTCATCAGTAGATTCTAGCTTTATACGAGATAATCCTTTGGGATTCTTTTTTAGCTTTACTGCATATAAGTTCCGTTCTTAAACTAGATCTGGCCACTGGATCTGGCCACTGGATCTGGCCATGCAGCATGGATATGACTGATCATATCTCCTACCAGAGATATACCAGTCAAATAGTCAAAAAAAAAAAAAAGATTGATAGTCATTGATTTAATTGAAGGAATGGCTGGTTAAGGTGAATTGTTATAGACTTTACCAAACAAATTAGTATCAGCCATAGTTTTTACAGGGAAGTATCGGATTTCTTGGCTCGAAAAGTACATAACTTACAGGTGTGTTCCATAAAACACTGGAGATTTCTTTGCAATTTCAAATTTCCTCTTCACTAAAAATTATCTATCCTGGTATTTTAGAGAAAAAGCTTAGGGATCTACGTCTCGTTTCAGGGAATATCTTAAAAGGTATGGGAACCGGTCTTAGTTGTGAAGAATTTGTTCCGTTGATTGTAAGTATTGGACTAGTAAAAATTGGGAGGGGACAGAAAAATCTTCAAAAAAATGTCAATGCTTTAACGGACACGCTGCTAGATTTCAATTTGCATCAACCAGAAAAGTGTAGTATAGCTTAAACCCTCTTGTGTGCAGGTGCATAAGCATAACATGTATAACGTTTTAATAATAACAGAAATAAGTAAGGTTAATAATAAATGAATATGTCTTCATAAATCTTCCATAACTGCACTTTGAAGCTTTAGATCGGGCAATTTTTGCCCAACCTGGTCTTGTGTACAGGATCATTGGTCATGTTTACCTCTCCTATTCTTCCATAACCATTCCGTCCTTCACACTATTAAAGATTATATAAGAGGCACGAGTCTTAGGCATAACTCATCAGAAATATTATGAGGGTAGTTTGGATTTTAACCTTCCTATTCGCACCTGCAGCCAGGGCAGAAAGTGAGTGGATATTCTATGAATATGTAAATGGCACATATGTGCCGCTCACTCACCTGGATTTTCTCGGCTGGAACCCTCCTGGTTTTAGTTATGGTACAGATATTTTTGTCCCCGTGTTCACCTTGACTCAAAAGGGAATTGCTTATACTGGATCTGGCAGCAATGTGAAATATTTCGCTTATGTCAATGGTGTTATGGTCCTTGGTAGCCGAGGTAAGGTGAAGCCGTTTCAGCTTCAATTGGACTGTTTCTCGAAAGTTTTGAATATTCCACGAAAATGTAAACCCTCTATGACCAACGAGTGTTCTGAAGCAAAAATCTATTTGATGTCTCCTATTGATGATATCCACCTTCAACTTGAGGATGCTCCTTTAAATGAGGGAGAAGCTATAGGGGAGCCTGAGATCTATGACTTCGTTGAAAAACGCCATGTCTCCACCCCTAATGGTGAATTGGAGCTGGCAACCTCTTCCATTGACTCTAGTGTGCAGTCATCACTTATTAAAAAACCTCCAAAAATTACTCTTTATTGATTTTCGGGAAGACAATTCTGGGAAACACTTTGAAGAGATCTCAATCGAAGATATTTAATTGGGACATTCCTTTGTAGATCTCCTCTGCAGTACGCAGGCCGGGCATTTTCTAAGGAAAATCTCTATACGGCCTTTCGTTTCATGTGACATGCAAAAAGCCTGGGTTTCACAATGAACTCATGAGTTATAGCTCTGATTTAATCGTATCTGACACTCCAGCAGTAATTGTCTGTCTTAGAAAAGTTTGACTGATCGCGAGTACAGACAAAATTAAACATTACCCTATAAAGATTTGTATGAGTTACCGTTGACGGAGTTAATTATATAAGTATTGATGAAGTGCCTTGGGTATTGAGAGTGAGCTGTTGGGCGTTGCTCACAATCTTTTGATAGACTGGCACCAGGGTGTAATGGTCTTCCATTAAAGTCTGTAATTCAAGAGATATAGTAGTCATCTTAGTTATTTGTATTGTTGTGGTTGCTAAACTAATACCAGGAAATCTTTTTCTCAACTGAGCTGATCTTGGCCTTTATATATTAGTGAGGCTATGTTTTCGCAGCCATCTGCAAGCCCCTTAACGTTGTGCATTTGTGTCAGGATTCGCACTCTCCAAACTATAAAAGGAGGCTATTCCCTCCAATGAATACCTCCTTATATATATATTCCCTTTCTGGACCATAACGGAGTTACTTCCTAAAATCTCCAAAGACAGATCTCACGACCCACTTTCTTTGTCGCCCCCATTCTTAAAACCTTCTTGGATCGATTCCTCGTGGCAACCGTTTCATTCCGACACTGCATACTGAAACTTCCTCGGACCGATACCTCCTTGGATCGATGCCGTGTAGCACCCTTATTGTATCATCTGGAACTTGCATATTGACACATGCGAGATGTGTTCGACATGAGCCACTAGTGATAGGTGTGCATATAACACACACTCGGTCGCGCTTCTCAGCACCACGCGTTAGCATCACCAAGCTAGATACCACACTATCAGTCCCAGATTCAAGTAGAGTCCCAATTGAAGTAGGGAGGCTCATTTTCGGTGAATTCTTTGACTTGTTTCACTTATACTCGTGGAATAATTCTCACTAAGATTTCTTCAATTTTCATATAAGATCATTTTAAAGTTGTTTATTTATGATATTTCAATTCGCATTTACCTGAATCTGAGCAAACATGAGATTCCTAACAGAGAATTTACCAAAGACTTTAAATCATTTTATCATTTCTGACCTTTTCGGAAATATGGATTAAGTAACCTACTTTATAGTCTACTTGGTCTCATCTACCACTACCTACATCAATAACTTGTCAGATATTCATATACAGACCCTTAACTCCGCTTCACAGTTGAGTATCTTCCTTATCTTCTTCGCTTCACAGCTGTTTCCTTATCTTCTTTGCTTCACAGCTGTTTCCTTATCCTCTTCCTAGCTACCATTTCCTTCATTTCTTCAATAGTTTTATCTTGCAGACTCAGGTAGATTAATGGAAGGAGAAGTTCCATCTGGACGTAAAAGGTAAATATCTACCTTTAAACAATAATCATTGTCCATGTGTGACTCTCCATACTGAATATACCGCCTATTATCATTAAACTTATCACATGCGTAAAACTGATCATTTAAAAGCTTTCCTTGCTCATCCAAATCCAAGTTACTTTCATTGATAAAAGAAGCAACGGCCAAGTATTCGCTAAAAAGCCCCAAATTCCCCGGAGTATCTGTTTCTTCAGTAGAAACGTGCTTTTCATTCCAAGTGAACTTAGTTTGAATTCCAGACGTTTCTCCATATACTAATATATGTGTGAGCTGTCCATCGAATGAATAAGGAACATTTGTAAGTGGTATAAGGTCATCATTGACTTTGGCAAAGAAACTCACTGGGTATTCTTCATTGGAGGTTGCACAAACTGTGGCAGCAAGAAAAGAGGTGAGGGACAAAATACTCGTCGATTTCATGTTGATTTTTTAATGCCTCCTAAAACGGGGGACCTAGCCTGTTATATATTCCAACCAAGAAGGGGTATCGTTATTTTTATGAGCCAATTGCCTTGGTAGTTATGCATTATCATGCAAACAATAGCTATAAAATTATGTGCTCATGCCCATTGTGTTGAACGTATGAGACTCGCACGTCTCACACGCTCTGCATACTGAACCAGTGAGAAGAATTCCTCTCTCACGTCTTC
>NLAD01000882.1:0-94723 GCA_002370245.1 Metschnikowia sp. 04-226.1
GTGCTCGCATTAGGACACCCTTTCGGAGTCGCGAGTAGATAAACATGCAGCAAAGCTTAATATAAGAGCGTCTCTTCGCTCCTTTTTTTGAACCCACACACTCGAGCTGGATTAGTTTTTTAATGGTTCAGAATTTTGATTGGAATTTTTTGTCATGTTAGCGACTGAAGATCGTGGCGAAGTAAAATTAAAGATTAAAGTTAGCCCGCCAATTCATTGATATCTCTGACAAGTGATGGTGAAACATGGCTTTTTAAGAACTGAGGATCCTTTATATCTTCACCGCCTATTGAAGTCTTCCAAACAATCTTAATATTGAAGCTAGAATCTGTTGGTAGTCCAAAAATGAAACATCATGACTTCAAACTAATGCTTGTCCAATTAATAAGACTCGAGTCGAGATTCAGAATCATATGTATCAGAACATTGTATATTTCAGTTCTCCCTCATTTCAACCGAACCGCAAAATTACGATGATGTTATGGAAAACCACGTGTAACTCAAAATGAAAACAAGGATATCCAAAGCATTTACTCGTATTGATAGGTTCGCTTATCATGACAACTTCATTCGTATAACCCCCATGCATGACAATTCTCATTCTGATAATTGTTCATGCGGTCTCAAAAAAGCCTGATTTCTACTGCTTGAAACCACTATTTAAGGTGAGTAATTGGTCATAGTTTAACACTTTAGCAATCGTAATGACTACTACAACTATTCCTTGAACTGTCTTTCAGAAATCTACAATACCAGCCCCTTGAAGAGACGATTAATAAAACAATTAGGGTTCAGGGAAAAACAGAGGAGTTTCTTTTTCTTCTTCCAGTACTGTATCTAATCTATGCAACATGGTGAATGACCATGATATTACTGTACAGGTGCTCATTTTAGAAAGGGAGAAAGGAGTATATGGATTTCTGAATGAGGAGATGGGAATTCCAGGTAATTTAAAAGAATTGTGCATTTATGGATTTATGAGTTATTGAATGATTTGGGAGAGAGGTTACTCAAATATCTAGTCTTTAAAGGGCTCTTAAACTCCTGGCTCCGTGCAAGTCATTGAATGGTCATTTTCTCATGCGCTCACAGAAAGACAATGGGTCATTTAAAAAGCGAATGATGAATGGGGACAAATGCTTTGGTATAAATACAGGAATTTTTTCTCCAAACACTATATTCATCAACATGAAGACACTGTACTTAATCTTGACCTTTCTTGCCACTTCTGCCTCAGTGAAGGTGGGTAGTTTCTTTGTCAGCGAAGAAGGCACCTTGAAGCCAATAACTGGCTACGATATCTTTGGCTATCAATATCTTGGTCTCAGAAATCTCAATCCTGATATACCCAGTTACACCTACAATAATGGCACCGTTAGTACTAACTCCCAAAACGAGAACGTTCTTGGCAATGTTTATGGCTATTTTGTCTTGGGTAAACCGGATACGTTGAACACCTTTAAAGTGGAGTTGGATCATAAATCAAAAGTTGTGAAAATTGATTTCCACTTATGCAGGATGGCTTACGCAAAGGAGCATGCCTTCTTGTTGAGCAAAAGCCTTACCTCCAAATACATGAGGTGTTCGCCCGTGGACGTCTACTTCTTATCTCCTGAGGAAGCGAGGAGGAGTATAAACTCCGAGAAAGAGAAATGAGAGATGAAAAATGTGCCAAGACAAGTCGCCCATGACGTCTGAGTTCAAAGGCAAAGCACTTGGGGGTGCCCATACACCAGGGACATTTAAGGGACATTTAAGGGACATGTAAAGGTATATGAAAATCGAGAGCCACTTCCACTTGGAATTTGGGAAAAGTTTTGGTTTTAGCTCTTTAAGAAATGTCTACAAAAGGATGAGAGAATGACCCTTTTGTTCTGAATGCACTTCTCTTCTTCTCTTCATAAGCTTAGTTTCATTATTCGAGAAGAATAACTCGAATCCTTCTAACACTGATTTTTCAGTGTTAGTGGTTTAGTAGGTCTAGCTACATATCTCACTAGAACTAGTACAGTTGTATATCAAAGGTTCGTGTCTTACAGTGTTAGCAATACTATGAACAGGTCTTATATACTGTTTCCTATATATAAGTGTATGCTCAAAAATCAGGTAAGAACCCAAGCCATAAATTCAAGTTCATGGATATGAGTAATACCTTTGAATTTCAATAATAATTAGTACCACCATCAATTCTCATAAAAGGACGAGACTTCCTTTCCCGTAAAGATAAGGCTTGGTGCAGGACACGTGAATGCGCCAGGTCATGTCACCATGCTCTTCAGCAAAAGAATGGGCTAAACAATGGCACCTTTGAAACAATGGTTACTTTGAAAAAATCGGTTTTGGCAGGGTCAAATATTTTCGGGGGCCCTATAAATATCGGGTGTTGTCCTCTCCAAACTACCAATCCATCATTTAAATTACCATGAAACCAGTCCACTTGATCCTGACCTTTTTGGTCACCACCACTGCGGCATACGCCGCTCTGGACTTCTATGCAAACATCAATGGCACGTGGAAGCAAATGAATAACTTTGCGTATCATGGACTTGATTATTTTGTCATTGGACGGCCCACAAATTACAAGATACCCAGGGCTACTTTGAGTGACGGAGTTCTCTCGTTTGGCGAGGGTAAAGACAAAAAAGTATTTGGATTTGCTACGAATGGTTTATTAGCTTTTGGTGACGCCAAAACAATGGATATAGTTCACATCCAATTGGATAACGATGCAAAGGTTTTGGATTTTCATCCTTACTTCTGCAAATGGACCAATACCATCAAAGCCAGGGGCCTTTTGAGAAAGACCGATTGTCTCTTGAAGAAAGTGAGCTGTTTTCCAGTGGAAATCTACTTCTTGCCTCCAGAAGAAGCTGTGAAACGTGGATTCGTTCCTCAGGACCGAAAAAAGCGGAAGACAAAGCAGGTGCTAGAAGGGATTGACCAACAAATGGAGTCTTTAATAAGTACCTTTCTGGATGAGCATAATGTCTATACCGATTCTGCTGCTGTTGAGTTGCAGCCACGTGCCTCCAAAGATGAGTCAAAAAAAGCCGACAACAACAAAGGGAAGTCTCGAATATCGCTCATCGAGCAGTTTCTTCGTTTTATCGAGATGTAAAGGCATTCCAGGCCTTTGAAACAGAAGAACTTATTGAGTGGTAAATGCTTGAAAACGAGAAGAGTTTTTGTCAAAGTGGAACTTCTTAAGATTTTTGTGCTTTAGGATTCTACGTTTCTATTGAAAAGACTACATTTGGTAATTTTGTAACCATCAAATTCAGTGCTCACTTTTCACTTTACTCCAGGCTATACTCGGATTTAAACAAAGACAGTAGTTATCCCACATTTGTTTTCAAGTACATCCTGCCGAAATCCAAATTCGGTTGAACATTAACTCAATAGAATGCAACAAATGTCTGTCAAGTTGTAGCATTCCAGACGGTCATGTGCGCTATATGCAGGACATTTTTATCAAAAGAGTTCTCGGGTATGGAGTACAGCCATTCTTCTGATTTAATAATCAAATTGTTAATTGCACAAATATGTTTCCATTGAAATCCTGTGAGTTTGCATATTGAACCAGGTGGTGAACCCAGATAATCATAGTCTCAGCAAAGCTTCACCACTCCTAATCCGGACACAGGAAGTCTGACCATATCGTTGATGGAGTTTAAATTCGCAACGGAAATCAATTGTTTATTCTCCAAAGTAAAGCCCTTGATTCCCTTGTTGGTTACAGAACCTCCCTTTTTAAACCGTGGTTTTCACACAGACCATTTCAACGCCCACACAGACGACTCAGTATGACATCATTACTACATCCTAAAATTAAAAAGGCATTAATCCAAAAGAGAAATTGTTTTGGAAGTATAATTTTTTCGTTTTAGAAGTATAGTTTTTGTATTGGAAGTATGGTTTGGGTAAATGAAGTTTTGTGGTATCGTTAGTACCTTTTCACATGATTCTCACTAGCTGTTAAAAATAGCAAATGGTTAAGATACCACCAAAAATCAGAAATAACATTTAACTAATTATTTAAAGTCTAGTGGTGGAATCAAAGTCATCGTTTATTATTTCAATAATCTAAAACATGGAAATTGTTCAATTAGAACCTTTTTAAGGTATGTACTGCATATAAGCAGTCACCGGTGAAATTCTTCTTTAGTATAAGAAGGGAACGAAGGATACTGGAAATCCATTAGAAATAAAGTGTTATTTTGCTTCTTTACTGAGTATTCCCAAAGTGATAGACTACGACATCTTATTAAAGGCAACGTGTCAAACGGCTGGATGTCTGACAGGGCAGTATATTAAAAAAACTGAATGATTAAAATTTTTCCTCACAATGGAGATCGAATACTGGTAACTAAAGCAAAAAGCTGCTAATCCAGGACTAAAGCAACAATGCTGCAAAGCCAAGAACAAACGCTCCAATGGCATTCTTACCTCCGGCATTGACGTATGGAGTAACACTCAGGACGGTGTTGGTGCGGATGGAAGTTTGCGTGACATTCTCGTCGGAGCCACTGACAAACTTTGGCTTGGGAACATTGTGAGTCTGGTTTGACTTTGGAGAGTCAACTGCCTCACTAGGTTTAGCAAAACGGTCTTCCTCATTTGGTCCAGCAGAATTGAGAGCCTCTTTCAATTTGGCGTCGCCTTGTGGTTCCGGGCCAGAGGGCAACTTGGAAGAATCTTTGGTAACAGAGTGCTCCGGCTTGGCGGACTCGACCACTTTGGGGCTGTATGCTGGTTTGGTGATTCCAGCAGGACCATTATGGGCTTCTGGCTTGGCAGTCTCAAAACTTTTAGACTTTTCGACCGTGGTCGTCTCTGGAACAATACAAACACCGGTGACGGTCAAGGTGGTAGCAGTAGTCACAGTCACGGTGGATGGGTGGCATACGTCATCACACACAGTGATGGTCACTGTGGTCTCTTGTGGACAGTAAGTGGTGTAGTCAGTGTAGGTTTTCCACACGGTAACGGGTGAAGCAGCCTCACATTCCGTGCAGATGGTGGCAGTAGCAGTAGTTTCCTTTGTGACGGTAGTGGCATTCAACTTGGAGGACTGAACAGCTCCATCTATGCTCGAAGAGTTAGCCATGGAGTGACTCTCGCATTCGACGCAGTCGGGAGAAGAGCTTTCAGTCTCACCTGTCATGATGGAGGTGGATGGTTTGGGAGCATTTGACATTGCAGAAGTTTCCACAGTTGGAATGTTTGAGTTGGAGGGGTTGGTAGCATTTGACATTGCAGAAGTTTCCACAGTTGGAATGTTTGGGTTTGAGATTCTGGTAGCATTTGACATTGCAGAAGTTTCCACAGTTGGAATGTTTGGGTTTAAGATTCTGGTAGCATTTGACATTGCAGAAGTTTCCACAGTTGGAATGTTTGGGTTTGAGATTCTGGTAGCATTTGACATTGCAGAAGTTTCCACAGTTGGAATGTTTGAGTTTGAGATTCTGGTAGCATTTGACATTGCAGAAGTTTCCACAGTTGGAATGTTTGAGTTTGAGGGTTTGGTAGCATTTGACATTTCAGTAGTTTCTGCAGAAGGTGAAGTAATCGAGGGCTTTGCTTTATCGGCTGCCTTATTCTCGTTATCATTCTTGCCACTATTCGAGTCATTGTCGTCAGCAACGCCGTCAGGTCTTTTATGACCATCCTCTTCAGGAAGCACTTTACCTTCCTCTTCCTCGTCACAATCATCGTCAGAATCCTCTTCCTCGTCACAATCATCGTCAGAATCCTCTTCCTCGTCACAATCCTCGTCAGAATCCTCTTCCTCGTCACAATCATCGTCAGAATCTTCTTCATCACCGACGTCAGGTCTTTTATGACCATCGTCTTCAGGGAGCACTTTACCTTCCTCTCCCTTGTCAGCATCCTCTTGAATACCGACGTCAGGTCTTCTATGACCATCCTCTTCAGGAAGCACTTTACCTTCCTCTCCCTTGTCAGCATCCTCTTGAATACCGACGTCAGGTCTTCTATGACCATCCTCTTCAGGAAGCACTTTACCTTCCTCTCCCTTGTCAGCATCCTCTTGAATACCGACGTCAGGTCTTCTATGACCATCCTCTTCAGGAAGCACTTTACCTTCCTCTCCCTTGTCAGCATCCTCTTGAATACCGACGTCAGGTCTTCTATGACCATCCTCTTCAGGAAGCACTTTACCTTCCTCTCCCTTGTCAGCATCCTCTTGAATACCGACGTCAGGTCTTCTATGACCATCCTCTTCAGGAAGCACTTTACCTTCCTCTCCCTTGTCAGCATCCTCTTGAATACCGACGTCAGGTCTTCTATGACCATCCTCTTCAGGAAGCACTTTACCTTCCTCTCCCTTGTCAGCATCCTCTTGAATACCGACGTCAGGTCTTCTATGACCATCCTCTTCAGGAAGCACTTTACCTTCCTCTCCCTTGTCAGCATCCTCTTGAATACCGACGTCAGGTCTTCTATGACCATCCTCTTCAGGAAGCACTTTACCTTCCTCTCCCTTGTCAGCATCCTCTTGAATACCGACGTTAGGTATTCCATAACCATCCTCTTCAGGACGCACTTCACCTTCCTCTCCCTTGTCAGCATCCTCTTGAATACCGACGTTAGGTATTCCATGACCATCCTCTTCAGGACGCACTTCACCTACCTCTTCCCCATTACCAGGAAGCACGTAGAGAGTAGCCTCTGAACAAATGGCCTTGTCGGTACGTTGGGTAACAATATGATGAACACGGTTTTTGTTATCTTCACACGCGAAATACATTCCTTCCATTTTCTCCCGCTCTCCACTATAAGAAGAGGAAAGTTTTTTGACATTAGGACCAAAGGCAAGCACGTTTTCAAAAACACCTGCTGCCCACTTCATAGGAAGTGTTTCTTCAGCGATTAAGTGCCCTTCGTCCACAAAAAAGTGAGCGGGGATGCTTAAGTCATATGGAGCAACAAGTGCCTTGGTGTTACCATATGAACGGGCAATGAGTGGATGATCACCGTTTCCAAAATCTGCGCTAAAAGAAACAGGATTGTCAAAGTCTGCGTACGCAGTAGCGCTGATGGAGATAGCTAGAATCAAACGAGCGATATTCATGGAAATTCCTGGTGCTCCAAGATTGAAGACAAACACCCTCCATTTTATAGACTTGCCAAGGTTTGTAATCAAAACAACCGTGTTTGAGTTGAGCATTGTCCTCGGGACAATAGCTATAATAAATATGAAAATGCCCTAATAAGTACATGCTGTATACGCAGGGGCTTAGACCTGTGTGATCCACAAAGGTTTGGATGCATTGTAGCTGTGGACTCGAATCTTTAGACCAAAACTCTTGGATGGAATAATGGGAGCTCGAACATTTTGTTATTGAATTCATTTATTCTTCTGTTCATTCTTGCTTCTTCTTCCCATTGCATTTTATCGTTTGTCAGCTTACGCAGCTTCTTAGGTGATGAAAGGGTCCAGGCTGCGCCGAAGTAGTTACAGTAAAAGAGAAGTACACATTGTTGAACGTGAGGAACCAGTACCTCTCGCATGTAATCTTGATAATGGGACTGCATATAAGCAGGCCGCGGAGACAATGGGATCGACAGATACATTGGCGATCATTAGCTCGTTTAAGCATTGTCTTACTCTCGGCTATGCTCGGCTGAGCTTATCTAAGCATTGTCTAAGCATCGTCTAAGCATTGTCTAAGCATTGTCTAAGCATTGTCTAGGTATTGTTCAAAAGTGGCTTGGGGGCTTAGGACTGGACGTAGTTCTTATGATTTATCGAGCAGCTCAGTTGAAGACAAGAGATCAAGAATTGTTGGTTACAGGCAACAATGAAGTTCCTGAAAAATTGGTGTCCCACACTAGAAATGTTTGGGTTCAATAATGTAACCTTCCTAATTAAGCGAAGGTTTACGGTGACGCGCACCATGAACGATGATCTTAAATTAGTCCGTCAACAATATAATGCGACAATGAACCACTTAACCCAAAAAAGTAATCAATTTCTTTTGGAGAAAGGGAAGATCATCACCAGAAATTTGAAAATTTCCCGAAACCAAATTTGGTGCTAGTGCATCCAAGAAAAATGTACACGAGACTGGAGCACATGGACCAATTTCTGGACCCTGGGTGGCTTGAAAGTTCATGAAAATAATGGAATAAACTCTTGAGCCCGCTCAAATGCTTTTCATGACTCATAATCAACCAAATTCCCAAACGTACCTTCTTGAGGTCACGAAACGGTCCCATTTGTCCCATAGTGCTTCCCTTACAGATAACCAATCTTAATTAGGAAACTGACTCGACTTGAAACATACCTGAAACATGCCTGAAATACATCTGAAACACACCAGCTGAAAAATACGTTCACATAGTCCATCTCCCAGGTTATGGATGTCCTGGTGTCAATTTAGAGGAGGAAGGCACTGTTCCTATGAACCTATTACAGGTCTTTCTTTGTCGATTCGCTTGAAATTTAGAACATATAAAGTTTGGACCAGGCCCATGAATAGGGTCCAAAAACATCCGTTTTTTAATTGCACTGCATCTGATTCTTGAAAAGGTAGGTACCTCTCAATCGTCTTGACCAGTGTAGCTGGTTAGTAGTCCAATGGTATAGTAAATATAGCTAGTAAACGTAGTATGAGCTTCTTGGTAAGTCCCGTGACTCGGCCGTTTAGCGTGGACTTTGCCTCTTTGAAGTCTTGAGAGAATTGCCATAAAATTGGTCGCTTTTGTATGGAGAATATCGTCTCTATCTGCAGGATTAGGCTTTTTCTGGAAGTCTCTGCTAACAGCTTGTCTTTTTAACTCCTCAAAATTGAACTCCTTAAGGAGTAACCATTGTAAGAAGCTGTACAACTAATACCTTACTCTTGAGTCCTACATACTGCATAGTATTATCGTAAAGTACCAAAAGACCACCCCATCAAAATGACTTTAACATACATTTAAACCTAATTTCTATATCTTAAATGTAAAATACCACAACTGACTGCTACTCAACACTTACTGACCACTTCAATTCCAAAGAAGTGTACTTCCACTTTCACTGTTATATGCAGTCTGTGGATCGTACTCTTCATCTACATCAGCTAGTCCCGTATTTACTCAGTCCTTCTATAATACACTATATACACTCTATTAACGTTTCACATCTCGTCTATATTTTTTAGTTCGTGAATGTTTTAGTGGTTAGTGGCTGTTAGTGAATGTGTAGTGGCTATTAGTGAGTGTGTAGTGCTCAGTGTTGGCATGTTTTGCAGCCAATGGATACCAGAAAAGTGCGACTCAGTGCTCATACCCTTGGGCATTTCTATACATTTCCGCATAAACTAGAACATTCATGTCACATGTTCAAATCTCAATCTACACAAGAATAACAATCTTCGGGACAATTTCAAGGGTATGTCTTTTTTCGACAACCAGTCCAAGTCAGAGGTTTCGACTCATAATGCTCTGTGCAGGTTTCCAAAGTAAGAGTAACATTAATAGTAAGACAAGACTAGGAAAAGGCTTGGAATAGAGAAATAGAGACTAGGGGGTTTGGAATGAACATTGAAACATACTGTGATGACGTATAATGGAGCAGAGAAAGACTGGATGGACTGTGTATTGGGTATGTGTACTCTTCCTGGGTACAGTACCACTAAATACCATCACCGAGTGGATCTCTTTCATGAGTCTACTAAGTCTAAATATCCATATTCATCTCACTTACTTTTTCTTGTTTTCTCCTTACTTACTGGGAAATTCTATATCAAAAGATACTAAAGCTCCTTGAATATATCAAGTTGTGCTGTTCGATGTCATATAAAAGCTGGCTACCAGTCCACTCATGATAACCTGAAAAGCACCAATTTCTACTGGTCCAATTACTACTAGCACTGACTCCCTACTGACTGACCAGTAGTACTTAAGAGGAAGTAGTCAAGAATAACTACTGAGTATTAGTTTCCTTCTCATCGCCTCTTATGTTTTTTTCCCTTTAAACGATAGTTGAAAAACTTTCATCCAATATTATCTCCATCACCAAACAAGTCAGGTTTGCTTTTGTTTTACTAAAAATCCAAGATGAGCTCGACCCGTTTGGCCGTGGAGTGTCTATGGACGAATATGATGAAGTACTTGAAGTTGGGACCAATACTAATTCCAGAGTGGCTTTGAAGTATTGTTGATTTAGCAAATAAAGCCACAGGAGTCTCCGGAGGCACGGGTTTGACGCCATTCCTGGTCACAGTATCGGACAGCTTCCCAGCAGTAGTATTAGTATAGAGTACTATTGGTAGTATGAATAATACACTCAAATCTGTATCAAGATTTAATACATCCTGGAGCTACAGAATGATATTTACACTATTCTACTACTCTACTTTAATTGATACTATCACATTATCTATTACGACGTATGATCTGCATATAATCCGCTAGTCCATAGTATGCTCTTGTCTATGAGTATTCATGTTCTGTAGTCTAAGATATCTTCTAGTCTATGCTATTCCATGGTATATACAGTCTACTATTATGTCTTGTCTAATATTCTATGGTATGGGCTAAGATATAGTCTCTATCATAGGCCAGTGTTTTCCTGGAATCTGATATATCAGGTATATATAAATACCAGTGAGCACTGCATTTTATAGTGACGTCTTACCGTGAAATTCTTCAGAGGGTAGGTTATATTGGTTTCAAAGAATCTAGGAATAATAGTCTCTTGATTGGGTTTTTTTAGTTACGTACTGTACCTTGTCTGCAGCATGAGGAGTGATCAGACGGCCTTACTAGACAGAACAGATTAGGAAAAGGGTATGACCTGGCCTTATGGTTACATTTGCTTATTTCGATTTATTGAGTCTAGTAGAGAAAGAAGGATAAAGGATGATTTACTGAATTTTCTCTTGACATCAGTTGTAAGTTTTTGAAGAAATTCGTCTCTGTGCAGAATGTTGTTTACCTGCAGGACATGGTTAGAACTTTTTCAGTTTCCTTTAAATTAGGCGTTTCCTCTCTCAAATCATCATATCTTAACGATTAAAGTAAGTCTCTCGCCCCTTGTCTTCTCTACTGCATCTGCTACATCGATAATTGATGGTATAAATTCATTCTTTGCTAGTATCACCATCTTCTTGAAGTACTCGAGAAGTTACTCCCTTAGGTACTCCTTGTATGAGTCTTGTTGATACAGGTCCTCAATTTCATGGTGCACATCGGAAAGCAAAGCTAGACTTTAACAAATCAAAACCATTCGTGCATGCGTTGCTGAGAACAGGTTACTACAGGTGATTTGACTCAGGTTGTTTGACCTTCTCTTTCTCCTGATCTTCTGGGCTTTTCTGTGGGGGATTCACGGATTCGACTTCGTCTTTCGTTGGAGGAGGGTTTTCCTTGTCCAACTTTTCAACGTACGACAAAACACAATCATCGGGGTATTTCTTTATATAATCCATCGTAAAGAAGCAGTATTGACGGGCCCCGGAATCGTAAACATCGGCATAAGGTCCCTTTCTGCCCAATTCTTGAGCACGAATGAAGGCGCATTGTTTGGGAATGGTTTTTTCGAAAAGCGTAACAGTGTCTTTGCACTTACTCTCAATCGATTGGTTGGCTTTCTCACGCTCCTGGTCCTCTTGGCTTTGCTGTGGAGGCTTCGTGCCCCCGTTGCATAACATTTCGAAAGAACACTCAGGCTTTGAAAAAATTTCACTTCTGTCATAAACCATCTTCTGCAAAGTTTCCGGGGATGTCTTGCATGAAGTATAAAATCCAAATCCTGAGCCACCACAAACCCTTTGGTAAATGCATTCGTGTATAATATCGGTAGTGTCAGCTCTCTTACACTCAATTCCATTGAACCACACATCGTCCACGAGAGGACGAACTTCTCCAGAAGGATATCTGATGGAAATCACACTGTCTTCGTCTCCACCTTCACGCTTGCCACATCCTTGGCTTTCCTCCATAGGGAGAGGCAACCGAGGAAACAAAGAAAGCAGCAGTCAAAGCAGCCAAGCTGGCCTTTGGTAAAATCATGATTGATGATGGACTAAAACATGGCAATCGCGGTCCTTAAGTAGTACACTCGGAGCCGTGTCGGGGAGGCGTAGTTGACATTCAGGAGAACGCCTAGTTCTCGTTAGTTTCTGGGGTCTCGCCGTCATTCCTAGTAATGGGTCCTGCACACAGCTATGCTGCGAACAAAGGCCTCATTTTTCATATTACCCTTCCCCATTTCTTTTTCCATACACGACAACCCAAAATGTTCACAGCAAAGCCACCAACACTATTGAGAGTATATCAAAGCTGTAATGACTAGGGTAATAAACCAATGAACAAACAGATGAAACAACACTGAAACAACACTGAAACAACACTGAAACAACACTGAAACAACACTGAAACAACACTGAAACAACACTGAAATAATGATACAGAAACCATCCTAAACCACGGCTGAAACACTTTAGAACAATGCAGTGACTCAGTCTCGTTACTGAGTACTTGGGACGGTTAGGCGCGCTGCGGGGTTGGAAGTAGTTTAATACGCCTTGCAGAATTAGACCAGTACTCCATGTTGCGCGTTATCGCAACCTCTGCATGATCTGAAACGCCTAAGTCACTGGACTAAATACTCTAATAGTATGGAGCACTAGTTATAGTTGCGTCTGGCTTTGTGTCTTTGTGTCTTTGTGTCTTTGTGTCTTGTGTTTTTGTATTTAAGCATACTAGGACCTCCCTTTCCTGTCCATTCCCTGATTTCCTGTCCAACTGAGCTGTTTATAAGAGACCCGCTTCCTCTATTCATTCCTTTAGCCGTGGATCTTTTTGGCGGGATAGATAAGGTTAAACGAGGCTATGTCAAAACATTATTCGATTTAATTGTGTTTCTGTCACCAAGAGCCAACGTTTCACCTGCAAATACTTATATGCAGGTTGCGACCATACTCTCCACGAGCACGCACTTCAAGAGAGATTCATACATCTCAATCTCACTGTGACTAAAGGTTCAGTCACACACCAAAACACCAAAACACCAAAACACCAAAAATATGTTTATATACATTCTAATTGGTCTAGAATTTATGTTGCCCATTTAGATTAGTGGTAATTTCTCAAAGGGCCTTTCTTATTGGACTTCACTGCATGAAAGCTTTCTTTCATAGATATAGGAGGCTGTATTTAACAAGCTTCTGGACCATTCTGCACGTGGTTTAATCTTTGATTTAGTAAATGTTCATTGTTTTGTCTGATTGTTTTGTCCGATTGTTCGGTGCTATTGTTCGATAATGAGTCCAGATTGATTAAAAAGCTCACCTACTATTGTCTTTTTTCTTAGACATTTCTATTCAGCTTATTGACTAGTTCCAGATACTCAGCCATGATGAAAACGGAATTTATGTCTCTAACTACGTTTGGATTAGAGGAATCAAGTCTCGGAGGTACTGCATACAAGTAGGGACGGGTGAAATCTCTCTACCATCTTCTACTGGACTCGTCTATCTCTCTCTAAAATCCATTAAAAGTGGATAGAAAGTATATGGGAAGTTGTTCTTATGAGTAACGGGAATCAGCTCGATTACGACAGGTAATTTGCTTGAATTGGTTTGGTTTCAAGAATACAAGTGCTATAGGCCAATGATACGTTTCCTGTTTAGGCAAGGATTAAAACTATCACTATCACTAGATGTTCAAATGTTGTCTTGTGTTTTTTTTTATTTTTCAGGTGTGTTGAATGCTCATTAGCTGCAAACGCACGGCTGAGTGCTCGAATAGTCACACTTCAGACAAGAAATATGGTCACTCTACATTCTCCAGAGACCAAAAATGGCCTATTTTCCTGAATAAGATAACCAATTGGTTCTAAAATTAACTTCTTTCATCACAATTGCATTCTGCTGAGTCACGTGTTCAGATATAGCCCAAATTGGAGTTTTGCCACGTCTTCAAGGGTGCCATACAAAGCCAACCGGTAAATTCGACTAACACGTTGCCTCAGAATGGAAGTTGCAGATAAGACTGACCCAATTGACAGGTACTCGAGATAAGTCTCAAATCAGTAGCCCAGGACTGGATGGTTCTATGGACCAAAACGATAGATTTGAGGGACTGAACACGGTGAAATCTTCCCTTCCTCGCTGTTTTTGCAGATAGATATCCACATGTTTAACTTGAAAGCTGAGCTGATTTCGAACCGGATTTGATATGTGAATATGTCCTACAATGCGCTATATGCAGTCCATTCATTAAGTTCTTACGAGCCACTCCAATTTAAAGTCTACTCGAGATCTAAGAGATAATGTTCCCGACCCTTTTTTTATTCGAGAAATAAGCAGTTTTTGTTCAAATGAAAATCAATTTTTGGAAGAACCAATCCATACTCCGGCTCCTACTCTGGCTCCTTCTCTGGCTCCTTCTCTGGTTCCTTTTCTGGCTCTTGTTTTTCATAATCTCTGTTTCTCTGTTTGATCATTTAACAGAAATTCAAAGCCTGAATTTGTCTTGATCAAGCAAAAACGTGATTTAATTATCATTCTCATCCTTCTCCTTATCGTCCGACTCCTCTAAATTAGTCAACTTCTATTGGTTGGTGTTGTAGCTGATTAAATTTGGATTGAATCAATCAAACAGTTTCAAGGATTTAAAGAATTAAAGACATCCCAAAGTATAGATCCAGAGAATTAGACAATTAGTAGTATGAAGTGATCTGTAGATACGACGACATGACAAGCCAATTTGCCGATTTCACGTGACATATCTTGATAAAATAGAGAGATTAATTCATCATAGTAATGCTGGCTCTTTAAATGTCCTGGTCTACTCTATAAATTTATCTACTCTGTATGGAGTGTACTGCATATAGAGTGTATTTTTAAAAACAACATTACAAACTGGACACCGACTACTTTTGCCAATTCATTTTACTTTAAAATATACTTTAAAATAACCTCCTCACTTAACTAACCACTTTTAGGCTTCACCCTCGCCAAAGGCCCAAACTGTCGAAAACTAGAATATTCCCAAGTTAAATTTCCTGTACATAAACACAAACTAAGTGTTTTAAGCCGTCTATACATGAAATGTGCTATTTTTAGACCTAAAAGAAGCTTTTTGGGCCATAATTTGTTAGTATTTGGGCTGTGGAAGTCTTAAGTTATAGGCTCTAGAGTAATCATAGCCATTAGTCTTGGCTCTATTCTACAGAATATAAAAAATCATATATAAATATCATATACTTTTAAAAACACACTGCATAAAACTAAATCTCGGTTAAGAGATGGAAATTTTCACATGTTCAGGAGAAATCCTGCTTACAACAACAAAGCAGCAAGGCCCATAACAACGGCACCCACGGCATTCTTGGAAGCACCATTGACAAGCGACGAAGCACTTGGAGCAGCGGTGGTCAGACTCTTAGTGTTCAATTTGGTGCCGTCACTGGACCGGACTTGAGAAACCATAGACAGCAAGGTAGCGTTAGGAGCACTGGAAATGGCTGCGTTGGCTCCTTCATCAGCAGAGACAGCAGGTACAGCATCTGGGGCAGATGGAGAACCTGGGGCAGATGGAGCAGATGGAGCAGGTGTAGCATCTGGAGAACCTGGAGCACCTAGAGCATCTATAGCATCTGGAGATTCTGGAGCACCTGGAGCAGATGGAGCACCTGGAGCACCTGGAGTAGATGGGGCACTTGGGTCGGCAGCTGGTTTGGCAGCTGGGTTGGCAGCTGGGGCAGCTGGGTTGGCATCATCAACACTGTTTTGGGTACCAGCTCCGATATCACGTGCGTCAAGGTCTGGATTGGCTGGTTTGTCTGCCTTGTTGTCCAGAGGCTTAGAAACAGGGGTGTTGGGCTGCTTCATGCAGGCATTCTCTGGAATTGAAAGCGGAGGTGACGACTGGCTACCATTCAGTGGAGTCTCAGGCGAAGCACTGTCATCATCCAGTGGAGTCTCAGGCTCCCAAGTTCCATTTCTCAGTGGATCCCCAGGCGAAACACTGCCATCATTCAGTGGAGCCTTAGGCGAAGGCGAAGTGCTGCCATTATTCAGTGGAGTCTCAGGCGAAGCACTGTCATCATCCAGTGGAGTCTCAGGCTCCCAAGTTCCATTTCTCAGTGGATCCCCAGGCGAAACACTGCCATCATTCAGTGGAGCCTTAGGCGAAGGCGAAGTGCTGCCATTATTCAGTGGAGTCTCAGGCGAAGCACTGTCATCATCCAGTGGAGTCTCAGGCTCCCAAGTTCCATTTCTCAGTGGATCCCCAGGCGAAACACTGCCATCATTCAGTGGAGCCTTAGGCGAAGGCGAAGTGCTGCCATTATTCAGTGGAGTCTCAGGCGAAGCACTGTCATCATTCAGTGGAGTCTCAGGCGACGACTCGTCCTCCACAACTTCGGCGTAAATATTCACCCTTCTGCAAGCGGGGTCTCTGACTGGGACGAAACGGGAGACAAAAAACAACTTTGGGTCAGACTCTTGTGGGCACGCGAAGGCATAAGAATTGGAGAGAAAGCCGTTAGCCTTCCTGGTGAAGTTATAGCCCTCCACATTCGGGCCATAAGCGTAGAATTTCGGGAGTTCACCAAGGGTAACTTTTCTTCCGAACGGATCTTGAATCAGATAAATCCCGTCCTTTTCATCGAAGAGTTCAGGTGCATCCTGCTCCTCACCTGCATCCTTGACTTTATAAGAAAGAGTATAGTTGCCATCCATGTAGGTTCCACCAAGATTCACTCTTTTGCCGGGGAACAACTCGGCACGCAAAGCGTACTTTTCAGCGTAAGCCACGGCAGCGAAAGCTGAAGCAATGGATAAGGTAACGAATTTCATAATTTCTTATGGCTCGAAAAAACAGCACCTCCAGCCTCTTATAAATACCGCCGGGTCATAACATTTCCCAGTGATACACAGGAAACTTATCTATCATGCAATAATTCTCCAAGTCTATTGTTCCCAGAACACCAATTTGAAACACTCGTTTCGGCAAGCATAATCTAGCATGCAACCCTGCTGCCATCATTTAACCAACGCTTAATCAACGCTTAATCAACTCTTAGCCAATTCTTGATCAAGGCTCAATTTAAAAATTCAAATCAGTGTCAATTCATCCATAAATCCATAATTCCATCCAGTCAGTCTAGAAAATTTATTCCCACAGTCAGCTCTGGTCTCGGGCCAGAATACCACGTTCTATTGTTCACCTTTCTTTTCTAGAGAACTAATGCATTCAACGCACGGACTCAATGCACCATGCCACACATTGTCTTTCGAACCTAGACCATGCGTTCCATACAGCCAGTCATAGTCCTCCTTGGCCGCCTAGAATGTCCACGGTTCATGTTTATATTTGAAGGTTTCAAATTGTTCATATTCAGACTAATGCCTCTATAATCTTCCATCTATTTAATCTGTCTTATCTGTCTAATCTATCTAATCTAGTCTTGAAATATCCATTGTTTTGTACTAGAATGGTGCGGCGCAGGAATGACATGAAACGATCGAGTGGCTTAGTGGCTGAGTATAAGTGGCTGTGGGTGCCCTGCGTGGTGGTGCATATACGCGATTGTACTGCATATACGCGAGGGGGGCCAGAAGAAACGCGCATGAAATTTATCCCCTCAGCCTCACCGCTCCAGCCATTCATAGACTCTTCCATAGACTCTTCCATAGACTCTTTCATAACCTCTCTCCGTGAAGACCAATTATTAATCACACATTTATGTTATAGCAGAATTCTATACATTACTAAGAGAATGTTTCATAGACTATTGCGATTTTTGTTTGGACTAAATTAGTGTTACTTGACACTATTTATAGATGGTATATACTGATTATGGACCATTCACTAATGAAGACATTATATTAGTCAGCACTGATTGACTTAATGGGTATCTATACTTTGAAATAGTTCATGAAGTATCATATGCTTTGGTTAAGAAGACCATATTAGTACATTTACCTGGTGTACATGTATTTCTGCGGCCAAATAATTAATTTAGAAATGTTGACTTACATAATGTTTTGAGCATTTTAACTGTGAAACCTTGTTAAGTGTTTCATCGTTGAATCTGAACCTAGATCTAGATGTGAATCTTGAAATTTTAATCTTTATATGCGTGTCCTGCATACAACCCCGATCCAGACTCCACTTAACAACAATATTCAGTCTTCACTACCAAACTGGTGTTCAATCTGAAAATATTCAGATCTAGATCCGTCAAATGACCATAAAATGACCACTCATAAACTAGGATTGAACTTGACTATTGTCTTAGTAAGAGCTTACATTGAATGCAGGATACAATGAAATAGTTGGACTATAGACAAATTTTGATAAGAAGATGTCTATCTTCGTCTAGGCTCGTTTTACTGGCAACTTATACTTTCAAAATGGTGAAATTAAAACAAAAATTCATGGAACACAGCCCATAATACGCCTGTCCACGTGTTAATGGTCATACCTGAGAGTTTTTTCCAAGATCTAGACACTCTAAAACAGCGGAATTTTCTCAAATTAACAAAATCATCACTAAAAACAGCCACAGCCTCGATTATTTACGTAATGAGTGCAATATCAGTGATTATTCCAGAGTCAATAGGAAATCTATTAGGCCTCTACATCCTTTGCCATTCCTAGCATTAAACAGAAAATAGAAACAAGTCAAAAGCTTACTTAATGAAGGATCTTGAATTTTTTAAACCCTTTCACCGTTTTAAAATAGCTGATTCTGTTCCGAAATGAACTCTTTAAGTGACCATCACGTAAAGGAAGCCCCCAAAATGCCAGTTTTTAAAGGTTAGAACAAATAAAAGGCGGAGAAGTTGCTCTTATGAGAGATTATTGGTTCAGCTTGATATCAGCGACTTTAGGAGTTTCTGTTGTAATTTACATTAGACAAGAGTACAAGAACTGAGATGACTACAGTACTGATTGTAGAATACTTGAGACTGTAGAAAACTGGTACTTGGAACTACTGTAATGGAACTCATGTAATAAATCTTAAGATAAGAGTTACTTAGCTAAATTAAGAATACTGGTAATAGTGAGGTGACTTAGAATGAGAATTGTGACATTGCGGTTATGAACACTGGGACATTGCGAATTTTAGGCTTGCGATGTTTTAAAATAGCGCGTGGTTTCCTGTACACAATTCCAATATTTTTATACTTTTATATGCAGGAATTGTTTCATTCGCACAGTCATGTGACTGGCCTAACCACTTCCCATAAATCAACCAAACCAACTGGGTTTGTCATTTAATAATAATTTTCCATTTTTTTGGGTACTTTGACTTTTTGACTAGTTAGGTGTATGCATTTCTGGTAGTATGATATACAAATTTGGGGTGTAGTGGTTCGAATATGTGATGAAATTGGATATAATTATGGAAATGTGCGAACTAAAAAGACTCACAGTGTTCTATTTAAAGGTTTTATGTCAGAAAAAGACCAGAATTTAAAAAAAAAAAAAAGACGAGTATTCTGTTTTTTGGTATAATCCTATCCTGAAATTTCTCCTCAAAATTCTACCTTATCTCGGAATTACTGGGCCTGTAGTGTATGTTATTAGTAAGACTCGCGCATCACCTCCAGGGCCTGCATACAACGCCATCTAGTCCAACACTTTAAATATATTAGGTACAGTAATTTCAGATTCTCTTAAAGTATGTTTATGATAATTTATATTTAAAGATGTAATGAATGGTTATATGCAGGAAACTAGAGTAAATAAAAATTGGGCCACCTAAAAACAAAAGGACACACAGTACACAGTACTACTATACAGTACTACTATACAGTATTACTACACAGGTCTTACTGTAGCCAACAAGATGTCCATTTTGCTGATAGAATGATATGTGCAGGAGATTTGTGCTTGGATTAAAATAGTAATCAAGTCCAGGAGTGCACGTGACCAAAGTCCAGTCCAACTCCAGTCCAATTCCACAGTAGAAAATCAAAGTCCAGCTCCATAGTAGAAAATCAAAGTCCAGCTCCAAAGTAGAAAATCCACAGTACATGATTTTACACTTTCCTTTCGACAGTGCTACCCTTCTTTTCGTCCTTTTTGAGTACTTTAATATCCAGTACTTTGGTGTATTTAGTATGGTTATGAGCCCACAATTTCTCAAATTAAGTGTCAATGACTAATTAAAACAAGCATAAAAAAAATCTTAAAAGCTTATTCTGTCAAAATAGTCTAACTCATTAACTTTATACGTCTATTGTTTGTAAATCCCCAATAAAAGACTGTCCTAGTCAAGAGAAGTCGGAGAACATTCTATGCAGTACTCTAGTCTCATCACTCTAGTCTTTCCTTATCTGATCTAGTACAACTAGTATAGAGTTCTAGTGTATATCATGTTTATATAGAGTATAGTATATGTATAAAGTATGTATAAAGTATCTAGTGTCTAGAATACAGTATGGTGTACTGCATCTAGTGTATAGTATGTTTATGTATGTGTCTCAATGGGGAATTCAGAGATGAGCAGGTTGTGGATTCTCTAATGAACTAGGGAGAGTAGCTACTTTTTAACAATTTCCGATCATTACAAAAATGAATTTTGAATTGACATCGGACAATGGGGGAGCTTATAGTATCTAGAATAGTAGACTAGACCCAGAATAGAGGTACTAACTTGGCTTCTGGACAATGGGGGAGCTTCACGTCCATGGAAGGTTTTAGTCCACTTGGTAGCCTTCTCTACTAGACACTACACTAAACACTTGACACTACTAGACAGACACTAGACAGACACTAGACAGACACTAGACAGACACTAGACACTACTAGACAGATACTAGACAGACACTAGACACTACTGGACACTACTAGACAGACACTAGACAGACACTAGACAGACACTAGACACTACTAGACAGACACTATTCAGTCAAGTAATTGTCGAAGTCTTGGTATAAGTAATGAGTTATATGTTATGTAGTCTGTCCTGTATCTAGTATGTGTATATGTATTTAGTGTAGTGTATATGTATCTAGTGTATAGTGTGTTAATTGGTCTATCCTGCATATAGTCTCTAGTATATAATACATGATTCAGTACTCCACTTCATCCTGTATCTACATGATCTACTGCACCTACTGTACAGTCCAGTATACGTAATTTCAAGCCTCTTGTGAGTCATAAAATGGGTGTTTTCAGCCCATGGAGAATTGGAGAGTCAATCTAGAACCTCATCAATTGACAAATTGAGAATTGTACGATTCATCAAAAATATATCTAGATTGATTTCTACTTGTCCAGTCCCAAAGTAACCTTTAATATTATACAGGATTGATCAGTATACACACTCACACTATAAATGTACATAAAAATCTCTTACACTACGTCCAACTCTGTCTTTTCTGTATCCTGACGGCACCTTTTCAAGTCCAAGATGTCTTAAAATCGTCTAGAAGAGTTGAAAAAATTGATGAGATCAAAAGACCCTTTAAAATCGGAGTTAAATCACTTTAAATCACTCCAATTGTATTGATAAAACTTCAGAAAGCCTTATGTATAGTTATAGATGGAGTGTATAGTTATAGATGGAGTATTCAAGTGGTTAGCCAAAAAAATACTGTTACTAAAAGTATGACCAATATACTCTTCAATATCCTAATAAATATCCTAGAGTATTACTAGTCTATACAAGACAGTATACAGGAAATGTAGTATTACAGTTCTAGTCAACACTACACTACTATAATGTATACTAGAAATTCTACTAGAAATTCTTCAAGAAATTCTTCAAGAAATTTTTCAAGAACTACTACTGCTGCTGCTGCTGGTCCAATTGTTAAACTCGTTGGTTGGTACTGAGTAGAGTGTATCTTATACAGTCGTATAATACTAGTATAGTGGTATTTTTTTTTTTTTTTTTTTTTTTTTTTTTTTTAGTAATGAAATGTGTTTGAGTTCATACACTTTCATCGTCACATCAAACTATTTATTAACCGTTGATTTAAAAGGTGGGCAGAATGTACTATTGTGGAAATACTGAAGCAGTGGTTAACACACGACTTTTGAATTTTATGGATTGAGGGAAATCGGATCTGACAGTAAACTCTAGACATAAATACAATTCTATTTCCAAAAACAGAAAAAAAACTTCTATTTCCAAACAGAAAAAAAACTTCTATTTCCAGATATAAACAAGCTTTACAATATACAGTACCATTATATCAATTACTGAACCAAGACAATTCGAACTGAGGAATGACCAAAGGCAATACCTACTTGGTCATGTGACATCACGAGAAAGATATCAATTATCATTTTATTATGTTGGTCTTTTTAAACTTCAATAATTCTGGAATTCGGATGGTCATCTCAGGCATTTATATTTGTTTTTAAATTATACTGAAAATTGTTGTCTCTAAATTATACTGGAAATTGGTACATATAAACTGAAAGAGAGGGTCCTCTATATACAGTATCTAGAGCTTTTTTCTTGGTGCTTCCTTGGAGCCTCCTGCTTCCTTGGAGCCTCCTGCTTCCTTGGAGCCTCCTGCCTCCTGGGTGCCTCCTGCATCCTTGGACTGATCCCTCATTGGATTGATTCCGTGCAATGCTCACATTGTTAAAATCTGTAACCTGCATATAGTGCATGCGAGATTTGTACATATCTCTCGTCTTTTCAACATATAATGTGTCTGAGACATTGGTCCTGCATTTCTAGATATCCTTTTAAATTGATTGAGGCTGTATATTAGCTCAGTACATTGTTCAATGTATATCATGTCGCTGGTCACGTGATCTACTAAGGCTTGATTTAGTTTACAACTACAAAGTTAATTTAAAAAAAGGTTAAAAGAGCCTAACTAAATTATTAAAGCTAAAAACGGTCGAATCAAGTCACGTGACTACACCATCAACCAGTCATATGCACTCCTAGAAGCTGCTGGACACTGGAGTGGGTGTAATGACAAATGTATCAATAAAGTGAGGTCAATATTCACCTAACTTCACTTTCTGCCCCATCTGCTGGCTTGCTTCCACATCTGCTTAGTTTGCTGCCGCAGGCTTTGCTGCCTCCGACTTGGCTGCCTCAGACTTGGCTGCTGGAGACTCTTTCACTTCGTCAGCATACCCAATGTAGACTTCCACCTTTCTACAGGTTTGGTTTAACTTCTTAGTAGCAATCACGCGGTCGAGGTTGAAGTGGTTTTTGCACTGGTAGAATTGATGGTTCCGAACCTTCATGTTCGTGTCCAAAATCAACCTAGTTGGAAGGGATCCAGGACCGTACGAAAGTGCGTCTCCTTGAAACCCAACGAACCCGGGCATGTTTTCGTTGTTTGAAACAGCATAATTGTCGTGGATAGTAAAGTCCACAGGCGAACCAGCAGTAATTCCGTAAGTCAAATAACTTACATCCGTGCTGAACTCCTTAAACACTTGGCCACCGAGCGGTCTCCGAATGTTATGTACCATTGCATAGAAGACAAAAGGCCGGTCGGAAGTCACAGGTGCAGATTCTTTCCAAGCAGCAAGTTGCTTGGTTGGGACCGATTTCTTAACAACAGTTTTGGTTTTTCTGTCGTAAGGCAAGAGATGCACATCCACCTTGAAGCAAGCAGGATCTTCAGACCTGAACATAATCATCCGACCAGTTCCTTGGGGCATAGGGCACGAGAACAATTCATAAAAGTTGACCTTCTTCTTCAGATCCAAGATCAACCGAGACTTGGGCATTTTGGGGCCGAAAACAAATCCATTTGCATAGAAGCCGGCGTATCCTTGTTTGGTGTTTTTGGCGATAGCACTATCGCCCTTTCTTAAGACAAACTCGGCAGTAGTGGCCGAAGGGTCTCCATAAGACAAAACACTCAATTTCATGTCGCCTTGGTCAAAAGGGGTGCCGGAGAGAGGCACATAGTCTCCATTGACATTTGCAAAGAAGGCAAGTGGGCGATTGGGCATTGCCGCAGAAGTGGCAGCGACAAGAAGTGTTGAGATCAATTGAATTCCTTTCATGGTGAAGTTTTTGCGTGATTCTGGAAACACTGGAAACTCCGTCCTTTTATAGCATTCCGAGAAGAAAAAGAGAATCGTCTGATCGGACAATAAAAGCTGTGCTGGGATATTCGCATTATCTTCGAAAAAAAAGCCATGAGAATCAGATGCCAGTCGTTGAACAAGGGCATGCACAAGCCGAGCTATTTTTTTTTTTGAAAAGCGTCGCCACATTTGCATCGGCACGATTGACGGATTCGCCGAAAACACGACCATATGGAATTTGGACCAATCAGAAGTGTTCCAAACCGCATCAAGCCTTATTTGGTGAGAAAAGTCATTGTCACGATTATTTCCGTCTCCCAGTCATCAGGCCATCATCACTTCCTTTCCTTTCCAATTCATACAAAATAGGTCTCTTGTGAAAGTATGGCCACGTGATTGGGGGCCGGATGGGTCTAGATTTGTGGCAATTCAGATCTTCCTTTCTGTCCTCCCCTTCTGTCCTTCCAGGGTTCATTCCAAGAATGCGTCGTCCAAGGATGCGTCGTCCAGGGATGCGTCGTCCAAATCAGGTCTAGTAACTCATTGTGACACGGTTTTAGTTGCTGTAGTCCGGGCGCTCCATGGCTGCAACAATGTGCTGACATGTACAACAGCGGACGCGGAGCGGGCAAGCAAAAAACGCAGGATTTGTTCCATTATTTTTCCATTACTGTTCCCAGCCTGTTTCCAGATTTTTTCCAGGATTTAGACTTTATGGCGGATTTCAATGGCATTATATGCATTGTTCCCTCCCTTGAGCAGGACAATCAACTAGTACCTACCAAAAAGGGAAGAACAAGCGGACTTTAACCAGAACATTATTTACTCCAAAACATGTATTTGAAAGAGATCAGGCCATCAGGGTCAGTGAAGCCATTGATCTTGGAAGATGTTTGAAGATGTTGGAAGATTTTGGGAACATCAATGGAAATTCTCCCGAGAATCAGGCCATGGTGTTGTTTTCACCCTGTGATTTGGATGCGTGTTTGGGTGCGTGGAGACATGATGGGTGCGTAAATTCAAGGCTGCCATTTGGAGAAAGGCGCGGTTTTCCTAGACCTTTATATGGTGGGGGAAAAGTATCCTTTTTATATTCGGAGTGCGAACTTTGGCCGCGACTGCATACACGGGCCCGTTAAGAGGAATGTGAGTGTGCACTGCTACCCGGTAACCACCTTCCAAATCAGCAACGCTTAACCACGCCGAAATGGATTGTTGAATAGGGAATTTTGGAATTGAATGGAGGTCTTTTATTTGACAAGTTGAATTGTTTTTGTTTTAATTGGTTCAGTCATTGGCTTTGCCTCGCTGTCTTCTGAGACTTGAGAAGTGGAATTATACCAGAGAACCACTCAATCCTAGAACTGATAATATGGATTTATCCTTGAGATTCCATTGTTTATTTTATTTCTTATTCGAAAATTGGTTGGCTTGAGGGTTCGGAGATGACTTGGGATCTGGCATGATGATGACTGTTCTAGTGCTTTATGGGATTGCCAATGGGACTAGCAATGGCAATTATTATCTCCAATGATGTTTATAATAACCATTATAGTTTTGCATTGATATAGCCTCAATTGAATGGAGCCAATGAGCTATTGGGGGCCTGTCTGGTTCAGTATACTCTAAACAATCCACCGGACCGTTCAGCTCTAATTGAAACAGCATTGGAATTAGACTATGGAAGAGTAAAGTCTAACTTAAATTCCCGGAGAAATAGCTGAATCACTTGGATTGAACTCTCAGTCTACCGAAACCCATAGTCTGCCAGGATAAGCCTTCTGTTACACCCTATAACTTCAAACTTACTCCATAACTCCATGGATTACCCTAAATGATACATGACCCTAATGATAGACTACTCTATAATGCTGTTTCTTATAGATGTACATATCTTGTATATGAATACTTATACCAGGTCATGGTATATCTTTCCAAGAATCATCCATCCAGCCACGTGACATGCCCATTGCTGTGTCTGGTCATCATAAGTGGTGTTTTTTAGAGTGCAGAGTTTTTCATACGAAATCAAGCTCAAAATTTCATACTTATCTCCAAAATACCACAAGAGACTGCCTTCAACTTCCCATTTTGAGGATCTTGGTGAACCTCAACAAGTTGGACAAGAAGATGCTACTCATTTCCAGAGAGGACAGCTGCATCATAGTCAGCTACAGGAAGTGAATGATAATATAAAGCTGACGCATAGCTATATATAACCTAAAACAGGAAGCAGACTGCTAGATGATACTAGAGAATTGGCCAAATGGCTAGACAATAGAACTTGATCAAGACTTAATCCAGACTAGACTCTGAAAAATAGAAGGACCTATTGGATTAGAGAGTGCCAGGGGCAGAACTAGCAGTCTGTACTCTTACAGATCAATGATATCCAAAAGTACTCCGTCATTGACATCACCAGGAATATAAGTTACCTCTCAAAGTTCTTCCTTAAGTCATTTCCACATTCTCTCGGGGTAGTAATCGTCGTAGGCAAGAGAATTATACCATTCTTTGTCCCAAGTCTCATTACTCTCCTCCTCGGTCGTTTCTTCAGACTCTGTCGCTTCTTTTGGTTCAGGCACAGTACTTCCTTTCTTGGGAAAAGGCAAGCCTACTGCCCACTCCTTCTTCCTATCGTAACTCCAAAGGAAGAGTTCCACTTCCACACAATTTTCGATGGGGAATCTTGTGCTTTTAAACACGATCCCACGCACTGGCCCTCGGAAGATCTCGCATGATAGGTAGGTACCCCTTGTAGCCTTCATTTGGAAATCGAAATGGAAGAAAAAATTGGGGGTTCGGGCTGAAACACTAAGCAAGCCCTCTTCGAACCCCACCTGCTCCGGGTATTTATCGTCATCACTGAATACATAGTAATTCCGGAAGTTCAACTCAAAAGGATTGGTGTAGATCCCTCCATGAGTCAAGACACCCACATTGTGACCATTATTTGAAGCATAGACCACAGAGAGTGGTTCAAAAGAGCCGTTGAATTTGACAAAAAAAACCCATGGAACGGCGGAGATGGCCCATGTTGTAGCCACAACAAGAGAGACGAAAACCAAGTGAGAGAATCTCATGTGATTGTTCAAAAAAAAGTCAAAAGAAGCCAAATAGCCTTTTTATAGGAATTCTGGGTTCTAGTGCCATTCTAATGAATTGCCGCTTTGAAACAATGGGCCAAGGTACTTTCTTGAATAGACTTTTCCATCCGTGGCCCTGATCTTAGTTCATTGACTAAACCATGTACCTGATTTTCGGCAGCACATTCAAATCCCGAGAGATCCATCAAGACAATATCTTTGAGCGTCTAGACAATATCTTTGAGCGTCTAGACAATCACTGACCTCAAGACAATCAGTGAATCTCCGTGATGAAATGATGAGGTGACATGGATCCTGTATATAAATCCTTTCAATTTAATCAATCAATGATTATTTTTAAAATCCTTCAACTTAACCTTCCTATTCTGGTCATTAGTTAATAGCTTAGTGGCTTCAGTGCGCCATGGTGGCCGAAATTCCGCGCGGTCTAAAAAGACTGTTCGCACCCAGCCCCAACTTTTGCACCCGTACACCTTGAAATTTCGCACCTTATCAAAACTGCAACCTCAACCTAATCCCATACTAAAGACTTAGATCCTTCATCCAAAAAAACCAGACTGTATATAACCTCTTTTGTTCCTGTCTTTTAATTTCTTTTTTCTTTCTTTTTCTTTTTAAAGCTCAATTCTTCGAAATCTTGACCTGTTTGACTTGCTGTTCAATAAATAAGTAGGACTATTTTATTGCGCATTGCGCTCGGCATGGGCGCTCGACATGGGCGCTCGGCATGGGCGCACGACAAGAAGGGCGCTGGACAAGAAAGGCGTTCAATGTGTGGTGTACGGGTGTACCTTCCACGGAATGCGTTCACTTAGCAAGATTTAAACCAGTGCGATTTCCACCCCATTCACTATTATCTCAGGAGTAAAGCTAATTCCAGAACCCAAATTTTAGAATTCCCACAATTTCCAGAACAGAATTTCCAGAATCTCCAAAATCTCCACAATTTCCCGAATCTCCAGAATTTCTCACCAAAAGATCAAGAACTTTTTCACTGTGGGAGGCGCTGGATTGACAAAATGATTGACAAAATGATTGACAAAGTGAATTGAGTCCAAAAGAGTATGCAAAAAAAGGAAGTGTTTGGACAAATTCCGCTTTCTAATTCCCAAGATTTGACTATTTATTTTGGGTTCATTTTGGGTTCATTTTGGGTTTATTTTGGGTTTAACCACTTGGTTAATTGTGTAGTCGTTTCAATATGGTAAGAACTTATAAAAAAGGACATTGAAATTTGTGAAATCGGCCAAAAAGGCTTCACTTCTGTGAAAACTTTTTCTGTCCTAATGTGGTAATCATGTCAATAAACTCCAGTAATGTAGAATTGTGGATGTTGTTTTTTAAAGAATGACTGGAATTATGTGGATGTTCTTAAGTCGCACTATAAATTGTCCTGCACATAGTCAACCACAGTCACGTGACTGGAACCTAATATAGTAACTACTAATCTCCAAAACACTACCTACAAACAAAAATATGATTCGTTCCTAGTTGGAGCAAAAAGTATGGGTCAAAATAAAATAGGCGGATTCAAAAACCAGTACACCCATAGTCAAGGCTGGAGTACTTTAGAGCATAAGACACTACAGAGGAGGAAATAAACCAGAAAAAAATGACAAACCACGACCTCTGGCTCAAAGATATTGGAATATATTCAATCCTAAAATAAAGGAGAGTATTTTTATAGTGGTATGATGACTTGAATACAGTACATTTCGTTGAGGGACCTGCATATAACACCAATAAAATAGGATGATCTTCAAAATCTTCGGAAATATTTTTTTCCAAAACATCATAGTAAAAATTAGTGAGAAATTTTTTAAACACGACTTATTGATTGTTACTTCTATTATGCGTAGGTACTTGGATATGTGTGTATATGAGGAAGAGGAAAAGGATGGGGTATTATATGCAGTACACACTATAAAGCACTAAAAAAAAATTGGTGTACCTTAAAATAGTACAGAAAAGTAACAGTATATAGTATATTAGTACAGTAGATATTAGAGTAGTAGAAAACGTTGGAGTGTATATTGGTATGGTATTAAAGTAGAGTTTTAGAGTGGAGAAGTGGTAAATATGACTCTTCCAGTGTCTTGTCTAGAAGTGTATAGCCAATTCTGGGTATTGGAAAGTACCAAATTCCGAGATTCTGGATAAGTTTAGGTCAATCATTTTTTGTAAAAATCACCTTAAAACGGGAATAGTCTATATAGACATGGCTACAGTTCGAGGTCTTGGACGAACCTTTTTTTGTCAAGTAAGTAACTAATAATAAGTCAATCCTAAATCAGTGAAGTAAAAGACTGACTAAAGATTGAATATAATAATATGAGGTAATGAGTGCAGAATTCAGTATTGTCAGTATAAGTATAAGTAGTGCATGGTAGTGGTGCTTAGTGATGCTTAGTAGTAGTGATTAGGATGGTAAGGTACTGCATATAGACCCGCTTTTGGTCTCTAGCTACCACTTGATTTATAAATCGAAATAATCACTTTATTTGAATGATTTTGTTAGAGTCACTTTATGAGTCATTTTATGAGTCACTTTATTAGAGTGGTTCTCGAAGTTAAGTGATTAAGTAGCTTCAGTTTATACAGTAGTGTATACAGTAGTGTGTAGAGTAGTGTATGCAGTAGTGTATACAGTAGTGTGTAGAGTAGTGTATGCAGTAGTGTATATTATAGTTGAGCTGGTCCCCAACAAGTATTTCAATTCGGGACCTTTCGTGAATACATCCAGTATTTTCTTAAAGGTGTTGTCATATTTTTGGAATTACTTGGCTCAACTTTTTGATGAACACACCTTTCTGGGTGGAAAGAATCCACGAAGGATTCAGGAAATGCACTTTGGTCTTCATGGAAAAGATGGTGTGGAGTGCAGATAGACAAATTCAAATATATAAAATGGAGTTTATGAAAAAAGCTCCTTGATATTTAGACTAGTGTAGATAAATTAAGAGATTGATCAAGACTTAGTCATGATCGGTTCAGGCACGACACGACCTCCCGTAGCATTGAAAATTGGTGCACACACTAAATCTGAAATGTGACTGGATCTGATTGATTAGTTCTGACATCTGACTGGATCTAAGTGACTACTTCTCATACTTGGACATTTCACCTTCGTCACGGAGTCCGTCGTAAGGTAAGAGGTAGAGCTCGATTTGTTTGCAATTGTCAAACTCACCACTGGTGGTGATCACGTGCAACGAGTCAACACTGGAGCACGAGTAGTAATTCCTGTCCTGCATCTTCATAGAATCGTCCATAAACAATTTGGTTTTGGGCGTGTTGGGCCCAAAAAAAAGTCCTTGTTCTTCAATTCCAACGTACTCTGGCCTGGCAGTATCCTTAGTGACAATGTAACCGTCTTCCAAGGAGAACTTGGCAGGAGGAATCAGAACATCTCCATAAGATAAGGCACTGCGGTCGGTCTTGAATTCGGAAAACACATGGCCCGAGAGGGGCATCATAGATCCATCAACTTTGGCTTGGAGCATATAATATATTTCTTTTTCTGTCTTAGTCTCCTTCACCTCCTTGTCTTGTTTAGATGTTTCAATGGTAGGTGCAGGACGTCCATTTCCCAAAGCAAGCTCCTCTTCAGTAATTTCCTTTTCTGTTTTGGAAATTCCTGCAATTCCATTGGTTTCTCGGTCGTAAGGCAAGAGGTAGAGCTCAGCCCAGAAACAAGCCTTGACCAAATTATGGAGATCTCCATAAGTAAGCTCATATAAGTTTTGGTGGATACGGCACAAGTAAAACTCATGGTTCATCACCTTATTTTTATCGTTGAACATCAATGGTTCCTTGGGGACGCTCGGTCCAAAGCCAACCATTCCATGGACAAAGCCCAAATCACCAGGAGTGGATGAATCGGTAGACATGACATTGCCACCGTTCATTGAGAACTCGGTGGCTTTTTTGCCCCATTTGCCATGTGACAACACATTGATGGTCTGGCCATTAGTAGCTTCTGCAGTGGAAGAAAGAGGGTATAAGGAACCATCAATCTCCGCAAAGAAGGCCAAAGGATTTTGATCTGAGGCTGCAATAGAGCCAAGAAGCGAGGCGATGATCAAGTTAAACGCGACCATATTGGTTGGTGATATCCAAAAAATATGGGGGAATTATGGCTTCTTATATAGGCCGATGCAAGGCTCAGGTGTGGTCGTAAATGCGGGCCACGTCTTGAGTACAAACACGTCAAGATCTATAGAAAATAGATTGCTACATGCACTTCACCTGCATAAAAAACGGCTCAGACCTGCAGGCAATAAAGCTAAGACCTCCATACGACCTTTCTTGGCGCTCTCCCTCACCTAATTGTTCCTTTGTTTCCTTGGCACGGCTACCTTAGAGTTAATGTGGACTCTTTCTCCATGATTTGACGTTATATACACAATTTTCATGGTGACGGGTATTTGAAGGATTTGGACTAATTTTACATGAAATTGCTTCTCTTTCTAAAAAAATCACTTGGTCAAATCCCGACTTCTTTGGCACTTTTTTCGGGGCTCAAATTGTAGATTCCTTTAGTTTCTTTTAATTGCAGGATTAGGCCATACTGCATATTACTAAATCTCAGCTTTATTTAAACACAAGGTTCAAATTATACCTCGAGCCGAGACATTTATAACTTTGTTTATATGTCCGGATTGGACCACTTTTGGTGTACTTACTATGCAATATGCACACTTCCACTATATACAGTACACGCTTTAATAGGTCTAAGAATCTGCGAGTTGTGGCTATTCAAGGTGAAACAATAAGATATTTTACATCCCTTGATCTCGTCTAGATCCAAATAATTTCTTGGCGATTGTATATGTGAATAATAGCGTATTGTCTAAGTGGAGTCCTGCATATAAGAGTCGTGGCAGGAGTGCCATTACAACGGTCCAGTATTACGTCACCCATACTCTGGAATCCTGCACAAAGATCTGCCCATACCTGTCCACGTGAATCACAGCCATCACAACCTGTTTAAAAAAATTCAATTTAAGCTCCGTTACTGTAGTGTGTCCACTGTTTGTATAATACTAGTGGACCCTGCATTATTGCGCGCGCAATATCGTACATCAATCATCGCATCTATTGCGCGTTGCCATACCGTTAGTATAAACTGGAATTGCCAAGTCATCAGACCCAATAATATTTAGTGAAAAAACAGTAGTCATCTTGTTTTTGTATTTTTCCTGTATGTAAATATACTAGAAAATCAGATTTCCTGTGCTCGATTGAGCTATTCGATGATATATAAGAATTACATACACTCCTAGCCCTCAGGCCACTTTTCAACAAGGCTTAGAGGGATAATACGAGGCTTAGATGAGGCTTAGATGAGGCTTAGACGAGGCTTAGACAAGTCTAGAATAAAGCATCCATCAATGTTTATTGTATTCCCTGCATAACAATTTCCAGAAAAAAAAAATTTTGTAATTATATGCAGGATCTTTTGGTGTACGGGTTTCTGCGTACTCAACAAAATTTCACCTTCATCAAGTGCGAAGTAGTATAAAAACTGGTTCCAACCGTGAAAACAAGTCTTAATTTCATGTAGCCAATTAGAGACATTTAGACTATACGAGTATACGATGACATTGCGATATTCTACAACAATTATTTTCCTTACAATCGCTTACTATGGTTGACTTTGCACTATCATTTGCAGCCATTCAGTGCGCGACACTGTACCCGTAGTGACTACCATTCATATATGCCTCAAGTTCAATCCTAGGATTTAGTCTATTTTCTCTTTTTTCAAATTTAGAGTAGAATCAGCTCCAAATCTCTTTTTTCCAGAAAGAAATAGACCTTAGATGAAATCGGAAGTCATAGATCTTATATGCAAGACCATGGATCATGCTAGAGACGAGATGAACATGTGATATGCATAAATGGGGTCTTATAAATCTATATATAGTACATTTTTACTATGAACTTATTAAAAACTTGTGGTGTTTTACTCACTTTTAGTGGTTTTAGACTTGGGAGTGCATATACCTCTGTCTTATATGCCGGATCTCAATACGCAGTGTCAAAATGATTAAAAGTCAACCAATTCCGATCCAAAAATTAGCCAAAAAAAGCCAAAAAAAAGCTTAGGTGGTTAAAAAAATTATTTAAAATATATTATTGCTCTTAAAAATAAAATTTGGCTTGTTTCTGATTTTTAAGTGCATCTTCTAGTTCAACTAGAAATGTCTGATATTCTCTCACAAAATAATTTCCAATGCGAAACTATGAATTGCACCAATGACAAAAATCACCTCACAAAACAAGACTTAATATTAAAAATCCATCATTGAAAAAGAAAAACTGTTTTAGGGATTGTCTAGTAAATTGTCCAAAAATTGTCTAATTATTGTCCAAAAAGTGTCCAAAAAGTGTCTAAAAGTGTCTAATAAGTGTCTAACTTCATCTCCATACCCTTTTAAACGGTAAATTGATGCAGATTTCTGCCATTTTAACAATTTGGATTAATAAAAAATAACCAAGGGTCTATGAAACCAGAAGAATATACCACATATACTACTTTACTGCTATCAGACTGCTAGACATAGTCGTCGATCTTGAAAAGATGGTCTATATGCAGGACGCTAAATTTATTTTGTAGCCCAAAACTCTTAAAATCCATTAATCCTTTAATTACTATTCACAGGACTTAAAAAAACTAATCAAAGTTTTACTGGGGCTAGATAATACCATGCAAACTAGTAGTCTGGGCCTAGGGTCTACCTGCAGTCCATGCAGTAAAGAGACCGGAATTGAGAAGGAGCAAAGGTTTGAAATGGCATCCAGGCAATTTTTTCCTTTAAAAAGTTATTACTATGGAGTCCGGAATTCCAGTATTCCAATAAACATAATTTCATCAGAAAAGAAAGGAAAAAAAGGTTCTTTGCGTTGGGCCTTTTTCTGCTGAGGTAGCCTGGTGCACGGGTGTAGTCTACCCTCGGTTCTAGTCGTCCCAGTCCAATTCCAAAAATTGCACCCATCCTTATCACTAACAAGTGAAAAGAGAAAGAGAAAACCTCACTCTCAAATTATTTATAGGAACATCGTAGAAACTCTTTAAAACTGTCTAAAACTGTTTAAAAATTGTCTAAAAATTGTCTGAAACTGTCCAAAACTGTCCAAAGCTGTCTAAAACTGTCCAAAACCTTCAACTCAATGGAAGATTCTGGTCCTATTTAGTCTACTGGTTGACTAAAAATACACTGAAGAACATTCGTACAGCACCAAGAGTGAGGGAAATGTCTGAAATGTCTTTGAAGAGCCGTCAAAATGGCCAGGAAACGAGAAATGGCCAGGAAACGAGAAATGGCCAGGAAATAGAAATGGCCAGGAAATAGAAATGTCTGGGAAACGAGGAAAAAGAGTACCAGTTTAAATCAGTATGTTTTTCTTGACTAACTCAATATTCAATAGAAATGTAGTACTGAAAGTCTGGCAATTCCCTCTGGTTCTCTTATAAAGTCCTCAGAATGCTCTTTAGTTAAAACATCAAATCTACCATCACATGATTCTCCATTACTTCATCTCTTGAATCTTGTCTCTCACACGACTGTCCATTTCTTATATTCTCAAACCTTTTCTTATATTCTTAAACAGTGATATTGGACATACGACATTTATAAACTTTTATTTTTTAGTACATCATAGTAGAGCAAACTCGACTTTTTTCTCTTTAACTATATTTTTTTGTTTGCAGTTTTTAGCTTCAGTGGTTAGTTGAAGAGAGGTGATTAGATAGACTGCACTATATGCAGGACCGGAACTTAATCACACAGTTCCACGCCACGCATTACCACTTACTCCCACCAAGTCAGTTATCAATTCCCAATGGCTTAATAACACCGTTAGATTTCTATATTTGAAGATTCCACATGTATGGCTTGGTCTGAAGAAAAACTCCATCAAAAGTATCCAAGGTGGCCAAAACACCCAGGCTCATTTACTCCATTCCACTCCACTCCACTCCACGCCACCAAGATCCGTTCACTGATAAAACCAGTTTCTTCCCTTATTCATTCGTTTTTTCCAGCCCTTACCCGAACTTTCCAGACTTTCCAGACTTTCCAGACCTTCCTTCCACGGTGGAACACGATACCTTCCCGGCTCTAACCCATGGAAACTCCTGAAGGAGTAGAAACGATGGTTCAAGATTCGTATCATCAAGCATAAGAGCATGATTTTGAGAATTCTTTTAAGCGTTGGATCAATTCAAAATACACCGATAATCACCGGAAATCACCGTGAAAGCTAATGTATCCTGGAGTGGCAGAGTAATGTGTGGAAGCATGGCCATGAGTAACTTCAACTCCCCAGGGGAAACAAAAGAGACTGGGAAACTGAAGACTTTGGATCTAAAGACATTGATGGTTGAATTAAAAAAAAAACTCATTTTTTCGCTTAGAAGGGCACTAACGAGTTATTGATCTAGGAAAATATACCAAATGACATTCTGAGGATCAGTTTGGAAGAACCCACCACTTTTTTCTCCTAGAAATCTAGTTATGGTGTGCACATGGATTCTTCAAAACTGCTTTCAAACCCTGTTCTCGCACACGGATTGTTTTTTAGACGAGGAAAGGGTTAATCACTTGATTTCACCCATGATCCGTTTTTCTAGAGCTTAGCTGTGGCTCTCACTGCAATCCACTTCTTTCTATCAAACGGCAAGAGGAAGATATCCACATCAAAACAATTTTTGCCGGGGATAGGTGAGCCAGTGTAAAGAATCACACTCACGCCCTTGTTGACGATATTACAAGACCGAAACTGGTGATTGAGCACCTTCTTTTGGCTATCCAAATCCAAGCTCATCTTGGCCACGGCTGGTCCAAACGCAAGCATGCCTAGGTGGAGCCCCAAGTACCGGGGCAAGTCCTGGGGTTCCGGCTCCTCTTCATCGTCTGTTGTATATAGGTCCGCAGAGTATAGATCTGGAGAAAACATCCCGAAGGGGCTTCTGGCCGGGGGATAAAGTTCTAGTGTGATTTGGTCGGAAGAAGTATCATCCGGGAGGTATACGTCATGGGGGTCAGGTGAGTAAGCGTCATGGGAGTCCGGACCGTCTTGGTCTGGAGCAGCTTGGCGAGGTAAGCTTTGGTCCCGTGACTCGGGCTGGCCTGCTATTGCATACGTGTCCTCCATGGTAAAGGTGACTGGAAAATCCAGGATTAGTCCATGTGATAATACCCCTAGAGTCGTGTCCGTCTTGTCGAAACTGGTGGAGGTGAGTGGCATCAATACACCATCTACCTGAGCAAAGAGAACCAAGGGAAAGTCGGAAGGGGAGGAAATGTCCAGGTCATTACTTGGCCCGGGTAAATTAGTGGAACGGATCCAAGTGGCCGCTTCATCGTCGTCCAGATCCAGGATTCCAGACATAGGCGGACCTTTCACTGGTTTGCCGGTGATTTCATCGTACGGCAAGAGGAAGAGGTCCACATCGAAGCAGTTTTTTCCGGGTATCGGAGAATGGGAAGTGAGAATCACATTGACTCCCATATTAATGATATTGCACGACTGGAACAAAAGGTTTTTGGGCCTGTTTTGATTGTCCAATTCGATGAGTGATCTCTCGAGGTCGGGGCCAACAGCAAGCATGGACAAGTGGAAGCCCACATACCCTGGAACCTGGTTATTATCAGTGAATGCATAATTATCTTGCAATGCAAATATGAGTGGGGCCTTCAGCCCTGGCCCATACGACATTACACCCACCGGGTCTCTCTTGGCAAGGAAAGTGGCCGAAAGTGGAACAAGACGGTCCTTGACTTTTGCAAAAAAAGCCAAGGTGAATTCAGGAAGTCTTCTGGTGAAAGGAAGCCGGGAATTCTGGTCATCCTGCACAATCATGAATTCAGGCAAGTGCACGGGTTCCAATGCTTTGCCAGTCCGTTCATTATACGGTAAGAAATATAGGTCAGTTTCAAAACACTGGTCATCCCATATTTTGGCATCGGCTTCGAAAATTCCCCAGATGGTATTGGCGATTAAAGTACACGAGCGAATGGGACCCATGAGAACCTTCATATTGCGGTCAAACCTCATAGGCACCTTGACGATTTCGGTTTTAAGAGAAAAACCAACGATGCCATGGCTAAACCCCAAGTACATTGGGTTGAATGTGTCGCCGGTGATGGCATGGCCGTACTGCATGTAGAACCCCGTGGGATGGGGCCATCGTTCTCCAAACGTGAGCATATGGACCAGTACACTATCGATCACGGAGTATGTGCCAGAAAGAGGCCTTAAAGTGCCATTGACTTTTGCAAAGAAGGCAAAAGGTTTCGAGGGCAATGTCCATGCTGTTGCAGCCACAAGAGCCGTTACGAACAAGTGAGTGGGCAGAAACAAGTGAGTGGTCTTCATGGGAGGATGAATAGAGAAGCAAGACTATAGAGAAGCAAAGACTGTGGAGAAAACGAATGATTTTTGTGGAGAAGAGGCTTTTATAGGCAGGTTTCAAAAAATAAATGGCTTCGTGGGAACATATTTGGAGCCATTGTTCTGGGTCAGAAATACGGAATCCGATACAATAGTACGGAATCCATGCCAAAGCATAACCACACAATGCTAATTAATGACCAGTCAGCAATGCGGGAAAGCCAGAGGATTAAGTGGTCCTGCACGTCTAGAAAGATCTTTTTGGACCGTGGTGGTGGACCCGGAGGTCACTCCAAGAGGAAATATCTACCGGGATTAGGATGGGGGCCGGCATATAGCCGTTCCTAACCCCGGGCTTGTAACCTTATTTCACAGAATCTGTGGATTCACACCTGGCCAGTATTAATTTATGGATGACCACTCGTTAACTTGAAGTTTGTGGTGGTTCCAGACAAGTCTCCTGCATAATACATCTTTGACTCGAAAGACCAGGAATTTTTCCATAAATTTTTCCATAAATTCTTCCATAAATTCTTTCATAAATTCTTCCATAAATTCTTCCATAAATTCTTCCATAAATTCTTTCACAAATTCTTTCACAAATTCTTCCACTAATCGTAACCATCATTCTATTTCCATGGTCATTTCATATATGAAACACTCAATTTGGATCCATAAATCACTATTATAGACAGTACTATTATGGTTATAGACTAGTCAACATTACTATTATGGTTATAGATTAGCATAAAATGGAGTAGTTTCAGAAAAAAGACATACAATAGGATAATATGGTCTAATTAAAGAATTAAAGAATTAAAGAATTAGAAAAGTTTAGTCTTTACAAAAGAGAAGATATTCATTTCCGAGCTCTCACTACCTAGAGACAGTAGAAACAGTAAAAACAGTAGAAACAGTAGAGACAGTAGAAACAGTAGAAACAGTAGAAACAGTAGAAACAGTAGAAACAGTAGAAACAGTATAAGTAGAGAAGTAGAGAAGTAGAGAAATACAGTACTATGTGGTGGAGTAGAGTCTGAGGTTGGTGAATGATGAATAGTATGTCAGTTTCTCACCAAAAAAAAAGGTCGAAAAATTGTCACTCACTACCATTACACAATACTGACTTACTAATACTACTCACTACTACTACTAATTCTAATACCAATAAATACTACTGACTCACTACTACTAGTACTATTACTGACTCACTACTACTACTAGTACTATTACTATTACTATTACTAGTGATGAGAGTTGGCATAAACCTTTTTAAAAATTGGAATTTGAGTAATGTTATTCTTCATTAACTCTAACAATTGTGGAAAAGTGATAGTCATCTTAGCTTGGTGTATTCAGGTTTCTTTATAAACTAATACTAAACTCAAGCTCTTCTTCAAACTAAAACCATTGGATAATTTTCTATAAGAGGCAATGGAATGGCTCTTATATATATATATAGATATATATATATATATATTTTACTTTTGATCATACACGACCCAAATTAGATAAGAATCAGGCCACATTCTCGTTTAACATTCTTCTATTTGAGGAGAATATTTTATATAGAAATACTGCATATAAAGTCACATCCACATGCAGTACATCTGAGATTCGCACCAGAGACTCGCACGTCTCATATATTCAACAACTAGTACTACTACTTACTACTACTTACTACAAATGACTTACTACAAATGACTTACTACAAATGACTTACTACCGACTCATTTCTGATTACTACTACTACTTACCATTGGCTTTACACTGACTGCTACTGACTACTGACTACTACTACTACTACTAACTCTTAGTACTGACTCACTACTACTAGTACTACTATTGGTACTGACTACTATTGGTACTGACTTACTACAGAGTCATCACTAGTTCAAGTACAAGTACTGACTACTAGTTCTAGTACCATTAAATAGTACTGATTCACTCTTAGTACTACAGACTACTACAGACTACAGACTATAGACTACAGACTACAGACTATAGACTACAGACTATAGACTATAGACTACAGACTATAGACTATAGACTACAGACTACAGACTCAGTACTACTTACTCTGATACCGATGGAGACTATGGAAATTTGTAACTTAGCTACTCATTGTTAAGTCAATTCAATTACTTGTATTTGAAGGGAATTGGAGACCTGAATACATGAACAACTATTAGATATGCTTTGTGAGTTCCACACGTCCATCTGGCCTAGCAAGTATTTGGAAGATAACCAGCAGTTTTCCTGTGCACTAAATCAAATGCACTAAATCAAATGAACAAAGAACAAATGAACAAATGAACAAATGAACAAATGAACAAATGAACAAAGAACCATAGAACCAGAGAACCATGGAATCATGAAAAAGCTTTCTATATTGTATTGTGGGATTCATAGAATCTTTCCATAGGAATAGTAACATTTCCATGTAAATAAAGTGAGGTCAGATGAACTGTATGCAGGACTATTCAAAGTAAAATACCGCCTCAAAAGCCGTCGTTTTCTGGAAGTTCCTAGTATTTGTCCATACGCTTATCGGTAATGAACTTAATGAACGTGAGCACGTTTAAGTTTCAAGTTTTTATCGTTAAAAAAGCCATTCTCGGTTGATTAGCGTTCGGTTTATGATGAGGGAACCCTTGCCGGTTCACCGCCGTTATAAACTGGAATGCAGTGAATGGAGGGTCATCATTTTTTGACAGCCAACTCGCCTTCCATGGTTGAAATATCGCCTTCCATTGCTGAAATCTCGCATTCCATGGTTGAAATATCGCCTTCCATTGCTGAAATCTTGCATTCCATGGTTGAAATATCGCCTTCCATTGCTGAAACAAACACAGGGACTTATGATGCACCATGTACTGGAGATGTATCATTTTAAGATAAATCTATTTTGTGAGGGACCTGTTTTAAAATCGTGGAAAAGAGGGTGGTGAGCTCAGATCATATCAATCATCAATCATCCATCATCAATCATCCATCATCCATAATGAACTACTATGAACTACTATGAACTACTATGAACTTTATGAATTAATGAATTAATGAATTATGACATATTCTTCGTCGTATAAGGGCATAAAATCTGGACTTTTCCAAAATTCCATAGGCAAACTTCCATAGGCCACCTTCCTTTGTCAGTCCCATGCCAAGAGCTAATGAATTACTACTACTACTAATACTATTACTTACCACTGACTCACTGACTCACTGACTTACTGACTCACTGACTTACTGACTCACTGACTTACTGACTCACTGACTTACTGACTCACTGACTTACTGACTCACTGACTCACTATTAGTATTTATCATTGGCTTCCTACTGACTACTAAGTATACCTACTAGTATATAATACTCACTACTTGTTGTGAATTATTGCTAACGCTCGCATACGTGGGAACATCAATCTCTTCGTTCTCTAATATCTCTATTAAGTAAGGTACTTTAGTAATAGGCTCAGTTATTTGTATTCAGGTTGTCTTTTGAACTAATGCTAGGAACTTGCTATTTCCTCTCTTGTTTCATGAGCTCTTCTCTATCCTCTCATATCGAGCGACTCCATCGCCTCTTATATGTCTTCCCTTTTAATGACACGTTGACCTCAGTTAGACGAGATTAGACGAGAGCTAGACGACACTCTTATATAAAATTGTTCTTTCACATATGTTCAACACTACTGACTACTACTTACTCTTAGTATTGACTCACTACTGATTCACTACTGACTCACTACTGATTCACTACTGACTCACTACTGATTACCAACACTGCTGAGTTTACTAGAAAAAAAAACCATGAGCACTGATACGGTATATGCAGGATATACATAGTATAAAAGTCAATAACGGAAGATTCGGCCAAAATCGGTCCTTTTGACTATGTACAGTATTCTATGTATTCATAGACTCTATGAATTACTATAGTAATGGGTTAGAAGAAATAAATGACATATACCTGTCTTTCTGTTTTTCTGTCTATTTGTCTATTTGTCTATTTGTCTTTTGTCTTTGTCTTTTTGTCTTTGTCTTTTTGTCTATCTGTCTTCTGTCTTTCTGCATTTTTGTCTTTTGTCTTTTGTCTTTTTGTCTTTTGTCTTTTGAATTTCCTAATTTAGACACTTGTCTGGACAGAGTGGGAGTATATGAGCACGAAGGTCTTGATCTCGCATCATGTCGCATGAAAATAAACAAGGAAACCCCAACAAAAAGTTTATTTATGATTGAATTTTATTTTGATTTTTCTATTAAAATTGATTTGCGGATGTACGGGTCTTTTTGTATTATCGTAAATCCTTTTAATTTTCATTGGACTGCATATAAGCCGCATAATTAGATCATTTTGACATTTGATACTCAGTCAACAATGTTTGGTGTAAACTATAGAGATGAATTTGGATCCTTTCTATAGACCGATCCTGTATATAATTACACAATAGGAACGTAGCCTGGTATTTGCACGACCAGAAAGGTCGTGTACTGTATATTGAGTTCAATACGTCCAAAAAAAGAAAAAAATACCAGCCAAAATTGGGTACAAGATTCAACCACACTTCTTTGGGATTCACCTTAGTAATTACGTCATTCATATCTTTACCATGGGTACTGCATACAGACGGTGCGCTATATTGCGCCCTAGTATTAACACTCGCGTATGTAGGAACACCAATCTTTTTAGTCTCTATTACCTCTAATAATTATGGCACTTTAGTGGCTGCCTCAGTCATTTATTCTTATCTTTATATTAAAAATTCCTTTTTGTGTCTGACTGAGCTGATTCGATGCCCTTCAAAACTGAGCGGGAATTCCTCGCTTTATATAGACCATGGCGGGAATTTCTTCTTTTATAGGCCATGGCTGAAACTTTATCCACGGAACGTCTTTCCGTAAATCCCGCATCAGGGATTACAATCAGAGAGCTATCATTGGCCCTTTACGAAACCCCTCATCAGAGTCAACTCCATGAAACCCTCAAAACATCCCTTCGTGCATGTGAATCCCTTAGTAGGGCTTACTTTCGGAGACCTCTCATTGGATCCTCCACAAGATCCACGCCGGAGACATCAGTGGCTCCCTTTGGATTTCTCCGATTGGATCTTTATATCCAGGAGTAATTAATTGAAGACACTTTTCTTCTGCATCCTGCATCATGATTGATGTGACGGAAGGATGTTTCTCACAAGTTCAACACTAACTCCATATTGAACCATAATTTTTGGTTATCCTTATTTTTGGTTATGTGTTCTTGGTTATGAGCGGTTATGAGCCCGTCCCTACTTTGCCTACTTTTGTTTACTGCTATAAAACATTAACAGATTAAACACTATTAGCTCCCACATTGGGATTAAAAATATGGTGGTTCAGAATCCCAAACCATGGCTTTTCAAGTTCAACACCACAGTATTGGAACCTTTATCACAAGAGCAATGCAGCGATTCCAAGAACACATGCACCAACGGCACCGACGGTATTCTTGGACCCGGCATTGACAAACGAAGAGGTGGGGGTTTCGCTCAGAGTCTTTGGATTTCGGTGGTTCTCCAGCTTAGACTTTGAGTCTTTTGAGTCATTCAAGTTCTTGTCCTTTGAGTCATTCAAGTTCTTGTCCTTTGAGTCAGAGTCATTTCCTGACTCCTTTCCTGGAGAATTCTGGGACGCTTTGTCTTGGGCCTTGCCTTTCTCTTTATTTGGATTTTCTTCTTCTTTTTCACTTGGATCCTCATTCAATGCCTTGGTCGCCATAGGAATGATACCAGCGGGAGACTTGGAGGGAGACTTGGAGGGAGACTTGGAGGGCGTGGAGGGCGTCTTATGAGCCTTGGCTTCGGTGGTAGCCTGGGTCTCTGTAAGAGTCTTTGTGAGAGTCTCGGAAACCACGCAGATGCCCGAGAAAGTCAAGGTGGTGGCCCGGGTGACCGTCACCGTGGATGGCTGGCACACCTTGTCACACACCGTGACTGTGACCTTGGTTTTTTCCGGACAGTATGTGACATAGTTGGTGTATGTGTTCACCACTGTGGTTGTTGAGGCCTTGCAGTCGGTGCACACGGTGGCTGTGGTTGTGGTTTTTCTTGTGAGTGTAGTTCTCCATCTAGAAGGTTGAACAGGCTCAGCAGAATCAGGTTCAATAGGCTCCTTGCCAGGATCTTCAATGGAAATGTTGACGGAATTGTCAATGTTGACATGGTTAACTGAAACGTCAAGCGAAACGTCAACTGAACTGTGTTCACAATCCTCACAGTCAATAGAGCTTTCAGCCTTACCCTTGTTTGAGTCTGGTTCAGCTAGGCCTTGTTTGGATCCTGAATGTTGGGTTCCGGGTTTATTGGATCCGGTTTTTTCGGAGCTGGACGATTTATGTATAGACACATTTGTCTCACCATGTTCAGCATGCATTTTCGAGAAATCGTCTGCATGTTTTGAGTCAACAGGCTCTTTGGGCGTGTTTGGAGGAGATCCCGAGCCCGAACCGGCCCTATTTGAATCGGAACCAGAGCTAGAGCCTTCCATATTGAATTCGAATTCCGAACTCGAACCCGATTTTTCAATTTGAATCTCCGCTTCAAAACCAGAACCCATATTTTCATCGGAAATTCTTGAAGAATCTGTCTTTTTCAGAGATTCAGCTTCAGGAGAAATGGAGTCAGCAACCTTTGAAGAAACAGAGTTGCTGGAAGACGCAGAAATGGCTTCAGAGCTTGAAGAGCTAATACTGGAAATGGGGGTGGAGACCGAGGCCTTGGCCACTCCATTCCAGGTATCAGCAGAAACAGCGGACTTTCTAGACACGGAAGCGGGCAATTCCGAAGTTTCGGTCCTTTCGGAGGCTCCAGACGAAGATACGGAAACCTCAGATATGCTCATGTGAGACGGTCTGGAAACAGAAGGTCTGGAGATCCTAGATTTTTCACTGGATCTGACACCTCCAGTAATAATTGCATCTGAAGAGCCTGAAGCAATGGAATGTACCAAACTAGGGAAGCTGGAATGTTCCATACTGGAAGAAGTAATGCTCAGACTGGATGACACAAGGTTATGAGGTTGCTCTCTGGAGACCGAAGGTTCGGGTGTATCTGGACCTTTCGAGACAGACGGTCTGGAAGTATCCGCCATTAACGATAAAGAGACTTCCTTCTGGGAAGCAGAACCTGACTTGTCCAATTTAGAGGATTCAGACTTTCCAAATTTTGGCTTTTTAATAGAACCTTCCGTCTTCTTATTAGAGTCTTCAGGTTTCTCCGAATCTCCGGTCTTTTTCGAATCATGAGCAGTCAATTTATGGGCACCAGCCTTTTTAGAGCCATCAGCGACTTCCGACGGCTTGGAAGCTTCGGACAGGTATGTTGAAGTTTCGGAGTCTTTTGTTACGTCACTGGATTCTTTTGGAATATCAGAAATTTTCGAGACTTCAGAGAGTACCGAAGATCTAGAAGAAGATTCTGAAGATCTGGAAGCAGAAATTGGTGAGCTCGAACTCTCAGAATATTGGGATTTTGAATCTGAGGTTTTTCTGGAAACAGAACTTTGTAACGTCCAGGACTCGGATTTGGATGACTGTTTGGCTGACTCGGAAGGCTTTTCCGCTGCTGACTCGGAAGGTTTTGAGGACTTTTCCGAGGCGGTAGGGACTTCTTCTGCATTTAAAGAAACAGATGCAGAGGTCTCCGACAGTCTGGAAGGACTTGAAGTTCTCACACTGAAAGCAGATTTGGACAGTTTCCAAGCACCGACCAAACTGGATTCTGGAGAAGCACTGGAGTCTGGAGAAACAAGGGAAGAATCAGAGTCAGTAATAACCAATGGTCTGGCTGAAATGCTTGTCACAGCAGCTCTATTAGATTCAGACACTTTCGAGACAGAAACAAAAGAAACTCCTGATATAGCAGATCTGGAAGCCATCTCTAAAGAGCTCGAGTATTTATCCAGACCGGAGTATTTATCCAGAGTGGAACGTTCAGCCAGACCGGATTCAGACAATGATATGGAATGTTCTGACTTGATCGAGGGTTTGACAATAGATAAGTGTCGACTGTCAGATTCAGATTCAGCTTGTGTAGAATCACGAGCGTCGGTCTTACTTGAAACAAAAGATAATTCAGCATCGGTTGTTTCCAAGACAGACATTTCTGAAAGCTTCATCTGGTCCAAGGGAACAAATTTAGCGATTTCAGTAACAATTGGAGGAATTTCCGAAGACAGGGCACTGAAGGATTCTGAAGAAGCAGAGGATTTTGGAGAAGCACTTGATTCTGAAGCACTTGATTCTGAAGCACTTGATTCTGTAACACTTGTCAAGGAGGAGATACTTGATATGGAAGCACCAGTGGAAGTAGCAGAAGACTCAACCGAAGGTCTAGATGCACTAGAAGACTTGGGAACAAAGACTCCGGGTGAAGATATGCCCGAAACAAAAGAGCTCGACCTCTCTGAAGATGCAGAGGCAGTTCCCGAGGCAGAGGAATCAAACAGTCTTTTGGGGACAACTGAGCTTGAGAATTCAGCGACACTTGAGCTTGAGGATTCGGCGACACTTGAGCTAGAAGGTTCGGATGTCGAATGTCCAACATTTGAGCTTGAAAATTCGGAACTAACAGCAGCTGAAGTGAAAGGTCTGGCCACGGGGTACTTGATTTGAGATTCCGATGCACTAGACAAAGTGGACTCAGAAATGGACAAAATGGACTCCGAGCTGGACACAACAGATTCCGAATTGGACGCAATCGACTTGGAGCTAGACACAATGGACTGGGAGCTGACAGTAGGCGTATTGGACATTGATCTGGAATCTAAAGCTGATTCTGAAGGTTCAGAGACGCTCGACACCAATACTCCGGAGGACTGAGGTGCTCTGGAAGATTGAGCAGCTCCAGACGATTTAGATACCTCGGAAGATTGAAGTACACCCGAAGATTGAGATACACCCGAAGATTGAGATATGCCCGAATGTCTTGGACCACCTACCCTGGCAGAAACAGAGACATCCGACTGACTTGAAACAGAATATCCAACCGGCATACTTGAAGATTCAGAAGAAGATTCTCCCGAGACAGAATATCCAGAAACAGAAATGCTTGAAGAGTCGGAGGGTCTTGAAATGCTCATGGATTGGGATCTTTGCTTGATTGAATCACTTGAGCTGGATGAACCTATAATCGACACCGAACCACTTGAAGCTCTAGACAAACTGGAGGCAGTCTGAGGTACCGAATTTGAAGATCTGAAAATTGAAGATCTGGAAATTGAATCGGATGAAGAGACAGGAACATTAAAATAGTCCGAGGAGCTGGAAACACCCACATTTGAAAACGAGTCGCTCGAGCTCACACCAGTTACAGAAACACTGGCAGAAGCAGAGGAAACTGAGCTCGGAAAGCTAGAAACTGAGCTCGGAAAGTGAGAAACTGAGCTCGGAAAGTGAGAGACTGAGCTCGGGAAGTGAGAGACTGTCTGGCTCATGCTGGAAGCACTTGGTACTGGACCAAATCTGACAGATATGGCAGGATGAGAGCTTTCAGTAGTTGCTGAACCTGAGAGATCCGACGGAGCAGAAGCACTCGAAAAAGCGACAGATGCACTTGAAGAAACTTCAGAAGAAACAGAAGCACTTGACGAAACTCCAGAAGAAACAGAAGCACTTGACGAAACTCCAGAATAAACAGTATCAGTTGTCGAGGTCGAAGGTGACTTGCTCGTGACAGAGGAACTAGGAGCAACAGATAGCAAAGATCTCGAGTCACTGAGGATTGAGGCCGAGGAAACGGAACCACTAGACACAGAATGGGAAGACTGGGAAACAAATTGAGAAGACTGTGGGCCAGAATGGGAAGACTGGGGAACAGAATCTGAAGCAGTAGGTGAAATCGAAGAAGATCCCGAAGCATGGACTAAGTTTGCACCAGCTGGTTTGGGAAGTCGAGACGAATTCGAGAATGAGACAGAAATAAAAGATCCTGAAGCAGAAGACTTTAAAACTGAAGATCCGGATTCACTTGAAATGCCAGAAACTGAAGATCCAGAAACTGAAGATCCAGGAACTAAACTGCCCGATGCTGGTGAACTGCTCAAAGATACTAAATCAATTGAAATGGAAGATCCAGAAATACTCGAGACTGAAGTTTGAATAACCGAGACCGAAGGTTGAATGCTCAAGACCGAAGATCCAGAAACACTAAATGAACCAGACCCTGAAGCACCCAAGAATGGGCCTAAATTGGATGATCCTGAAACACTTGAAACTGAAGCTGACAGACTAGAATCCGAACCTGACAGAATTGAAACGGAAGCTGGAATGCTTGAGACAGAAGGTTTGGAAAGGTTTGAAGCCGAGAATCCCGAAGTAGCTGGAGCAGACAATCTTATGCTTGAGGTGTTCGAATAAGAAGATCTTGAAGACCACGTCATGCTTGAACTGGAAGAAACGGAAGCACCATAACTTGTCAAAGACAAAGAATTTCCGGAAGTTACTGAAACTGCTGAGCTAGAAACTGCTGAAGATTCAGAAACTGATGAAGATCCAGAAATAGAAGAGTCCAAGGATCCAGTTACCGAAATTGACAAAGACACTGAAATGACCGAAGAGGAACTTCCAGATGCTGAACCCAGAATACTTGTAAATGCCAAAGAAACAGCAGTGTTTGAGTCAGAAGTTCCAGAGGAGCCAGAAATAATTGAAGATCTGGAAGACACGTTTGGAATAGAAGCTTCATAAGCATGAGCAGAAGCAATTCTAATTTCTGAAACGTTCGAGTATAAAGATCTCGAAGACCAGGTCATTGAAGAAACTCTTGTTGAAGAAACTCCAGTCATTGAAGAGATGGAAGAGTCTGACAGACTTGAAGACCCAGACATGCTCCTAGTATCTGATGACAGCAATATGGAAGAGCCAGACATGCTTGAGGATCCATAAGACACTGAGTTGCTTGAAGAAACAGACACACTAGGAACTGAAACAGACACAATTGGAACTGAAACAGACACAATTGAAATCAGGGAAACAGACACACTTGAGTATCCAGAGTAGGTAGATAAGCTTGAAGGTGAAGAGGGTGCAGGGATGCTTGACTTAGAAGGTGTACCCACACCAAACTTGACAGCAGAAAAGCTCTGGATACTCGACACATTGGAGTAGGAGGATTCAAAAGACCATTTCATTCTCGGAGCAAAGCTAGACGGAAACACTGACAAAGAAGAAGGAACTGTCATTGAATCAGACAGTACCGAAGAGCCAGAGTAGCTAGATATGGAACCAGAAGATCCAGACATACCTTTAGAAACGGAAACAGTCGGAATGCTCAAAACAGAAGAGCCAGACACACTCGAGGAAGCAGACTTGCTGGATGATCCAGAGACACCAGAAGAGATTCCAGAAGAGATTCCAGAAGAGATTCCAGAAGAGATTCCAGAAGAGCTGGAAGCACCAACCAATGTCAAAGATGCAGAGTAGTCTGATGAAGACTCTGAAACTGAGGAGACTGGAACTGAGGAGATTGGAACTGAGGAGATTGGAACTGAGGAGATTGGAGATTGGCCAAGAATGGAGGATGCAGTCGAAACGGTTCCAACACTTGATTTATTTGCATAGGAAGATCTTGAAGACCAAGTCAAACTCGTCATGGGCGAAACAGACAAGACCGAAACGGACAGAATTGAAACGGACAGAATTGAAACAGACGAGACCGAAGTGGAAGATATGGAACCTGAATTGGACATAGATATCGAAGCAGCAGAGATTGAAGATCCGGAACCAGAAGATACCGGGATGCTTGATGCCGAGGCCACAACACTGACTGAACCTGAACTGGCCACTGAAGCTGGAACACTTGACAGGAAAGGAATGGATCCACTATATTGAGCAGATGATGAGGAAGCAATTGGAGCCGACAATTGCAGAATACCAGAGATATTTGAAAAGGAAGAACCAGAAGTCCATTTCAAGTTCAAGGCTGGCGGATGGGAAACACTCGATATGGAGCCAAGTAATATGGAATCATAAGACAACACCGAGAAAATAGAATCAGTGACCAAAGGAGAATTGACCGAATCAGTGACCGAAGGAGAATTGACCGAAGCAGAGTTGACAGATCCAGAAGTGACCGAACCAGACGAGACTGGAGAACTTGAACCGAAGCTTCCCTTCACCGAAGACACGGATATTGAAGATTCTGAAGGCATGTCTGAGGCAGACGATACTGAGGCAGATAAACTCGAGACTGAAGACAAGGACACAACTGTTTTCAAAACAGAAGAAGCACCAAAGAAGCTTGAGGCGGATCCAGAAGAATCAGACAGTACTGGCAAAGAATTACCCAAAATTGGGCCACTAGGCAAAGAACTTGATCCAATTGCGTTAATTTGCAAAGAGTTGACCTTCGAAATGTTTGAGTATGAAGATCCTGAAGACCAGGATTTTTGTAACCTCAGAGATCCAGAAAAGCCAGAGCCAAGTATCGGCATGGAAGAGCTGGAGGCCACTGAGGCCACTGAGGCCACTGAAATGGTCGAATGTCTAGAAACTGACGTGCTTGAAGATTCTGAAACACCAGTTGAAACAGAAGATCCTGAAAGAATACTTGAAGTTCCTGAAGTTCCTGAAGTTCCTGAGATGCTTGAGACTGAAGCAGAAGATTCTGGAGCTGATAAACCAACACAAGACTTGTTCGAATATGAAGAGCCAGAAGACCAAGTCAAGCTTTGAACGGAAGAAATTGAAGCACTAAACAGTGTCACCGATGAAGAACCAAGCAGTGTTGAAGAAGCAGTTGAACCTGAAATAGACTCAGAGTTACTTGGTATGCTCGATGAAACAGGTCCAGAAACAGAAGACCCAAACCTTGCCGAGGAAACGGATCCAGAAGAAGCAGAAATGCTTAAAGACCCAGAATCAGAAGATATGGAACCTGAAACTCTTGAAACTGAAGCTGAAACACTTGAAATTGAAGCTGAAACACTTGAAACTGAAGCTGAAACACTCAAGAATGGAGCTGAACTAGAGAATGGAGCTGAACTGGAGACCGAGCCTGACACACTTGAGACGGAACCTGAACTGGCGACTGAAGCTGTGCTGGAGATGGAACCAGAGAAAGGTCCGGAACCTAACATGTTTGAAACTGAGGAACTAGAAACAACCGATACAGATGATTTCAAAACACGAGACATATTCGAGTAGGACGAGCCCGATGACCAAGCCAAGCTTGAAGCCGCAGATTTTGGAACAACATAAAGCAAAGAAGCAGAAGGTCTAGGGATTGACAAAGATTCAGATGCGGAAATGGATGGGACTGATCCTGAAATGGATGGGACTGATCCTGAAATGGATGGGACTGATCCTGAAATTGATGAAATAATTCCGTAAATGGCCGAGTCTGAAATAGAAGACCCTGAAATAGAAGACCCAGAAATCGAGACTGATCCAGAACTGCTTGAATATATGGAAGATCCAGAACTGCTAGAGACTGAAGATCCTGATATACTCGAAGATGTAGAGTGATCTAAAGCTGAAATTCCTGAAGCTGAACGTGAAGTTTCTGAGACACTCGAAACAGATAACATGGAAACACCAGAAGGTGGCATGGAAACACCGGAAGATGGCTGAGGAGCCGAAGCCCACTTCATGTTTGAAGTGGAGTTTGAACCTACCAGTACTGCCGAGGATGAAGGAGCACTAGTCAAAGATCCAGAGCCAGAAACAGAGCCAGAGTCAGAAACAGAGCCCGAGTCAGAAACAGAGCCAGAAACAGAGCCAGAAACCGATCCTGAAAGCGATCCTGAATCACTGGAAGATTCCGAAATACTGGGAGATTCCGAAATGCTGGAAGATCCAGAGGTTGGTAAAGACATGGAGCTAGAGACACCGGACATGCTCGAAGAATCTGACAAACTAGGTATTCCCAAATATGACGAAGAGTCCGAAATGCTCATAGTTCCAGAATCCGATGGTGGAATACTAGAGGTGCCTGATTTGCTTATTCCTGATTTGCTTATTCCTGATTTTCTGGAGACAGTTCCACAAGTGATGGACACAGACTGTGAACCAGATTGAGAAACAGATGAAGCAATCAAGGCTGAACATTTCTGACACGATGTGTTCGAGTAAGACAATCCCGAGGCCCAAGCTAAGCTTGAAGCCGTCGATTTTGGAACAACAGAAACCAAAGGTATAGAAGATCCAGGGATTGTCGAAGATTCAGGTCTAGAAGTGGCCGACGACACAGAAGAGCTGGAGGAAAAAGACATTGTTAAAGATCCAAATCTGGAAATAGAGGATCCAGAAAATGAAGATCCAGAAAATGAAGATCCAGAAAATGAAGATCCAGAAAATGAAGATCCAGAAAATGAAGATCCAGAAAATGAAGATCCAGAAACGGAAGATCCAGAAAATGAAGATCCAGAAAATGAAGATCCAGAAAATGAAGATCCAGAAAATGAAGAGACAGATCCAGAAACAGAAGACCCTGGAATTGAGACACTTCCTAAACTAGATGATCCAGAAAATCCAGGAACAGAAGATTCTGGTACGCTCGAAGATCCTGATACTGGAGATCCTAATCCTGAATTTGATGATACAGAAACTGAAACGGATCCTGAGATACCGGAACATGACATGGAAACATTAGAAAATGACTGTGCAACACTAGACATGTTTGTGTAGGAAGAGCCCGAAGACCAAGCCATGGATGTTGGATATCTGGCAGCATAAGGTTTTGCCGAGGTGTCAGGCACATGAGGCATGGAACTAGCAGAAGAGCTAGACAGTGTGCCAGACACGTAAATACCATTAGACACAGAGATCCGGGAAGCTGACTGAGAAACTGAGACCTGGGAAACTGACTGAGAAACCGAGACCTGGGAAACTGACTGAGACAATTGTGAGGCTCCAGAAGATATGGAAGAATCAAACAGACTCAAAGACTGCAGACCAGAGTTTAAGCTAGAAACAACAAGAGTGTTTGAACTAGACTGTGAGACACTGGCCGAGACCTGAGAAGATTGGATTATCGAGGAAGATATCGACACAGAAGACAGAAGAACCAGACTAGATGGGCTGACTTGACTAGAGTCGGAAGAAGCCAACAGTTGCGACATGGAGGCACCAGTGATGGAGGCACTAGACAGTTGTGATGTGACATTCGAAGTGTTGTAGTATCCGGAGTATCTGGATGTACCAACAATGACCGAAGAGCTAGGAGAGCCAGGCATCTTTGGAACAGAAACACTGGCACTAACCGAAGGTGGAGCAGCACTAGCTGAGTATAGGGAACTAGCCACATTTGAACCCGAACCAACTAAACTTTGGGCTAAAGAGCTGACTGGATTTGATCCTGGAGAACTAGCAGAAGAACTAGCAGAAGAACTAGCAGAAGAACTAGCAGAAGAACTAGCAGAAGAACTAGCAGAAGAAACAACCAAAGCACTAACCACACTTGAAGATTGCGAAGAGCTGGGGTTGTTTGAGACTGAAGATTCAAAGCTCAAGACACTTAAGACACTTGAACTTGGGACACTAACACTGAAACTTGGGACACTAACACTTGAACTTGAGACACTAACACTTGAACTTGAGACACTAACACTTGAACTTGGAGACAATTGCAAAGAGGTTTGAGACTGAATTGACTGACTTGACAGAGAGATAGAAATACTCAAGTTGGAGTACCTGGGCAGGCCAAGTTGAGAGACACTATAAGCACCCAACAGCATTGGACTGGAAGCCAGACTTAACAATGTAGCACCAAAACTTGAATCAGTGACAGAGTTAGACGGCACAGAAGACACCGGGTAAGACATGGAGAGGTTCAGTGAAGGCAGAGAAGGAATAGTCCTCTTATAGAGCCATTTGTTTCCTTTTCCTTTTGCAGCCGTCCCGGTTGCACGATCATACGGCAAGAGGTAGACTTCAACCTCAAAACATGAGGAGTCCACCTTTCCACAAGTAATAGCATTGACCGAGCCGTCCGGCAGTAAGCACGAGTAAAACATATAGTTTTGGATTTTCAGGTGAGGGTCCAAAACCAAACGAGTTCTAGGGCTGGAAGGGCCAAACAGCACAATAGGATCGCGAAGCCCAAAGTAACCCGGCGTAGGATTCAGAGAAGAAAACGCATAGCCATTTTTAAAGGAGAATTCCGTAGGTACACCTCTCGGGTTTCCATAAGATAAGAAGCTGGCTTCAGATTTGGCATGGTAGTAATTCCCCGAAAGAGGTAACAAAGCTTCATCTACCTTCACGAAAAAGACCCATGGATTGGTCGATTCTATAGCCGCAATGGTCGCAACAAAGGAGGACAAAATCAAGCAGGAGACTTTCATTGGATTTGTAAAATGGCCTAGAGTAAGGATTACCCGCTGGTCATATAAGAGGTGCCAAAAAAAACGCCGAGTTTTGTCCCAGTCCGACCGCTTATGTTCAAAGAAACCCGAAGTCCATTCTTCCGGACCAAATTGGTCTTTAGACTATAGACTTGTCTTGGTGCATGAATCCGAATTTCTGCACGCCGGCAACGTAAATGCTTTGTTTCGAGATCCTCATCAATTCCACATGCACCTCCGCCTTTTGAGATTACGACCTCCATCAGGAAATTCATAGAAAAAATCGGAGAAAATCAGAGAAAATCAGAGAATCCACAAAATATCCAGAAAAAGTCCTAGAAAATCACCGAAAATCACCGAAAACCGTTGAAAACCCCAAAAAAATCCCAAAAAAACACCTAGAAATAAACCAAAATCGAATCCTGACTCTTCCAATCCTTTAGAAGTTCTTCCTTTTCCTCTTGAATACCTCTAAATTCCCCATTCTTCTCTTCTCTTCTCTTCTTCCTATCTTCTTCTGTCCATTTTCTCTATCCATTTGTCATTCTCTCCTCTGCTGATTTCTTCTAAATCTGCATCCAATGGGAAACGAGGAAGGCTTAATTGAGGGTGCTTCTGTATAGAGAGTTTAGACCTTGGCGCATTCGGTGCGACGGCTTTCCTAGTGCTGGTCCCGGCGCGCATGTGTTGACAATACTTACAGAGTCGCACTTTGGATTGGAAGAAGCCGGGTTCCTGCACCTGAACTATATGCAGGCCCGAATTCCACTCACTTCAGAGCAAAACGTCTTGGACACTCACTTCACCATAATAAATACTCAATAGTCATTGCTTGTAATGCATCCAATCTACTGTTATATTACTGCCACCTTAATTAATACTGTACCAATAAATAGAACCGTCTTTTGTCTGTAGGTTGATTGTGGGGTACTGCATGGTGCCGCGTTTCTCAACATTATCTTGCATCGCACTGCGTCACATGGTACGGCTGAATCTTCCATACTGGTCCAGATCCGAACAGTCCGGCTTCGGGTACATACAAAGAATAACTTCCATGTATGCTTGTGTCACGTGAGCCTTCGCTTACCATTGCACTAAAAAGCTAAAACTTTCATCTCTCACTGCAGAGACTGTGTGCAGTTTCCAAAACAATCTGCTGAGCAATAACTCACTTTCCGTACGCTTTCTAGTCCTTCAACCGGTGAAAATTTAATTGAGTTACTGAATCAAAAGTATAGTTTTAGTATAGTAATTTTCAGCCCCCAATATATAATTTCCAGCTCGTTTTCCCTAATTTTTTCCTCCTTTAATTCTTCCCACTACAAATTCCTGTCTTAATCGACTCTCCTGGTCTTCCAATTTAATACTACAATTAATCTTTTGACCCCGGGTTCTGAATTCTCAGAAAAAAACACTCAAAATTGTCCCCATCCACTCTACACTCTACTCCATACTCTATATACACTCCCCTATACTATAGACTCTAGAATATACTGTACTCTAGACTCTAGACTCTAGAATATACTGTACTCTATGCACTCCACTTTACTAAACATAGGATTCTATTCTTGTTTTTGGTGGAGTGGGGGATTAAAAACTCCAGTACGATCACTGAAAATACTACAGAAAGTGCTACTTCGGAATTGTCCCAGAAATAGACCAGTAAGACTTGAGTTACCAAAAACGGCATGTTTTTACCCCTCGTATAATCCAATGCAATCAATTAAGCCCAAATAGGATAATGCAATGGAGGTAAATTCATGGGGAAGGGTGTTTTTTTTTGGAGGAAGTGCATGGCTCAATTAGGCTTTATAAGGCTTAAATTTTGAGCATGAGGGTGGGCCGCGCACGACCCCGAATAACCTTCTCTGCATTTTCGCGGGGCCCGCATCTTCGCCATCTACTACTCCTTCTACCCATCAATCCCTCTCCAGCCAGCCAGCCACCCTCCCTTCCTGTTATTACGACCAACCCCTAACCAGCCCCTGAAAAACATGACCAGCTTCTGAAAAACTTGACCAGCTTCTGAAAAACATGACCAGTTCCTGTATGCGTCTAATGTTGCAATGTCACTAACGCCTGGTACAGGCCCCGTCTCCATGTCCTCCCATTCATGTCCTCCCCTCCAACTTCTCCGTCCTCCCCATCAACTTCTCCTAATATTTTCCTCGACTCCATCCTCATCCTATTGCACGTTATGTGGAATTATAATCAATGATTGAAAAGGTTTGGGTCTTGGTTTATTGTGGGAGTTCGTTGTGAGTCCACATTGGGATCTCTATGTCAAAATACCACAAGATTACCTTTTCATTAACAAAGGTTTAATATAGATTTACTCCATATAAGATTCCGGAGATGAGAAACTTTTGCAGAACCTGGAGTTATAAGTCGTTAGCCTTTAATCCCTTTAATAGTGCTGATCTCAGTACTCTCAGTTCCTATTTTGTCTGTCTGAACTAATGGAGATTCTTGTCTGTCTGTACTGACTATAGGATTCTTGTCTGTCTGTACTGACTATAGGATTCTTGTCTGTCTGTACTGACTATAGGATTCTTGTCTGTAACTATAGAAATCCTCCTCTTGGCTGAACTGCTTCGATACCATTAAACCTGAGTGGGAACTCTTATAAATTGACCTTTCCAGAACTCCCTATATGCATTCCTACTCCTTCTTGTGGGTCTCCTTCCATAAATTCCGCATCTTAGTCTTTCTTTTGAAGACGACCCATGGGGGTTCCTTCCAATCTACACCACTTTCTTATATGCACTACCATCATCTGCTCCATCTACTCACAAATTATCCAGTCCCTAACTTCTCTACTACTACACTATACTGATTAAGACTAAGACGATATTGTTTTTTCTACTCTACCACTATTTCCACTTCTACATTATGGAGTGTATATAAGAGTATAGCAGACATTAACACAACAATAGTGTATGCAGTATACTACATAGGATTACTCTTTCTGATACTTAACACTACTCTACTACTCTTTCTAGTATTTTACTACTTGCGAAATAAGTACCTCGGAATGGACCCTCGGAATGGACCCTCGGATTCCTTGGTGGGGGTATGATAAAACCTTACACAGACCATTTCCAACTCGCTTAAAAAGCTGTGATGGTGTCCGGAATTCTAGCATTTCAACCAACCCAATTTCTTTAATGTTCCTCTGAAAAAAAGGTCGTTTGCATTGGCCCTCTTTCTGCTGACCTAGCCTGGTGCACGGGTGTGCGGCCCTCGGAAGTCTATTCACTCAAACAAATAAAGAATTCCCAAGCTTTACAAGAGACTAGATCTTTCAAATCCTCATTCAAGGTTTAAGAGAAGACTGAATATTTCAATGAGACTGTTCAGTGATTATTATAGACAGACGTTCAATACTGACTGCATAGTACTATTCTACCCTTAATTGAGTGTACCCTACTAAACAGACTATTCTAGTATTAGTCATAAAATCATATACTACACTCTCTAATATTGTTCTCTGCTGAATCCGTTGTTTGGTAAGTATGGTACTACATATAACAAATATAATACTGCATATAAGCGACACTGATACTGTATATAACCAATAACAAAGTATACACCAAAATGGTGAGAATAAACAAAGTACAAGTATCAGAGTAAAAAAACTGATTTCTTTACATTTGTGGTTTGCATGGAGACTTGGTCAGGACTGACCTGATTTCATATGTACTGTATACTGTCCACTCAACTTCATCAGAACCATCTAAAGTCAGCATGTCTATTAAATTTACCTATCCTTATAATTGAGTATATTCATAATATTCACCTATCCTCCTCCATTTTTCACCCTCTCTTTTGTCCTCTTTGGCTCAGTTCACTGTCCAGGTTGTCAGGTCACGTGAGCAGAACGTTAGGTCACGTGAGACTTTTGGATCACGTGAGCAGAATGCACATGCATATGTTTTTTTCGCGCTCATAACCAAATTCTCACCAGTGCTCATAACCAATTTCCAAGTATCAGGCGATAAAACTGGGAAACCAAATAAAAAAAAAGATCATACCGATTTATTAGGTGAATCACATTCTATACCTTGATAAAAAAAAAAAAAAAACTCAGTCAATAATTATGGTGAACGAATTTGATTGGCACTAGATATACGCAATTAATATACAGGAATATATGCTTAAACCTTGTTCTTCTACTCTTCTCCACTTTCTTCTACTCTTCTCCACTTTCTTCTATTCTTCTTTACTTTCTACTAGTAATGAAAAAAAATGATTTTAACTGATTAATTTTCCTACGAACTGTTATTTGGTCGTTATATGCAGTACCACACATATTTCACCTTCATACTTAACCTCCCACCCACCAATCTAAAAGTTGGAGAAAAGAAGCCAAAACATTTAATTATTTCCCCTCTATTTGTTTACCTCCACCACTTTTTTAGGTGACTTTGGGCCTTTTGTTGAACAAAATACAAGTACACCACTGAAATGTTTCCGTATGCAGGTGCAGATGAACCAGTGGACTATTAAATTTCTATCTTTAGAAATAATACTTTATAACCATCAAATCAGAACTTTTCTTCATTACCATGTTACTCTTGAAATGTATGCCTTGAGCCTCTCCAAGATTTTTTTGTAGAGGTCAAGTGGTCTATATGCAGTATTCACTATAAAGTCCACAAAAAACATGGCTACACCAGAAAGTATTACTATTGATTACGTCTCTGTACCATTGGAACTTAATCTGAATTCAAAATTTAGGATTTATTCATAAACGACTTAGGATTTGGGGACCAGGATTCTGTTAAATCAATTACTAGTTCTGTGGCCTATATGCAGTACCCACTTTTATTTAGTTAATTACAACTCTCAAGATTAGTATTTTCTATTGATTCGATATCGCGTGTTTATTTATGTGAATTTCGAAAAGATTCATGGGGCTTTCTTGGTTATTTACTTGTTTTGTATTCTCTTTATTATCTGCAGGACAATCTTCAATCTGGGATATTTCAAGAGTATACTTTTCTGAAACACCAATTTTTGTAACTACACTACTAAAAATACTACTATTAACTCATCTATGCACTCCTTAGTGCTATGATTTTCCACTCTGTGCTACAATTTACCCCGTGTGCTACAATTTACTCCTGGGTCATGAGATTGAAAGAAAAGCTACCAAGTCTTAAACGTAGTGTCTCTCTCAAATTACTTCTTTACCTTTAAATCAATCCTTAGCTGGATATCAAGCTGGTACATTGTAGAAGAAATGGCTGCAACCCCCGGAATTGGTGCGTGCGCACCCGTGCACCAGGCTAGGTCAGCAGAAAAAAGCCCAACGCAAAGCCCCCTTTTTTGGCTTCAAACTTAATATAATTTAGTTCAATAAAATACTGGAATTCCGGACATCACAGTGAATATTTTAATGTCAAATTCTATAGAGTGTGTGCTTCTTTAGCTGACCTAGCCTGGCTAATCCCGACCGCACCCTCGTATCTCCCCAACTACTCACTATAACAAGCAGTGTACATCCCATGTGAAGATTATTACCTATATAAACCATCCCTTGCCTTTCTTCAGTATATAAGAATGCTTCTATGGTTTTCCCATTGTTTTTTTCTTGAAGTGGAGTAAGAAAATGACGTTTTACATGTATTCCTGCATACTATCCCGTTTTCCATTTCTTAAAAACTACATTAACAAGTGGAATTTAACTCGTTGACAGTTCTAAAAAAACCCATAAACTCAGAATCTTTCAAAGAATATATCAAGTATCTTGACCAATCAGTAAAGGCTCTATATCTCGTGCAAAAACAGAGATATGGTGGTTTTGCTGGCTAAAAATGACAATGGGAGACAATAAATAGATTTCTGTTTCTAGACATTCACTAGGATTAAAAGGATTACATACTCGGGGAATATTGGACACTTTAAATTGATGATTTAAAAAAAGTTCTAATGGCTGGACCTTATCTCGACGTCCAAGCAATAACATTCCTTGGGCATACCCCAAATATTTTGTATTTAAGCCTTGTCCTGTATATACAATTCCTCCATCTAATGTAAATACGGGGACGGAATAGACGGTGTTTTTTGTGGGTGGAAAAGCGTTTAAATCGAAGAAATCGAGGTCGGAGAGTGGCTTATATTTGCTGTGAAGCTTTGCATAAAAGATCCACTCACGGTCGGCGGAAACTGTGGCTGTAAATAGGAAAAATTCGATCCAAGGGTTCATATTTCTGGCGGAAAAATATACGAGCAGTCATACTATAAATATTAAGACTGTGACACGACATCATGGTTATGGAACTTGAACATGACCTTGAGGTACTGCATGAAAAAGTATGTTGTACTGTATATAACATTAAATTCCTGCATGTACGGGGCGCAATACTGTATACAAGGAGAATAATCCTGTACATAACACCACCTAGGTTACACTTGCCCTGACTTTTCAGTTACGAACCTAAATTAAAGTCATCCATCCATACAAGTCTTATTCATAAACCTTTTATATCTAAATTGATTAAGATATTTAATAAACCATCTTAGACTTGTTTTCCTGCACATAAGACCCCATCCCAATTCGACATTCCTCTTGATTTACCAATATCTTCCGTAAATTAAAAGTTTGTTGAAATATACACTGGTAAATTATTAAATTTTCATTGGTTATAATTGCTGTGACTAACTTGCTTCAATAGGAGATTAGCTGAAGTTTATGTGTTAGAAGTTTCAGAAGTGTTTCAGAAGTGTTTCAAGACTGTTTCATGTGTTTCAGAAGTGTTTCAAGACTGTTTCAAGACTGTTTCAAGACTGTTTCAAGACTGTTTCAAGACTATTCAATACCATAAGTACTTAAAACCTCGGCCGATCCAGAGTAAATGTGTACTGCCACTATATTCTTGTTCTCCTTAACATACTGTACTGTTAATTAGAAACTAAGAGACTAATTACCATATTTCATAAGATCTCAGGTGGAATTATGGTATTGTTAGACCCTTAGTTATGGGACAAGAGATACGTTATTTATACAGGATTGTAGAGAATTCAAATCTTTCAATCTTTCAATCTTTTAATCTTTTAATCTTTACCTTCAATAATAAATCTTTAACAAAGTGACCATGTGATTTTTAAGGAAAAAACCTCTCCAATTTCTGAGTCTCTTTCTGGTCACGTGAGTGCACCGTGCGTGGTGAGCATACATAAAAAATGTGCGCGCGCAGACCATCAACGTTTATTCCACCGTCTTGTAATTCCACGACCTTGTAATTTCAATTTATCTTCCAAAGTCTAGACAATGTAGTGTGTATATAGTAGTGTATATAGTAGTGTATATAGTAGTGGACAGAATTTACTTTTCCAGAAAAAAAGTAAGAAATTAATGCAAGTATCTTGATTGGAATGCTACTAAAGTATTAGATTAGTATGGATAGATAAGAGTATCACGTGGTAATACGTAAAAATGGAAGAGAAGTTTGGTAATTAGAGGTAATGTGCAGGAACCAGGATCATGACTGATTCAATTAGTCATCCACTTTTTAAAAGTATCTAAAAAAATTCGAGCTTTTGATGTGGTTATTTGGGTTAAACTTGAGTATTTTGTTATATGCAGGATAAGTGAATATCATATTAAAGTAATCTATTAATTCACAAAATAATCAATTTAAAATAAACAAAATCAGAGTATACTAAAAGTCAACATGTAAAACATTCATTAAAATGACTTCAATTTTATTGTACTACAATACTGCTTGATTTATGGTGCTACCAAAAGATATTCCATCCATAATATACAAACTAGAACTACCACTAATCTACTGCTACTGCTATTATAGTAATAGTACTCTTACTCGTACTGTACACTAGGAACGACGATTCTAGTTTATCTGGGTCCAAATATACCTAAACTGGACACATTGCTCTTAAAATCCACTAAAAATGACCTTTTTTTCTGGAAATAAGACCTATTCGTTACCAGAAGTGACTGAAAGGAAGTCACATGACTTTAAAAGTCCAGTTCACAGTCCACTCCACAGTCCACTCCACAGTCCCATACACAGTCCAGTCCATAGTCCAGTCCATAGTCCAGTCCATAGTCCAGTCCATAGTCTACTAAATGACTTTAAAACTTGACCATACTTGCTTCAGAGATACATGACATGGAGGGTCAATTTTGTCTCCGTTTTTCAGACATCAACTCATTCATTTCCAGTAAATTTCCACTCATCTTGTCTATAGTTGAACAAGAATATGTCCCTCCACTAATACACTGCCACACTGCTTATTGGTCAGTTTTCTGCATACGATGACCGAAAAGGAGTGGGATTCGAAAATCAATACTTCACTCCATTCACTCCTTCTTTCACTATCCAACTGCTAGTCTTCTCATAAAACAGTGTTGCGGAGATTGATATATGGTACTTCGCAGACAAGCACCCCTGCAGACACACACACACACACACACACACACCCTGGGGTCTACTTCACTGCTTTTAATAGAAAGCTTAAATCATCTCCGTTAAATATCTCATGTATTCCACTTGTCCTTGCGTCCTTGAGTCACCGCCTGTTGTCCTTGAGTCAAAGCCTGTTGTCCTTGAGTCACCGCCTGTTGTCCTTGAGTCAAAGCCTGTTGTCCGTGAGTAGTGTCCTTGTGGTGTCCTTGTGTCCTTGTGGTGTATTTGTGTTCTTGTGGTGTCCTTAATTCAATGTGTGTACTCATGGTGACCATACCTTAAAATTTTGGGGCTCCATTACTGCTTCGATTAAGTAATTGAACTGGCCCTGATTAATTCCTTTAGATTAAGAATCTAGACATCTTGAATCTGGACAAGTCTATTGACCAGTACCTCTATTGACCAGTACCTGGGGCCACAGTACTTGAAATCGACATCGACTTAGCAGTAACTATTAGTTATGCTTGCGTGGAACAACCGGCACAATACTAACTTCTAAGGTAGTTTCTGGAGTTTGGTTGTAAATTTTTGGAGGTCTTTGTTTTTGAATTTATGGAGGTCCTTGTTTTTGAATTCAAAGAGTAATAGAATCGTCACATAAAGAGAGATTCAGTACTCAAGCATGGGAAGAACATTACTTAGAATTACGGAGAGGTGGGGCGCGCGGCGCGCCCAATTAGTGAAAGCACCATATATACCATACCATGGTTATGAGCGCGGCCCACACCCACCGATTTACTAAAAAAAATTTGACCATACGGACATCGATGAGCTGCAATTGGACGTTGCTGAAATAGGTCTTGATTATGGTATTGCATATAAGCGAAAGGAATATGAACTATATGCCTGATTCCATGGTGGGTACGTATAAGCTATAGTACCAGCCAAAATAAATTAATTTTTTGGGGTATTCATAGTTTTAGATATGAGGAAGTGAGAGGTGTTTAGTTGTGTATATTCCAGTGTATCATTTTAAAAGTTGTGTACATTTCAATTGTATATAGTGCAAATTGGCTCTATATGCAGGACAATAACATTTTCAAGTTAAAATGGTCCTATTTGGGATTGTACAGATGAAATAGATATCTATGAAAATCATTTTGGAGTTATGTTTTGGAGAGTTCCTGATTCGTAGTATATTGATTGGAAGGGTGTAGAGAGAAAGTATGGAGTCGAGATTAGTTTCGTCGGTGCTCATAACCAGGGTCAGTGCTCATAACCAAAACGCTAAGTAATTTTTCAGGTAAATTTATTTCTACTCTATGGTCTTCTGGTTTATCGGACTGGTGAGAATACTCCATATATAGCTCTCCTTCGGAGTCAAGTTTTGGCATCACTAAAAGTCACAGAGAAAACGGTTGAGAGTTGTTTCAGGTGTGTTTCAGACTGTTTTAAGCGTGTTTCAGGTGTGTTTCAGACTGTTTCAGGTGTGTTTCAGGTGTGTTTCAGGTATGTTTCAGAGCTCTCCAGCCTTACATTTTTCCAAATCCTTTAGTTCTTAACGATGTCTTTTTTGATATTAAACTGGAACTCGTACACCACCAACACAAGAATTTTTATAAAAAATCTAGTCATTTCACATTTCTATATGTTATGTGCAGGATGCTCCATATTGAGTCTGCAGGCTATGATTAAAGGGTATACCTTGAGCCAGAAAATGACCAGAAAAAAAAAAAAAAAAAGTGTGTATTGTTAATGAGCAGCAGACAATTCTAATGCTTTTGGCTGTTGACCAATTCTGGCTCTTGACCAGTGGGGAGTAGAAACCAATGATTTGATTTTCTTGAGGGTGGAAATTTTCTGTAGATTTCTATGGAATTTTATGGAATTTTATAGTTTTCTATAGAATTTTGTAGAAGTTTGGGAATTTTGGGAGTTTTTTGTAGAATTTTTGTAGAATTTTGTAGAATTTTGGTGGAATTGGTGTCCAGAGTTCAACCCATCTGCAGGATCTTATGGAAATACTAAATCACCAACCGGAATCCCGAAATTTGGACGTAGATTTTCCATTACTTGCTTGGCCTAATCTTCTGTTTTATACTGAAATGATAGTTTTTTCAATAGTTTTTTCAATAGTTTTATTAATATACGCTAGATTATCCGGGAAATATGATTTCCTGCATATAACCATCTTATAGATCTTCCTCTCTTATTTTAATGAAAAAAAACAGCAATATACTTTATTTATAGCCTTAAGTAATAGTTGATAATCAGAATTTATTGACTAGAATTGGGGACTAAAATTGATGAATCTGGGAAGAAATAATCGAGGTAACTGATGATCAATGACTACTCATTCGCCATTTCATACCAAAAACCCTTCAAAATCACCGAAAAAAAACTTTTTCAAATCTGCTGATTTCCTATTTACTGATTTTCCATTCTAATGTCAGGTTTCGGCCTCGGGGATTGCTCAAAGACTGTACATTGGAGAGGATTGGCCGCTTGATTTCACCCAGAACAAAGCCCTGCTGTTCAAAAGCCAAGAAATCTTGCATACTAGCCTCCGTAAATCAAACCCTGAAACAGCACAGCCTCATTTATGGCTTAAAGCTACCTCGCTGCTTGGACCGAGGCCGCGTGCAGTCGGGCAGGGTGTTAGAACGGAAGTAGTTTGAGAACCAGTGATGGATTTTCGAAGCAAAAAAAAACCCTTGATACCTTAGGACCCCGTACTTACGATTCCTTGGTAATCTGACTCTGACCGGGTTTTTTTCCAGGGTCTTATTGTGTAAAATGTCTCTTGAAGGACCTGTCAGATTCTTTCATGCACATGCGCGTCTCAATTTCACGGCTATCTGCAGGACGCACTATTCTTCAAATCTACTTTATATCAGTCATACCTCAGCCACAGAGTCATAGAATCATATATGAAAGCCCAAAATTCAATGCTCTGTATATAGCAGTAAGAACATTTGAGCCGCACCAAATCCCTTTATTTGAAACTTTGTTTATTGGCAATTTGGGTGGTTTTTGGAGTCTGGAATTAACCCATGCACTATAGCCGCCGTGCAGAAGAATCCCGCGCTTTGGCCGTATTTCGACAAGAAAGTCGTTTTCTCCTGCACACACTGCATTATCAATGCAATCAGTGAGGCTCAGCTCCGCCAAAAAAAGCCCGATACTTTTTTCCCCAATGTTCCAAGCTCCCTAACTATTTAAGGGGACTCCGAACCCTTGCGTTCCCTCCCTAATGTTATTCAATCATGTCTTTGTTCTATTTCCCGTGGCTTGGGCCTTGGTGGTATCCCCAAATCCTCTATACACTCCAATTCCACCCAATGCACCTTTTGACTCCTCTCCATACCTCCAAGTTGCTGCCAGCCAAAAAGCCGTGAAGATGGATTTTGAAGTTTTACATGGAGATTCCATTGAAGAGGCTTCCATCCATAAAAAACCTCGTGTAGTAAAACGGTCCGCTGGCTCGCCCTTACTTAAGCTATCTAACATGCAGACATATTATCTGGCGATGCTTTATATGGGCTTTAATAAAGACAAGTGCAGGGTTTTGGTGGATACCGGTTCTTCAGATCTTTGGGTTATGGGTAGAGATATTTCTTGTGATTTTAAGCGGATGAAACGGGCTGTGGATGTGGACAGGAAGGTTGAAACTCCACGGATCCATTACTCCAATACTACAAACTCTACTGAGTCTAGAGAAGATGGATCTTTTAGATTTGACCCTAGAAAAAGTTATTTTAGAGGAAATGTTACTGTTTTTAAGGAATTTGACTCAAAAATAGGCTTTGGGGGTGGAAAAAATGGCTCTAAGGGCTCAAAAAATGGCTCTAAGGGCTTAAAATATGGCTTAGAAGGTGAAAAAAGTGGCCTTAAGGTCTCAAGAAATGAATCTATAAAATATAACCCTAAGGAAAGTTATTTTAAGGAGAATAAGACTGATTTCAAAGAAGTTGGCTCAAAAAATGGCTCTAAGGGCATAAAATATGGCGTTGAGGACTCAAAAAATGACTTAGAGGACTCAAAAAATGACTTTAAAGACTCAAAAAAAAGCTATGAAGATGGAAAGAAGGAATCTAAAGAGGGTATCATAAAAGAAAAAAAAACCGATTCTGATCTCTTAAAAGAGTACGGTGGTGAACAAACTAATGAAGTTTACGCATATGACGCATTCTCCGCGCATCCTGCACACAACAGCCCATGTCATGTTCTCGGAAGCTTCGATAGCGCCAACTCCCATTCTTTCCGTCAGAAATACGACCTCCCTGATTTCCATGTCCAGTATGAAGAAGGTGTTTCCGCCAGTGGCATCTGGGGCTCCGATACGGTGGGGTTTGCTAATTTGGAATTTCCCTTGACGTTTGGCGTGGCCAATAAAAGCCTGAGTATGCAGGGAGTCTTGGGCGTTGGCTCTGTTTTAGGAGAAGTCACTGCCTATTCCAGCAACTACAAGTACCCGAACTTCCCGATGCAGATGAAAAATACCGGACTTATTAATAAAGTGGTGTACTCTTTATATTTGAACAGAGACACTTCGCCAACGGGGACTATTCTCTTTGGAGCGGTTGACCATGAGAAATATTCGGGCCGCTTGCAAACGGTGCCTGTTATGGATGTGGCAATGACGGTTCTTCTTGAGAAGATATACCTTGAGAATGGTGAAATGAACAAACGGGGTAAATGGGAGAAATTGGAGAAATGGGACAAACTGGAACTGGACAAGCTGGAACGGGACAAACTGGACAAGCTGGACAAGCTGGAACTGGAAAAACTGGAACTGGACAAGCTGGAACTGGAAAAACTGGAACTGGACAAGCTGGAACTGGATAAACTGGACAAACTGGATAAATTGGAACTGGAAAAACTGGAACTGGACAAGCTGGAACGGGACAAACTGGTCAAACTGGAACTGGTCAAACTGAACTCTCAGGACATTTCCAGTGAACCAATGGCTGTACTCTTGGACTCGGGGGCTACCTATCAACACTTGCCCAAGACCGTTTTGCAGCGATTGGTCAAGCTGATTCGAGGAAAGTACTCGAAAGAGGAGGAGATCTACCGGGTCGACTGCTCATACATGAAAACCCCAGCCTATTTGGTCTACGACTTCTCGGGCTTACAAATTAAGGTTCCGGTGAGTGATCTTTTGTACGAGAACCGAGGGGTGTGCTATTTGGGCGCAGTGGCCTATGAAGAGACTCGGGAAAATCTTCCTGGTGCCATTTTGGGCGACAACTTCCTCAAGAACGCTTATGTTGTGTATGACTATGAAGCCATGGAGATCTCAATGGCCCAGGCAAGGTATACGGATGACGAGGACGTGGACGTGGTGACCGATGCGATACCTGGTGCTACCAAAGCTGCAAGGTATCCAAATAATGCCCTTCAGATATTCTTGAAACGGTATGGCCTTAAGTTTTTTTTGGGGCCCGACTTTGGTTCCTAGATTATTTTTTTTTTCTAATCGTTTAAATTTAAATTCTTATTTGTTTGATTGAATGAATATGAATAAGACGTTGTTCTCTATATGCACTAGCATGCACGGAGTGTATATGTCCTGCAGGTTGCTTCGCTTGCGAACAAGACGGCCACTATAAGAGCCATGATAAAAGAAGAAAACTCTACTACGGTTTGGCCGAAGTAAGGAAATCTTCTTCCAGTTTTCAGGACTTTAATTGTGATTCCTGTATATAAGACTCCTACATACAGAATAATAGAAGCTTAACTTCCCCAAACTAAACTAGTGAAAGAGCTATGGCGCTGGTGCAGTGCCTTAAATAAACCAGGATTCAAGAATCTTCTATTACTTAACTTCCAAAAGCTAATGGATTGATGACAAGTGAACTATGGTGTTATATGCAGGATATATATATATATGAAGGAATTACGACCACCAGTTCAGTTTAATGCAGCCAAGACTTTTCTGTGATTAATTCGACCTAAATTCAATCATTGAAGAGTTCAAAAGTCACGTGCTTAGTCGTGTAAAGAGTAGCACACCTGACCTGATAAACCCAATTGGGCCGCGCACTACCTGATCTGCCCAGTAAGTACTACACTTTAAGACCCCCTCAACTAAATTAAAGAGTACAATTCTGCAATAGATTTGACTCAAAAGAGTGTGAAATGTGTAGTTGGGACTGTACATAACCCGAATAAATTGTTGAGAGTGCATATAAGCAGCCGTCATATTGAAATCTACTAAACACCTGAAATACCTGTAACAGTAAAACCCATTGCTAATCTAATATCTGACTGTCTACTCATCTACTTTTTAATATCGCTTGATACTGGCCTACCTTGATACTAGTGTACTATGCAGTACATATTTACTATGCAGTACATACATACCATACAATCCATACATACCTTACAATCCATAAACAAAAGGAACTAGTTCTTGGTACACGACTGATTTCTATTAATATTCAAATTAAACAAGTGGACATTTTATCGAATTTCATCAATCTAACTTACTAGACTTAAAAGTGCCAGAAAGTGCTAAGACACTACAGCTAATAGGCTCTATAGCTAATAGGCTATATAGCTAATAGGCTCTATACAGTACAATGGCTGCTATTAGAACTTGTGGATCTGAATCAAAAAGTGGGGGATGTTCATTTGTTTTCCTCTTGTGCCTTAACTAGAAGTTCAGCTCGGGGGATTTTGTATGGAGATCTTGCTAAGAAAATTGAAAATTGCTTTAGGTAAGGTGGAGATTTATATTATGCCTTATAATAAAGAAATATCTTCGGTTGAGCTTCTAAGGAAGTTATACATGTCAGGGGCAAAAGTACGATCGCGGTGGTTAAGACTGCGATGTGTTAATAAATATTAAGGACGGACTGCATATTGGGACCTATACGAATATACGAGCACTTATAAAGGACTATGTGATATTTATATTAATGATGAGCTTGTAACCATGTTTGGAAGATGCGAAAATTATTCTGGAAGAGGAAAAAATTGTTCTGGAAGAGGAAAGAATTCTTCTGGAAGGAATTAAAAATTGTGACCAAACCTAATCGTCTTTTGGTCTATATGCACTCCCCACCCAATTTGTACCAAATCACCACTAAATAACCATCCATTTCTTTTACTTTTCCTTTTCCTTTTCCTTTTCAAATTTAAATTAATCTCTATGATCCTGTATATTAGGCTGATTACCATCTATTCTTTATATATTCTCCATAGGTTCTGGTTATGAGCCCTTGATTACGTCATCAATTACCACAAATAAGTTTGAATTTACATGTTTATGTCCAAGAGAATGGCTTCATTATGAATAAATCCCATTGTTTCTGCCAGTCACGTGGGTGATGCCAGTCACGTGGGTATTGTAAGTCGTGTGCTACCCATATTTCAAAAGTTGGAAATTCTTCCACCACCCGATCCTCCTCCACTCTTCTCTGTTCTATTGCTCTACTCTATGCTGTCGCCTGGTCTTCCAGTCTTGTAGCTGTACATTGTCTCTGTATTTGTCTAATCTGTCTCTGTCTAATCTGTCTCTGTCTCTGTCTCTGTCTAATATGTCTCTGTCTCTGTCTCTGTCTACTCTGTCTACTCTGTCTACTCTGTCTACTCTGTAAAATCCCATTTTTATCAAAACACTTCCAGTGAAACTCACCGACGATTCCAATTGGTCGGTAAAAAACGTGGAAAAAACAGTGAAAAAATGGGGGAAAAATGGGGGAAAAACGGGGGGAAAACTGTTCATGGTGCATTATTGAGAATCGGAGCCAGAGGATCATCACGATTTTCAGCAAAAAAAAAAAAAGCAAAGGTGATAAAATGCACTTTATCCTTACGAGTGCCTTCAATCCTGTATATAAATATCAAATTATTTAAAAAGTAGTGCAAGAGTAGAGCTAGGGATGAAGGGTATTAATGAGTAGTAATGAGTTAATGATTATCAGTGAGGATGCGCGAAATGGGTGCAAACCTCGGGAAGCCCTCGGATGAGCGGGACACACCCGTGCACCAGGCGACCCCAGGACAAAAAGACCCAAAGCAAAGCCTTTTTTATTTCATGGAATGTTTATGAATTAGACAAAATATTAGACAGTTAGACAGTTAGACAAAACAATTGAAATTAGATGATTAGACAAGATAATTAGACAAGATAATTAGACAAGAATTAGACAAGAATTAGACAAGACGGTTAGACAGTTAAAGATTAGATAATTAGGCTCGGGCAATTCGACGATTGGACAATTAGAGTTAGGTAAGACAATTAGACAATTAGACAACAATTAGACAATTAGAATTAGAGTTAGGTAAGACAATTAGACAAGACAATTAGACAACAATTAGACAATTAGAATTAGAGTTAGGTAAGACAATTAGACAAGACAATTAGACAACAATTAGACAATTAGAATTAGATTTAGGTAAGACAATTAGACAAGACAATTAGACAACAATTAGACAATTAGAATTAGAGTTAGGTAAGACAATTAGACAAGACAATTAGACAACAATTAGACAATTAGAATTAGATTTAGGTAAGACAATTAGACAAGACAATTAGACAACAATTAGACAATTAGAATTAGAGTTAGGTAAGACAATTAGACAAGACAATTAGACAACAATTAGACAATTAGAATTAGATTTAGGTAAGACAATTAGACAAGACAATTAGACAACAATTAGACAATTAGAATTAGAGTTAGGTAAGACAATTAGACAAGACAATTAGACAACAATTAGACAATTAGAATTAGATGTAGGTAAGACAATTAGACAAGACAATTAGACAACAATTAGACAATTAGAATTAGAGTTAGGTAAGACAATTAGACAAGACAATTAGACAACAATTAGACAATTAGAATTAGATGGCAGTTAGACTTGGGCAATTAGACAAGACGATTAGACAGTTAGGCAAGACAATTAGACAATTAGACAATTAGACTTAGGCAAGACAATTTAACAGTTAGACAAGATAATTTGACAGTTAGTCAATATAATCAGATGTTTAGACAAGACAATTCAGGCTACAGCAGTTAAAAAACAATTTATTCAAGCATAATTTCAAGACAAATTTGGTATTACTCAATTAGACCTCTAGGGATTTCGAAGTCCGTCTAGGTTTACAACAACAAAGCAGCAAAGCCGAGAACACAGGCTCCCAAGGCTCCATTCTTAGCAGCTCCGTTGTCAAACGAAGACACAGCAGCCATGGTGATACTGCTGGTGCGGGTCTCCGTGGTGTCCTGCTCCGAGCTGCTGCCAGATCTAGGGTTGGAAGCCACGGTCTGCATGGTAGGGCTAGGAGCTCCGGTAACGGAGTTGTTGTTACCCAAACCGTTGCCACCCAAACCGTTACCGGTCTCAGCTGGCTTTTTGTCCTCAGCTGGGGTCTCAGCTGGCTTGTTCTCTCCTGCTGGGGTCTCGGCTGGCTTATTCTCTCCTGCTGGGGTCTCGGCTGGCTTATTCTCTCCTGCTGGGGTCTCGGCTGGCTTGTTCTCCTCGGCTGGGGTCTCAGCTGGCTTGTTCTCCTCGGCTGGAGTCTCAACAGCCTTGTTCTCTCCTGCTGGAGTCTCAGCTGGCTTGTTCCCCTCGGCTGGAGTCTCAACAGCCTTGTTCTCTCCTGCTGGAGTCTCAGCTGGCTTGTTCTCCTCGGCTGGGGTCTCGGCTGGGGTGGTCTCAGCAACAACACACTTTCCGGTCACAGTCAAGGTGGTGGCTGTGGAGACGGTCACGGTGGTAGGGAAGCACTCTTGCTCACACTTGGTGATGGTCAAAGTGGTCTCGTGGGGGCAGTAGGTAGTGTAGTCGGTGTAGGTCTTGTACTCGGTGACTTCAGAAGGCTTCTCAGCATCGCAAGCGGTGCAGACAGTGGTCACGGCAGTGGATTTCTCGGTGACAGTGGAGGGTTGGAAGGATTCAACAACGGTAGAGTTAACAAATTGGCCTGGGACAGATTCTGGAGAACCTGGGATAGATTCTGGGCCGTTAGGACCTGGGGTAGAGTCTGGGCCGTTAGGACCTGGGGTAGATTCTGGGCCGTTAGGACCTGGGGCTGAGTCTGGGCCGTTAGGACCTGGGGGAGAGTCTGGGCCGTTAGGACCTGGGGTAGAGTCTGGGCCGTGAGGACCTGGGGTAGATGCTGGGCCGTTAGGACCTGGGGTAGAGTCTGGGCCGTGAGGACCTGGGGTAGATGCTGGGCCGTTAGGACCTGGGGTAGAGTCTGGGCCGTTAGGACCTGGGGTAGAGTCTGGGCCGTTAGGACCTGGGGTAGATTCTGGGCCGTTAGGACCTGGGGTAGATTCTGGACCGTTAGGACCTGGGGTAGATTCTGGACCGCCAGGAACGGACTCGGAGGGGTATACACAGTCTTCGTCGTCACCTTGGCCTTCGTCGTCACCTTCGTCATCACCCTCGTCGTCAGAACCGGCGTGAGAGTCGTCACCGTGGCCAGAGCCAGAACCAGAGCCGGAGACATCTCCCGAGACATCACCGTTAACTCCACCGGAACCAGAAAGGTCACCGGAGATAGAACCGTTAACTCCACCGGAACCAGAAAGGTCACCGTTGACTCCGCCGTTGACTCCACCGTTAACTCCACCGGAGCCGGAAAGGTCACCGGAGACATCACCATTGACTCCACCGGAACCGGAGACATCTCCCGAGACATCGCCAGATCCGTAAACATCCCCGGAAACATCACCGTTGACTCCGGCGTCAACTCCACCGTTCACTCCACCGGAGCCGGAACGGTCACCGGCAACATCACCATTGACTCCGCCGGAGCCGGAGACATCTCCCGAGACATCACCAGATCCGGAAACATCACCGGAAACATCACCGTTGACTCCAGCGTCAACTCCACCGTCAACTCCACCGTTGACTCCGCCGTTGACTCCAGCGTCAACTCCAGCGTCAACTCCACCGTTGGCTCCACCGGAACCGAAAAGGCCACCCAAAATTCCACCGGCAGCGTCGACTCCAGCGTCAACTCCAGCGTCAACTCCAGCGTCAACTCCACCGTTAACTCCAGCGTTGGCTCCAGCGTCAACTCCACCGTTGGCTCCACCGTTAACTCCAGCGTTGACTCCAGCGTCAACTCCACCGTTGGCTCCACCGGAACCGAAAAGGCCACCCAAAATTCCACCGGCAGCGTCGACTCCAGCGTCGACTCCAGCGTTAACTCCAGCGTCAACTCCACCGTTAACTCCAGCGTTGGCTCCAGCGTCAACTCCACCGTTAACTCCACCGTTGACTCCTCCGTTGACTCCAGCGTCAACTCCCCCGTTAACTCCACCGTTGACTCCTCCGTTGACTCCAGCGTCAACTCCAGCGTCAACTCCACCGTTAACTCCAGCGTTGGCTCCAGCGTCAACTCCACCGTTAACTCCACCGTTGACTCCACCGTTGACGGAAACTTCACCGAAAGCTCCTCCATCGGCACCAGTGAAGGTGAAACCAGCAGATCCCTCCTCCTTCACAAAAAGCGACACCTTGTGGCAGTCGGTTTTATCGTCAGGGAAGAATTGCGAGATGCAACGCACCGACTTGTCGGAACCCTTAGGACAAGAGATGGCCTCAGTGTTGTCGATCTTGCCCTCATTAGCATGTTTAAAGTCGAAACCCTTGACATCCTTACCGAAGCCGAAGAAACCGTCGAGCTTACCGAGAGTCAATTCTCCAATGGCACCAGCAGTAACGAAAGCGTCACCCTTGGCCTCGAAAAGAGAAGGAGCCTTTTGCTTGTCAGCCTCAGCATTGTAAGAGAGAACGTAGTTTCCGCCCTCGTAATCTCCGCAAAGAGGCTGCATCTTTCCACCTTCATCCTCGGCGAAGAAAGCATACTTTTTGCCAAAGGTAGCACTAGCGAGAGCCGCGTAAATAGAAAGAAGGGTTAAGCGAGTGAATATCATTTTTCAGATGGTCTTGGAAAACGAAGGACCCCTTGCTCCTTTTAAAGCACGCCACGCCCTGGCCATGCGGCACCCCTGGACGAATCCGGCTAAGGGAAAACAATCGTTTTGTGGAGGCTTTGACTCTTGAAACAAAAACTAACCTGTGCCTTGCTGCAAAGTTTTGCCATGTTTCATGCATGCATCCTGCAGCCAAAACTTCGGTTCCACATGCTCACCTAACCATTTTAGGGTGCAGCTTTTCAGTATACAGTACACTTCGAGTCGTAGAAGAAGCCACGAACCAATGGTATCAATTTGGAGGATAAATCTCGAGCTGATGGTTTGGTTTCCTCCGAAAAGCCCATCCGGACCCTCATTTCCTCTTGACACAAGTACATTAGCCATGCACATTCTCTTCACCAGAACAATCAACGTCAGTTCATGCAGCTGCCCCTCGTCTTAGAAGCAGCCATCATGCATAAGGCCATGCACCAAAGCAAGGTACCCATGGTTTTGAGCCCGCTGCGCGTCTTAAGCCTCAGTCCACCGTGAATATTACATCAGTACATCACACTACCGTCAAAACCGTCAACCAACCTGTCCATCGAACCGTCCATAAAATCGTCTATCAAGACCAATTAATATAGAGCCGGTCTATGGGACCAATCCTACATTCAATCAGTATTAAAAAAGAATGTAATTGGCCAGATGTGGCAGTGGCCATTTAATATGGAGCAGTCTGATTGGACGAGGGGTAAGGCGCGAGGCTAAGAATTTTAGTGAGTAGCCTGTGCTTTAGAGGCGGAGCGACGCATGGCTCGGAGCGAATACGACCCGCACCTGCACACCGCCGTCGCGCTTTAGCGTGCGCGCCACTGTGCGAAGAGGCTATGCGTTAGAAAAGAAGGACCTCAAGAAAAACCATAAGGCGCGCGCGCATCAAACCAACATGCCGTCCAATTGAAGCCACACCATCACCTGACTGTCCTATACCGTTATACCAATTCCCGTTATACACCGTTGTACCGATTCCCGTTGTCCACTGTCCACCATTCACTGTATGTCTCACTGTCTCACTGCCTCCCTGCCTCCCTGCCTCCCTGTCTGTCTCACTGTCTCACTGTATTATTTACTGCTGTAGTCTGGTTTGTCTGAGTCACGGACCTTAGGCTCTAATGTGTCACCATTGTACAGACATTCAGCAATTGTTTGAACCCTATACTTTTTAAAGCTACTGATCCGTCTTCAAATCAGTCTCGTAATTTGTCTCATGTAGGGACTAATATATCAGGGCTCAGTCCACACAAGCCTCTGTCACTCTATAAATACAAACACAAATACAAACACAAACACAAATACAAACACAAATACAAATGCAAATGCAACACAAATACAAATGCAACACAAATACAACACAAACACAAATACAAATACAACACTAACACAAATACAAATACAAAAATAAATATAAATACAACACGAATGGACTAAAATTTTAGGGACGGGAACTGAAAATGGGGATGTAATTTGGGTATGGTGAGATGCTGGGTACGGAGAGTCTAGATCCAAGGGATCAGTGGTGATCTCAATACGTGGTGTGTGAGTTAATCTTGGAGTATGGAATTGCAGCCGGATTTATTTATAACTGGCCTGTATCGGCTATTTGCATATGCACTGAATTTCTTTTACGAAATTCTCGGCTCGTGAACAATGGAACACTATCATGCAGTTAGACGAGCAAAAAGTGCGCCAATTATTGCCAACTGGACCCGTGGAGTGCGCGCTCCCATTTATTTCTCTTGCTCTATTTTTGTCTGGTTTTTCTCTATATTTGTCTCGTTTTTCTGCGTTCCCGCGCCCTCCCCCCCCTGCTTGTGGCGTGGCCTGGTCATGAACAATCGCCCGTTTGGGCGTCCCTGAACCCTAATCCGATTGTCTATTGTCTCCTCCTTGTCTCCTCTTTGTCTCCTCTTTGGTTCCTTTTTTTGGATCGTGCCGCAGGGGGTAATGCCAAGGCTTCCCCTGCAGAAACAATCCTTCTAGACTCCGGACCTTAAAATGGAACATCGCCCATGCCAACCGTTACGAGCATCGCCTCATCGCCTCCCCGCCTCGTTTGCAAACGGTATCAGATCCCTCCATTTGAATTAACGGTATCGCCTTCCTCACATTCTCATTCTCATTCTCATTCTCACCCTCAAATTCTTACTCTCACACATACATCCACATTAGCGGTATACACCAATGTTCCACATTTTTGATACACATAGTGATACACATAGTGATACATTTTAAGTTAGTGGAGATGTAGTGATTTATACTGGTAAAGGGCTTGGGATGGTGGACTTGATGCAGCCTTCTTATACCGAGTCCAGCTTGATCCTGATTAGTCAAGCTTGATCCTGACTAATCCCTACTTGATCCTGATTAGTCCAGTTTGATCCTGAGTGAATCTATCATCATATACTCTGAAAATACATCCAATGCATAAGATCATACGTTTATACTGACTCTAGTATCAAAGTCCTAGACTACTACTCTTACCAGTTACTGTCTTAAGTGATGAGAATGACTACTAACCACCAAGTACTGATCCTACTACTACCAGAATCTACTACTACTACCAGAATTTACTACTACTACTACCAGAATTTACTACTACTACTGCCAGAATCCAGTACTCCTAGTATTAGTGCTCTTCAGAATCTAGACTGTGGTATTGCCTACTGTGGAAGAGTAGTATCAATATTCGATTTGACTATACTACTACTACTGGTACCTACTGTTAACCACCACTAGTGCTACTACTCCTCCCAATAGAGTACTCTTAAAGGGCTACTCACTGGTACTCCAATTCCAGTACTACTCCTACTACACTGCCAGCAAAAAAATGATCCTACAAACTACTATACTACTACTACTACTAGTATATACTCCTACTACTAGTATATACTCCTACTACTAGTTCTGGTCTTGAGTGTTGCTGACTACTAACTACCACTAGTACTGTCACTCACTAGTACTACTTCTACTACTACTGCTACTAAAATACTACGACTAGTCTATACTACCACCAGTACTAGTAGTACTGAACTACTTGTCTTTACTACTACTACTGCTACTACTACTAAAGTATGCTGGTCTTATAATAAGTATTATTACCAGTACATCTAGTGATATAAACTGTGTAAAGTGGTGGATAGACTAGAGTGTAAAGTGGAGGATAGACTAGAGTGTAAAGTGGAGGATAGACTAGAGTCCGTGACTACACTTACTACTATGTTTCTCCTGTATACTAAATCATTAGATATCAGTACTGCATATTACACAGTCACTATATTCAGTTTACAATCAGTATTCTTTGGAGCATGAAGCTGAAATTGGCCAAGATAAGTCTAGACTCTATTAAAAGAGACTTCTAAAAAAATGACTCTTGTCTTCCTTTGGTGTTATATGCAGGCATCACGGTCCATGATTTCTTCTCCCACCAATTCCACTCGACATGCTGGCTGTAAGCTGCTCAGTCGAACCTTTTCTCGCCTTCCAAGCCTCTCTTGAATGGAACCAACAGTCCCAAGTGTTTTGGAGATCGCAGCAAAGATGGCCTTCACAGGTGCAGGAAGCGGCTCGCCTCCGTTGTAGCCCTCTCCAAGTTTTCCCTGCAAGATGCCGTCTATGGCGGACCGGAAGATGGTGTAGAAGGCCAAGTCGGCGCCTGGGTAGTCCAAATTGGTGTTCCGGTTGGTTCTTTGGCATCCCTGCACAGGAGGCTTACCATGGAATCGGTCCTCAAGCCACTTGAGTGCAGCACCAGCTCCTTCCGCGGCCTCCAAGATGTGATTGGTGCTTCTGGAGGCTGCAAATTCCATGGACTGGATTCCCCACTCACAATAATTGTTGTAAGCTCTTTCGGCATCCACAATGGGGACCATCTCGTCCAATTCTCCATGGTACACGAAAAGTGGCATCTCAGGGACTCCATCATCCTGTTGGTAGGCCAACGTATTTTCCCGGAGAAGAGGTACCACCACCTCGTCGGAAAAGAAGCCCCAGCCATCCTCAAACCATGGAAACCAGCCTCCAAAGAACCTCGTCAATGGGTACTTGAGAAGGGACCCAACAAAGCACTCCAGATTAGAAGCCGAGAAGCGAAGCCGGCTGATCTTCAGCCCCATTTGACTGTATACATGTTGCTTGACCCATGGGTACTGGTTGAGGAGACCGTTGATACCATTGGGGATCAACCCGGCGTACACTGTGCCGTCGCACGCCTCCACGGTAGCAGTCAAGTTAGTACACCAGCCACCGACGACAGCACCAACCAAATTGTCCTTGAGTTCCGGTGCGTAATCTGGCTGAAGCTGAGCAGCCCATCCCGTGGCAATCGTACCCCCCGAGTATCCCCACATGGCCACCTTTGCATCTGCGTTGATGCCCGTGATTTCCTCGGAGGCCAAAATGGCCTTGATGGAGTCCAATGTGGCTCTCCCACCTTGTTTTCCAACCGTAAATGCCGCCTGTAGTCCTTCAGAGTCTGGAGCAACAACGTACCAGCCCTTACTGAGGGCTGAGTTCATGAGATAAGCTTCCACCAGGACAAATATGGTATCAGCAGAGGCACCAAAGAGAATGGAGTATGAGGGAGCACAATCGGGGCCGGACGAATCTTCTGCAAACTGGTACGAGAGGATTTTCGCTGGGTCAGCATCATAGGGCTCAATCACCGTGGTCACCATGGCTGTGGCATTCCCTATACCATCAGTAGAGCGAACCAAAAACTGCCAAGCATTCTTGGTGTTGATGGGGTAGAGCAAGGCTCTGATTTTCAGGGGTGCATGTCTCCAGCCAATCACTTCTCCCAATTTGTACCCACTGACATTGGCTGGCACCTTATAGAAAGGGTCCCTAGAGGGAGGCACAGGCTTGAAAACAGTGGCGGAGGAGAGGTTCACAAGGCAAGCGCAAAGGAAGAAGCACAATTCCATAAGCTTTCAAAAATTTGAGTCACCAAAAAAACGGCGGGAACCAGCTCTATTTATACCCCGATTTCACCCCGTCTTATTCTTTGGCGGTGATGGTGTTTGCACCGTCATGCAGGGTCCAATCCGCAACCATATTCGCGTCACCTCCACCCTCACAAGCAGACAAGCAGACAAGATGAAATATAGAGACAAGCAGAGAAGATAAAAATAGAAATTAATGATAGTAGAACATGGGCTCTTGATCACGTGAGTCCCGAAATTCCAACCAAAAAGTCTTTTTAAGAAAAAAAACCAATGACACAGCAGCTTGTATGGCTTTCTAGGTGCACTCCACCTTGAGTCTTCCACCGTTAGCTTGTTGGGCCTTACCATAAACTTTAGAAGAGATTGGACCCTGTGCAGTTAGTCTCCAATACTCTAAGAATTGTGGAACAGTAGTCATCTTTCTATTTCTGGACTCTTTAATGTACAGGAAATTGGTGTGATACAGGAATCCGTCCCCTCAACCCAGAGCCTCCATTTCTATAGTCCATTTCGGAGACCCTTTCCGCAGACTCCTCATTAAAAGCTTCTTATGAACCTCTTGTTTCTTGTGGATCCTGCACATTGAACCTATAACTAAATGTACTTTTCCTCCGTTCAAAACATCTCCCTATTCACATAGCGGTTCGGCGTGTAAAAAAGAGTAAGAGTGAGAGTATGCGAAAATATGAGCAAGTGAAAATATGAGAGAGCCCTCCCTTTTCCACGCTTTCGCACCCCTTAGACTCACACTTCTTATCTAGAAATATAAGTACTCCACAATGTTGAACCTGTGAAAAGATTCCTATCTGGCGTGATTCATTATGCAGAATGCAGATGAAACAGGTGGACTTTTATAAATCCCTTATTGGGGTACAATCATCAAATGGGATCCGGAAGCTGACACTAATGAGGTGTTTATGGAAACATCTAATGAGATCTCCGATAGGAAACCCAGATGAGGGGTTTAACTAAGAAGGCCGGAATGTGAGGTTCATGAAGTTGTATCTTTGGTAAATCCGGCGGAGATCGTGTGTGCATCCAATAAGAGTTCTCTGATAAGAACCTCTAATGAGGGGTTTAATCAGGGAGGCTGCAATTTGGGTTTGTGGAAGGATGTCACATGAAGGAGTTTTTCGGAGCTTGGAATATATAAGGAAGAAGCTCTGGCCCAATTTTGAAGGTAATAAAATCAGCTCAGCTTGTAATTACCAGACAAGGATTTCCCAAGATTAGTTGGAAACGAGACTCATATAGACTAGACTGATACTCTAGATACACTACCAAATACCACGGAAGATGGGGTGGGATTCTGTTTAGGATTCCGTTTACCATTCTATTAATGATATGAATGAAAATCTGGTTCTGGTTGATTTATGGATGAACCTAAGGTGTGGATATCTGCAACCCTCGGAACTGGGCCCAAGTGCGGTTCTAGAGGGCCGGAACTGGATGGGACATACCACTATAAATTTTCACACAGAAGAGTTTTCTACTCGAGAAAAAAGGGTGATGATGAACGGAATTAAGGCTTTTCAGAAATATTATTTTTATAAACTAAAGATGGGAAAAAGGTGGCTTTGCATTGGGCCTTTTTCTACTGAGGTTGCCGGGTGTACGGGTGTGCCACGCCCGCACCCTTCAATTTCCGAGGGTTCCTCCATCCCTCCATTATCTCCCACAGCTTCAGCATAAGATCATAAAAAAAATCATGAAGATCCACCTCAAGGCCTCCTCAAAAGCCTCCTCAAAAGCCTCCTCAAAAGCCTCCTCAAAAGTCTCAACTTGTTGTTAAAATAAAGTAAAGCAATGAGATGTACAGATGTTCTGTACTTAAAGGAGTTATTGTTAACCAATGAGACGCAAGTGCCAAATTACGAGACCGTTTATATCAACTCGCAACAGAAGAAGAGTCTGTAGTTACAAGTTGTGTCCAGATATAAAGAACAAACTGGAAATGTTTTATCGGCAGGAATGGTACAGTCCTTAATAGAGAGATTTATAAACTTTTGGTTTAAGTAATATATGAAGATAGACACAGCAGATCATTTTTTGGGACTTTTTTTATAGGACTTTTTTTTTTGATACTTCTTTTTGGTACTTATTTTATGGGACTTTTTTCTTTTGGTGGCTCTGTCTTTTTTTGGATCTTGATTAGGGACACTGTAGTCTGAGCTCTACGGTGTGCATACTAGCCACTACACTATAAGTATATACTAAAATTTTACTAGTTACTGAAACTTTTCTAAATACTAAAATTTTACTAGTTACTGAATTTTTTCTAAATACTGAAACTATAAGTATATACGATTTCTTTTCTAGATACTAAAGGTGTCCATATACTATTTATGAGAATTCGACTGTTTCTCGGCCACCATATCCATATGCAGTGCTACATCCTTAGAAGACAATTTGGATGATGATTTTGGGGACAGACTGAAAAAAATGACATTCCTGCAGATTGGCCTTTTTTCAAACTCTTTAAAATTCAAACTCTTTAAAGTCTTCAAACTCTTTAAACTTCAAACTCTCTTCATTTCGGGTGACTTTTTTTGTATCTTTTTGGCTTGAGTGCGACCTCAATGGAAGTGACTCTTCCATGTCGAGTCGTTTTTTTTATTGTAAAAATTTGTATATTGCTATTTATGTGCAGTCCGCATGAAAACTGGTTCATTTTTAGGTTCTGATTTCCTATTCAGGAAATTCAGGGTTGTTTTTTTTTTTTTGTATGGAGGATTGGAGGTTATATGGTGATTTGAAAATGAGTAAGTGTGTATTCGCAGTAATTATGAAGAGAAGCACTTTGGGTGCGAATTTTGAACCCCACTTAAAAATCGAAATTTTATTTTTCAAGCTAGTAGAAAAAAAAAAAAGTCAAATATCATGAAAATATACTCACCCTAAAAAATTACAGTTGAATCCGCTTTTTTTTGGTGTCAATATCGCCAAAATGAGTATGTGGCTTCCGCATTCGGCCAAACATCAGTACCTCCGCACCTTCCCCATGGTCAATCCAAACTTCCATGTCCATGATCTGAATCCTTTGAATTGTGATGTTGATTTTTTTTCAAATGAGAAGTTCATACATACATTTAAAATAGTATTGTAGTGATGTGGTGCTGTAGTCTAGTGTGTAGTGTTTTTTTGGTCAGCGCACGACCTCGAAAACCTCGGTCACTAGAAAGTGGAGTACACCAGTACACCAGTACAGTTATAGACAGTGGTATAAAGATCTGGATTTGGTTCAAGTGACTATAGCTGTATTTACATAAAAACAAAAGGGTCTGGTGGAGAATTATCACCCTATGGTTCCACAGTCCCTTGTAGTGTAGTGCATACAGCGTAGCGCATATAGTCATTATGGCGTATAGTGCATATAATCAGTGTGGCGTATAGTGCATATAGCCAGTGTAGTGTGTAGTGTAGTAGAGGTGGATCTCATGATCATACAGTATTGTTTTATATCTTTGTATTGCTTGTATTCTAAATTTTGCATCTCGATTCGAGAACTGTTCTGCTTTTAGTGACCAGTTGTACCTGTTGGATAGGTGGACTAACTTAGAACTTGATCCACTTCCACAAAGATTCGCCAGGGTTGACAAACTCGTTGTCGTTGGTGGTGAAGTTGGCTCCCTTCTCCTCTCCTTGAGACACAATGACGTTCAACCAGTAGAGCAACTTGCTGTAATCCTTTCCGTCCCAAGCAGCTTGGGCCTGCTTCAACACCTCCTCCTTGGAGATGGTGTCCTTGACAGTCAACTTGACGTTGTGGTTCTCCTCGTAAGTCTTAACCACCTGTTCGTAGCTCACCTTACCGGATTGAACTCTCAAAAGCTCGGGCAACTTCTCGTTGGCTCTGGATGCAATGGCAGCAACCACTCTTCCAACATCCTTCAAGTTGGTGAAGGAAAATTCGGTTTGTGGGGAACCAAGGTAAGTCACGGAGTTGGACTCGGGGTCAATACCCACGTGGCCAACGATATCGTACAACCATCCGTTTCCAGAGAAGAACGAAGTGTAGATGTCAACCACTTGCACACCAACATCTCTGATTCTCTGCGAGTGTCCAACCTTGAAGCCAAATAGGGTTGGCAAGTAGGTGTCGACCTCTGCAATATCACAGCCAAATTGCGATGGAATGTAAACCTTTGGCTTGACTTGCTTCACCAACTCCTCAATTCCGGCCAGAGCAGCTGGGTCAGCATTGAGGAGCGACACAATCACGTCAGTGCCCTTCAATTGCTTGATCAAGTCATCCTTGTTTCCAGTGATGTCAGCTGCAACGTACTTGACGGTTTCAGTAGACTTCTTGGTGGATGGGTCACGGGTGAGGCCCAAAACTGGGAGAGCAAACTTATCCTTGAACTCTGGGCTCTCGAATGCCTCAATGATAGGAGCACCCAAGGCTCCGTTAAGACCGATAATTGCGATAGAAACTTTAGACATTGTAGAAGTTATAATTGATTGATTGATTTATTGTTTTATGGATTCATGAAAAGTGACGACGGCGGGGGATTTTATACCCGCCAGTATTATTTCCGAGCCGTCCAAATTAGGAAGATGCGGGTCGTCGGTATTGAGGAGGATGTCCTAATTGAGGTTGGTAAATCCGAGCCGAGGGCAAAGGAGCCGCACCTCGTGCGGCGTGCAGTACATGTATGGCGCCAGGGCTTACAAATGTCACTTTTTCGAGCACATTCCATGCTGTGCGTTGCTGCGAAGAGCATAACTCCGCGTCAAACACCAGTACCTCAACCATTTTTCGATTTTCGAGAGAGCAATCAATCATGCAAGGAATTTCACAGAATCAACGCACTGGTGTCACCTGATTTCACAACGTCAATGATGGTGATATGCAGGTCTCAGTTAGTAAGCAATCATGGGAAAAATTGAAGGCGGTCTTTGGGTAATTAACTGCATAATAATTTGGCAGTTGTTTCTCGAAATAAGCTTTTGAAGTATTCTTAATAACCTTTAACAATGGGAGAGGTCCTCCGGAAAAGGCACGAATAGTCGTCAACACCTTTTGAATAGGCTAGGGTCTGAGTAGTCATTGGCCCCCTCAATAATACGGGGGGGGGGGGGAGGGCCCTTCTTTTATATTTCTTGACCCCGCTCCTAATGTCCACAAAACCAATTGCTGCATTTGTGATACACCCAGATTGGGTAATGCAGCCTTATCTTAAACACTGTAAAGCCGCGCGCAGGCTCGCCTCCCAATAGTATATATACACACATGCCCCCTATGCCATGCCCCATAGTTAACGAAATTGCACCGCAAGTACCACACAACCAGCCACAGGTCTATGTGCATGAGGTTTACGTGTGAGGTTGTGTATATTATGTGAGAGATAAAGTGGCATGTGGAGAACGTGTGATGCAATGAGATTGGTATGAATAGTACTAGAGATACGAAATAGCTCACTTGCTGAGCAGTATACCACACCGCATAAGACGACAGTGCATTGCTAGCAAACTCCATTATGGCAACCGAATGGTCTGATAAGAATAGCTCTTTATTCAAGACTCTGCTGTGAAATGCATCAAAGAAGTTTACATGTGTGGGCAGATCTAGCCTTGACAGGCCTTCTAAACCTAGACCAATGATAATTGGGTTTAAGTGACTTATGAAAAGAAGTCATATGAATACATAGAAGTATTTCAGTGAGATTTGGAAGGAATTATGGCTGGTGCTGAGGTTACATACTACAGATTAATTACTACACCAGGAGTACTCGAATATTCTAGGTCTTGAGCACTGGCCTTGATAGTAAGGCCAGTGGGTGGCCAGCTTACTTGGACCTTTATATTAAAAACTAGCTATGGAATGGTATGATCAGAAATATCCAGCATTACTCATTCTCGTCTATGAGCTGTTGGACCATCAATGGGATAATAAACCATTTGGACAATGTCGAGTACCAGAAACCTATAGGTTAAACGTTTTGAATTGTACTTCAATCTGAAAATCTACGATCCTATTAATTCCGTTCAGCAGCTTCTACCAGATCTTTCAAATGGAAAGCTGGAAAGTTGGGAAGCTGAAATGTTGTGCTGGTGATTTCGTCAGAATTCTCCAAACTCAAAATAAGGAACTGATACAGTTTGCCAATTGAGGAAAAAGCCTAGAGCAATAAGCAATGTCTCATTTCTGTCATTTCCTCCATTGAGCTGGAATGTGGGTGCAAATATCCTGCACATAAAATACCATTCGAAAGCTCAACAGCCAGTCATACTAAAGAGAGCAGTCATTTAACCAAAGAGAAACTTCGAGAAGATGAATTAATCCATTCCAATAAAAATAGGTACAAAATGGATGTTTGGTGGAGTATAGACTTCTTCACAGTCCACCAGAAACCTCCCAATCTCTTATTCCATAATACTCTTCCAATTTCTTGTCTGAAATTGTCTAATGACTTGACTTAACCATCTTGAACCGTCCAAACATTAAGTTCATAATTATCATTGAACATTCAAAATTAGGTTCAAGATACTACATCCTCATGAATTTCAACATCAATTTCAAAGCACATTATTGCCCTGACGTTGAATTCACTGGTTGGAAGTTGAATTCACTGGTGGGGTTTGGATCTTATACAGGAATCCCAGGGGCCTGTTCATAGGGCAAGAGGTAGATGTACACCTCGAAACAGAAATCATACTCACTGCTGGTGGAGATCACATACAAGTCTTCCATGCTCTTGCACGAGTAATACTTTACATTGCGAAGTCTCCATTGCTCGTCCAACTCAATTTTAGTCTGGCTCACGTCAGGACCAAACATGAGCCCGTCTTGTTCAATTCCCACCCTCCCCGGCGTGGCTGTGCTAACGGTATAGGCATATCCGTCTTTAAGGAACAATTTGACGGGAGCAGTCAAGGAATTGCGGTCTAGATTGAGGACATGGCGCAATCTATAGGACATCAGACTGCGTTTGGCGTTGAAATCATGGAAAACGTGCCCGGAAAGGGGGATAAAGGTATAACCGACTTTTGCATAGAAGGCAAGCGGCGTGTCGATATCTTTTTTCTTCTTGCCTTTCCTTTTGCCTTTCATTCTACATTTATTTCCAGCTTTCTTTTCGGTTGATCGAAGCTCCGCAAACTCTGGAAGAAGTTCCTTAGGAAGCACGATTTGACCTCTCTTTTTATCCCAAGGCAAGAAGTATATGTCCACCGGAAAACAAAATGGAGGAGCCCTGAGCATTCGATGCGTTATTCCACGCACGCCTTCTTCAAATATATCGCAAGAGTGGAACTCAACGCCCTTGACCCGATACTGTCTATCCAAATTCACGCGGAACGGAAGCATGCATGGCCCAAAAGCAACTGTGGACCCCACTTCCCCCAAGAACCCGTTGCTGGGTTCCTGCTCATGAAATAAACTATTGTTCTGAAAAGAGAACTCGGCAGGTTCGGCCTTAGGGTCTCCATACATAAGCACACTGGATCTCCCAAAGACGTCACCCCAATAATTGCCCGAAAGAGGAATATAGATGCCTCTGATTTTGACACACAACACCGAAGGCTTCTCGGTGTCTGCCCATACTGAAGAAGCAAAAAGAAATGCTTGAAATGCTAGAAACAAGTTCCTCGTTTTCATGTCGACAGTTGATGCTTCTGGACAGTAAATTACAGCCTGGTTTTTATAGGGCACCTCATAGAATCATCAAAATTTTAAGAATCAAGCATTCTCTGGAACAATAGACAAAGGAATCGGCAACATGTGCCGATGCAGGTGGGCGGCCTGCACAATGCACACCGGCATAATAAGTATGGAGAGGTGTCGCTTGATCGTCCAATTTTTTCCGCTTCCAAGTATTGTAAGCCAAGCATCTTGATCCTCCGAGGACCCTTACAACCAGTCACAAAAATCTCCCTCCACGAAAATCTCTTCGTTGCAGCTTCTCATGAATGGAGAGCGGAACTCATTCCACTTAAAGCGGTTTATTTCAAAAATAACCTTTTGACTTATGAAATCAACATTTCTTGATTCCACAAGAACCCTTGGGATTAATTTCAAACCTTATTTTGCTGATCCACCGCTTCTTCTATTCCATCGATTGGCACTGCTTGTCAGTTTTTTCCAAAAAGAGACACCCACATTGGCCATGCACAGGACAATCGATTGTTCAAACACAAAACATGTGCATTCCGGGCCATTGGTTGCACATTAATCAATTGCACATCAATTGCACGAAAAAAGCCGGCCAAATGTGTGCATAACTCTGGAGTCCAATGGAGGTTACTACTTAGAAGTCACGAATCCGAAACCAGCAGCAGAGAGATCTAGACTCAAAGTTAGAGCCATAGTTAATGTCCAATGACATGGCCACTCTATCCATTGAAATATATATCCATTGAAATATATATCCATTACTATGCATGGTTATATAGTATGACATGGATCGTGTTTGTGCACCAAATATGTACCACAAACACAACCATTGAGAAGTGTAAATATCCAAGGAAATCCCCCTCAAGTCCAGGAGATAGCCCATGAGGAATGGACGTTGAAAGGGAAAGTCGACTCACAATGAAAAGTTGGAGTGGCATTGAACAGAGCTGGAGTGGCATTAGCACAGAGCAGAAGCGGCATTGACAGTTGGGGGCAAAGGCCGTGCCCAATCACATTTATTAATAGCAGGAGAACGTGAGATGTCAATCTGCAAGTGCGGGCAACTGGGGCTCTGGGTGCAGGACAGTGTCCTGACGCAGGTTGGGAGCATGGGAGCATGGCCAGATGTGGCCAAGACTCACATGTTTCAGGAGCAGAGCTTGCAGATGAAACAGGGGCATTTGAAAGGCGACGACGTATGGTCAACATGCACCACCATTTGCAAGACTCCAGGATCGGAGGTCAGTGTTCCGGGACTCACTAGAGGCTTAGTTAAGGCAGAAATCGGATTACATATCTAGACAAAGTAGACAAAGTAGACAAAATGGACGAAATGGACAAAATATTTAAATAGACTAAAAGGGTAATTAGGATGACCACATTCCTCTTTTTAGACTAATGACTGTTCCATTTTGGACGGTTTTTGCTGACGCGCAACATTTATTAATGGCTTTCACAATCGACAAAGTCTAAAGTGACTATAGATGCGTTGCAACGGCAGGTGGAAATGCCAAAAAATGCCGTTTGGTTCTTTTCGGCTATAAACGACCATTTGAGACGGCATCCAGTGGCGGAATTCCTTCGCTCAATTGCACTAGAACAAAGAAGAAAGAAAGAAAGAAAGAAAGACAGAAAGGAAATAAAGGAAATAGAGGAAAGAAAAGAAAGAAAAGAAAGAAAAGAAAGAAAAGAAAGAAAAGAAAGAAAAGAAAGAAAAGAAAGAAAAGAAAGAAAAGAAAGAAAAGAAAGAAAAGAAAGAAAAGAAAGAAAAGAAAGAAAAGAAAGAAAAGAAAGAAAAGAAAGAAAAGAAAGAAAAGAAAGAAAAGAAAGAAAAGAAAGAAAAGAAAGAAAAGAAAGAAAAGAAAGAAAAGAAAGAAAAGAAAGAAAAGAAAGAAAAGAAAGAAAAGAAAGAAAAGAAAGAAAAGAAAGAAAAGAAAGAAAAGAAAGAAAAGAAAGAAAAGAAAGAAAAGAAAGAAAAGAAAGAAAAGAAAGAAAAGAAAGAAAAGAAAGAAAAGAAAGAAAAGAAAGAAAAGAAAGAAAAGAAAGAAAAGAAAGAAAAGAAAGAAAAGAAAGAAAAGAAAGAAAAGAAAGAAAAGAAAGAAAAGAAAGAAAAGAAAGAAAAGAAAGAAAAGAAAGAAAAGAAAGAAAAGAAAGAAAAGAAAGAAAAGAAAGAAAAGAAAGAAAAGAAAGAAAAGAAAGAAAAGAAAGAAAAGAAAGAAAAGAAAGAAAAGAAAGAAAAGAAAGAAAAGAAAGAAAAGAAAGAAAAGAAAGAAAAGAAAGAAAAGAAAGAAAAGAAAGAAAAGAAAGAAAAGAAAGAAAAGAAAGAAAAGAAAGAAAAGAAAGAAAAGAAAGAAAAGAAAGAAAAGAAAGAAAAGAAAGAAAAGAAAGAAAAGAAAGAAAAGAAAGAAAAGAAAGAAAAGAAAGAAAGAAAGGAATAGGAAAGAATGGAAAGAAAAGGAAAGACAGAAAAAGGGAAGAAAAATGAATTGGGGCTGGTAATTATATTTTTCCAGCTTAGTGTAAGAAATGTCTTTCTATGGGGCACCGTGATGTTCGCTCACTAGATCGGGTGCTGCTTTTTCTGTGGGAATTAGTTTTTTCTGAATTGCGGGTGCTTTTTTTCTCATTTGCCGGTGATGGTTTTTTGAATTATCGTTGTATTGTTAACACGAAGGGAGATACAGCGATTTAAATAGACTTTGGGGTCGCGCACAAAGTCGGCAGGAGACGCCGCGCTGGCTGCTATTTTTTAGGCAGGCTGCGAAAAGTGAACCCGCGCTGAAACCACGCAGTCGTGCGCGGCACATAAACAGCGTAACTGGATTAGAAAAAAACAAGTAATACAAACCAGGGCTATAGAAGTGGAAATTCTGAAACACATCCTAAAATATCCAAGGTTCTAGAAATGAAGACATGTAAGGCGTAGAAAACTTACACAGACGAGACATTAGACAGATGAGACAGAAGTGAGTAATTCATTGCCATTTATCAGTGTATGAGACATTGTTCTCGCCTTATAGCATACTTATATCCAGGATTCTGATACACTCGTTAAACAGTAGCAGCAGTAGCAGTATAGAGGGCAATTTAAAACCACAGGATTCTAAAACCACACCAGAAGAGTTGACAATGTGCAAGTGCGGGAAGGGTGAGACACGTTAGGTGCAGTACCGTAAGCAGATGCAGGATTGGACCAATATGAAACACTCCTCTGTTTCATGAGTACAGAGTGCAGATGAAATCGGAATTAGGGGTCGTGGTTATGCATAGTCCTATGCAAGATTCGGATCGGAGATGGAGGTCCCGCAACCCCCGCGATTGCACTATATAAGGAGCAGTTCCCGCTTTAATTTAAGCACCATTAAATCAGCCAACTATCTTTGTACACACAAATAGGATTTCCTATTTACTACTGAAATCTTCTAGGATTTCAGTACAGACAGGAAGAAGTGACTGAGATGATTCAAATTTCCTAGAGGCTATGGTAACGCATAAGAGTGGAGTGGGGTAGAGTGTATATAGAGTATATAGTGTATAGAATGTAGTGTATATAGAGTATATAATATAACGTGGAGTGGGTACATAGGTTATAGATTAGTGTGGAGTGAAGTAGTATTGACCTGCATATAAGGGCTGGTTAGAATGCTTTGGTTAAACAGTTCCTTTGATGTATGGCCTTGAGGACGGTCATTTACACCAGTACTACTCTACACTTAAGACACCTCTTCAAAAGACAATCCATTAAGTAATAATAACTGAGATGAAGTAATCACTCCAACACATGAAACCTGAAACACACCATTTATAGATAACCTTCAGTTAGGAGGTAAGGTTACCAATCAGTAGCCACGGAAAAAACAAATAATGGTCTCAACGATTAAAAGGAAACACAAGTGCTTAGCATTCACTAAATCAGTCACTATTCCAGTCACTAACTCAGAAACATCCATTTCAAACACTCCCGTAACCCCTGGTTCCAAAGGCTATTTCCAAAGGCTAGTTCCAAAGGCTAGTTCCAGCGAATCCAGTGACCCCGCTGATCATGCCTCGTAGCAGTTCCAAACCTTAGATTTTGATGTGGGGTAATTATGCTCTTCATCTGGATACTCATCTCCGCCCACCAAATCTGCTGTCCAGTCCTCTCCCCATTTCATCTGTTCTTCTCTTATACTCCTCAAAATCTTACCATTCGGTTTATTGTCTCTCCACCTTCTCCGGTCAGTTGATTTCAGCTTTGAACCCAAATCCTCTTGAGGTTTTAAACTCCCATTTTTCCGTGTAAAGAAAAATGTCTTGTGAACTTTGCCTGGTGCACTTTTTTCAGGCACCTCACTCTCAGTCTCAAAAGCACCCTCCACATAATCACCCAGTTCGACAGCCCCCTCGGTTGCAGGCAAGAAATAAATTTCAACCGCAAAACACTTGACTCCAGAAATGGTCAAGGGCTGGCGAACGATCCAGTGTACATCACTGGAGGGGAACTTCTCGCACGAGAAAAACGTCCCTCTGACTACCCCTTTTTCTCCCAAGTCCAACACCATTTTCTTCAGATAGGGGCCATACCCAAATACTTTGCCGTAGAAACCCACGTATTGAGGATTAGGCTTTTTGGGCTTTTTGAGCTTTTTGGATTTGGGGGATTTAGGGGATCCAGGGGATTTAGGGGATTCAGGGGATTCAGGGGATTTAGGGGATTCAGCGGTAATGGCATAGCCTTTGTGGATCGTGAACTCCACGGGCGGTTCGGGCATCGTTCGGTACGATAACACGCTGTTGCCTCCAAATAGGTCGCTGGAAAGGGGGACCAACGTGCCGTTGAGGAGGGCAAAGAAGACCATGGGGATGGTATTGGCAAAAGCAGCCCCTGAAACGAACACCAAGCTGACTTTCATTTTCGGTGGTTCTTGGAAGTTGTTCAATGTTTTGTCTTTGTCTTTGTTGGTTGTGGTTGTGGTTGTGGTTGTTGACTCTGGTTGTTAGTTCTAACTGACTGACTGTCTTGGCTGGAGATTGACTCTTATAAGACTTCAGACTGACTATGTACACGCCACAGCCAATTACCTATATGGCTACATTGTTTCAGAATCAAAACAAGCCTTGGACATGCCCAATACAGGACGGTGGGGCCATGTGGCGCCAAGTGGTTGACATGTCAGACCGGCGTGTTATTAGTGGAGGTGCGTGTGATGCAAAACACCAAGATGCGCCGGACCAAGCGTTCGCCGGCGCGCATTATACAGAACATGGCCTCATGGCTTATGTGAGGTCCATGCCACCGACTAGTCGGGTTAGTTACTCTACCTGGACGGCTAGTGGCGGTCAATGACGGCTAATGGATGTTAATGGTGGCTAATGGTGGCTAATGGTGGCTAATGGTGGCTAATGGTGGCTAATGACGGTTAATGGAGGTAAATGGCGGTTAACGGAGGTAAATGGAGGTAAATGGCGGAAGCAAAGCGGGAATTACCCCTCTTCTTCCATGCACATCCTCTATTCCTCCTCTTCCTCATGTGTTTCTCATGTGTTTCTCATGTGTTTCTCATATGTTCCATTCATCTCTATACCATGGGCCTTCGGTCGCAGCTAAGTTTGGAGCCTATCCACCTTTCCGACGGCCAACTACTGTCTTGATATTTTTCCGAGCCCCTTTCTTTGGAATTCTCTAGCCTGTGCTCTACCCTTTTCTTTATTTCTATTCAATAATCTTCTACTTTCTTGCTTTTACTTCTTGACCTGTATACTTTCCCGATATCTCCTTAACTTTTCAGACTTGTTACCCACGATGCATGAAAGATTTGCCTTGGGCAAAGCTTGGGGATGGATGGAGAGTGTATATAAACATCTACATCTTTCAATTTCATTGGTTTTTTCATTATCGGATGATCCTGATACTTGGCTCTGATTCCACTAGGCTGTATGCAGTCTCCTCCTCCATAATTACTGAGGAACGGAATTCTTTACATTCAACTTTCACCCTGACTTTTTTTCAAATTCACCTGATTTCTTTTTTCCAATTTCTTTCTTTTTCTCCGGATTTCTTTTTCTATTTTTCTCATAATTCCAGTCTTTGATATCTCCGGTAGCTTCACTCGGGGTTGAAAATGCCATGCCAATTTTCTCTTTACTACAATTTTTGACCACACAATTTCTCCAGACATAGGAAAAGGGGGTTTAGATGCAGGATTCCTATTTAGATGTACGGATTCTTTATAATTCTTGGTGTAGAGGTTTAAATGGTGTACAGGTTTAGAGGGTTTAGTGACTGGAGGAATGAGCTGGGGAATGTTAAAATTAATAAAAGAGTACACTTTATGTACTACTTAATCTGTAGTGAAGATCATGTACATTTCTTCGCTTAATCTGGTGTACGGGAAGAAAAGGTGTTGAAGAAGTATATGCAGGAGAAAGATATCTTTTAGTAGTGTACAGGATAGTTATGTACAGTCATGTATGGAAGACTGACTGTGTACAGGAATGGAGATGTTTACTTGAAAGTCTGGGGAATTTCTGGGTCACGTGATCTGTTCAAAGGCCTATTCTGTACCCCACCAATGCTACTATATATACATAGTGTGGTGTGGAACAATCACTTTAGCCGTACGCGAGAATGCACGGACTGCACAAACGGCACGGACTGCAGGGTAACATGCACCTTGAGTCTACGCATAATACTCTTCATCTCTTCCATGCCTTCCAACAGTTCAGAGTCAAAAAAAGTGTTGAGTTAGTAGAGATTCAATTTTATATTATACCTCAGAAAATTTCCTTAAGATTTCACTGGCTAGAAGTCGAGGAGTGTGGCTTGAAGCGAAATTATAAGCTAGTAAATGCCATAAGTTCAGTTATACTCTTAAATAACTGTACTTTCTCTGGATACATATTGAATGATTTTATTAGATTAGTGTAGAAAGGAAAAGAAATCACGTGATTATCAAAAACTGGACTTTTTCAGTCAATATCCGGACTTTTCCAGTCAAAAACTGGACTTTTTCAGTCAATATCCGGTCTTTTCAATCAAAAATTGGTCTTTTTCAGTCAAAAACAGGCCTTTTCCCATCAAAAAGATGTCTTTTCCCACCCTATTGGTGGACCTTGTTGATCCTGACTATATTCCTTATTCAAAACAGAATTATCCTTATAATCAGAACCAGGGTCTACGATCTCATAGTACGGAGTGTCCCAATAATAAGGTAAGATACGAATATCCACCGGATAACAATCGGTAAGAGGCATTGAACTTCCCATATAACTAATGGCACGTTTTTCAGTTCCATTAAATTTGCAAGAATGAAATTGGAAATTCATAAGTGTGTCGTCCTGCATAGAGAGCTTGGACATATATTGACAAGAACCAAATGCAATTACACCATTTAAAAATGAAAAACATCCTGGTGTAGGTGTTTGAATAGTAACTGCATGATCATCAATTATAACAAATTCCACAGGAGGAGTATCATATTCATGATGAGTTAATAAACTAAAACTTTCATATTCGGGAGGTACGGGTGCATACGCGAGTGGTTCCATAAATCGCAGATTTTTAGGTGAGACAAAAAAAGCCATTGGGTATTCAACATCACTGGCCGCAACAAAGACGGCAGAAAAGAGGATATGAAACAAATTATAGATTTTCATGGCGATAAGATTTCAATATTTTTTTTTTTTTTTTTTTTTTTTTTAAACTCCAAATAGCAAAACCCCCCCCTATTTCCAAAAAAAAAAAAAAAATTTTTAAATTTTTTCGCCCTGAAAATTTTAAATTTTTTTTTTTTTTTTTTTTGTTTTTTAGAATGGGCTTTCTTCCCGGTTTTATAGGCCTGCCAAGAAATGCAGGGTATTTGCACCTTAAGCCAAAAATGCGTGAGAGATTCATTGTTTTGGAATTAACAGGTGATAATTTTTCGATTTTTTCGATTTTTTCGATTATTTTCGATTATTTTCGATATTTTCGATTATTTTCGATTATTTTCGATTTTTTCTTTCTTTCTTTTTTTTTTTTTTTTTTTTTTTTTTTTTTTTA
>NLAD01000882.1:97511-138267 GCA_002370245.1 Metschnikowia sp. 04-226.1
GGGGGGGGGGCTGGATTTTGTTATTAAGTGCTTGAGTCGGGGGTTTTTGTATGTATGAATTTTACTATGTGGCGGCATGAACTGGAAGGTGGGCCCGATGAGATGGGTCGGCGCCGACCGGACACTGCCCGAAAAGGCAAGTTCTCGGACACGCCTCATCTACTCCTTTCACCCACCACCTCGATTTTTCCGCACGAAAAAACCCTTGGTCTGGCCCTACGCTCTCCCGCGTCTCGACCCCTGCTTGCGACTGTCCTCCCATTGCTAATAAAGGCCTCGTGGCTGCACAATCGGGCGCGACTGCACATAAGCGCATTGATATTTCTAGATCCTCCCAGATATGCTATCACCGCCCCCCACAGAAATATTTTCATCCTCATAATTAAGCAATGGTATTCCTGCATTGTATAGAGCTATTATATTATTGTTTACAGCCATCATCAAATAATATTCTCCCCTTCAGTCATTGCCAAAACTGACGCCTCGTTTCAGGCGAGAGGCACAAAGTGTAAAGATGACTTAGACATGCCATCTATAACTCTTGCATTGGAAAAAATATGTGGACTAGACTATAATGAAGCTCCGAAGGATCGGGGGTGAGACGGAAAAAATTGGCTGATTTCATGTAACCCCACTGCAACCAACGGGGCATTGTTCAGACGAGGCTACCTCCTTCTGCATGGTCTTGCATGCGTATGGTGCCCAGATTGTTCCAGAAACGGAGAGGCGTCCATGCACAGTTGTCATAATACGAGGCCAATATCCTGCGTCTAACCCAAAATAGGTATTTTTTTCTTTAAATTAGGCCGCGCAACTTGGGCGGGAACCGCTTCTGACGCATTGTCTCCGCTGTATACACTCCTGCATTATTAGAAGTAAACTTCTCCATTATAAAAACTCTTTCTCGGCAATCCACCTGGTACCAGAGCCCCCCATGGCTCAACCAATGAACAAGCTCCGGGCGCATTACATACAGGACTATATCTACTTTTTCGCAGGGTTTAAAGCATCCTCAGTCCCCCGACGTGTTTTCCGCCCCGGCGAATTACGGAGTTTGTCCGTGGTCATGGTGCTTTGGCGCTGTGCCTAGCCTTCAAGGAAGTATGCACGTCAAGGCGGAATCCTTCGTGAGGCTTCTGAGTGGATTTGTTCCATTCTGTGCACGACGAGTTTCTTGGCTGACGCCTCAACTTCGAAAAATGGTTCCCTGACGTTCTTCGTTTCGGGTCAGCGGAGCCGGACAGTGGGTTGAGCAAATTTCCATATGAAAAAATGGAACTGGCGAAAAGCCTGAGACGACTTCAATTCTACTCCAATTCTACTTCAATTCTACTCTAATTCTACTCCAATTCTACTCCAATTCTACTCAAGTTCTACTCAAATTTTACTCCGATTCTACTCTAGTTCACCTCCAATTCTACTCTAGTTCTACTCCAATTCTACTTCATGACTCCGCTCCATGACTTCTGGGACTAGGGTTGACCAGACTTGGGTCTATAACTCCACGGTTCCAGATCAGATTCGGACGGTTTTTATATGTGGAAATAGCTAAACTCTGTAGGATTGAGCCGGTGAAATTTGGAATAAATTAACTGGCTTATTCATGTTTTTATAGCGCACTTTAGTTTCTCCGCTAAGCACGCACTGCGACTTTCTTTTTTCTATACTTATCTCTAAGCACATGAAAAAATTTTAAAAAAAACGGGTCCTATTTTTTTTTTTCTCCTATTCAACTTTGGGGTTTTGACTTATACCTGATCCAATAAATTGTATTCTGGGATTCTACAGGTTTCAGCGGATCAGTATGGTTGATGACTCAGTGCTGGTGAAATTAGCTTTGGTGCGCGCAGACCATAACACCACCATAAGCAAAAACCCAGCCAAAATAGGCCAAAAAAAAAGGAAATAGGCCAGAAAAAGGAAAAAAAAAAGGAAAAAGCAAATTAAAGTAAAAAAGGAAAAAAGACAAAAAGGAAAAAAAGTAAAAAAGGAAAAAAGAGAAAAAATTAGGAAATAGAATTAGAGTTTTGCATACATCTCTCTACGGAACTCTTTGAGAAAATGAGAATATCTATTTTTATCGAAGAGGAAAAGAGGAACCCTAGGTCTTTAAGTTCAGGTCTGGTGTCACGGTAGAAAAATCACCTCAGTAATTCAAAACAAACCCATAAAATTTACCAGAAATTTATCTGGATTAGACAAAATTTAGACAATTTTTAGACAAAATTTAGACAATTTTTAGACAAAATTTAGACAAAATAGCCAGGATTTAGTCAAAATAGCCAGGATTTAGCCAGGATTTAGACATAGAATCCAGTTTTAAAGACACCGAAAGTCATTGGAGACACCGGCCATTAGAGACACCGGCCATTAGAGATACGGGCCATTGAAGACAATTTGGAGATGGTCACGAGATTCCAAATATCAACGTAGAATTACTTGCTTTTTCTCAATAAAAAAAAAGTTTAGACACTTTGAAATTTTAAAGGTTGAAATTTTAAAGGTTGAAGATTTAAAGGTTGAAATTTTAAAGGTTGAAGATTTAAAGGTTGAAGATTTAAAGGTTGAAGATTTGAACAATGGCATGGTAGACACTTGAATATACGCTAGTGTTATATAAAGGAATGTCACTCTAAAAATGTAAATCCTAAAGTCCAAGATTCCAGAATCCAAATTCTACCAGATTCTACCAGATTCTAGTTAAAGTCCAGATTCTAGTGTAGACGGTAGCTCTAGACAGTATCTCTAGACAGTAGCTCTAGTGTACGGATGGAATAATATAAAAAGTTGGTGAAGTGGTAGGATTTTGGAATTGGTCTTTAAGCTCTAAGAAGGGTGAACTGACAGGTTATTACCAATGATGTGTATTCTATTTTTATCTAAATTTACTAGGAGATATCTCTTAAACTGATGGATTGATATTCATTTGGATGATCCCTCCTCCTTAGAATCTCCTTCTTAGATCCTCCTCCTTTGACCGAATCTTAGACCGAACCTTAGACCGAATCTTAGATCCTCCTCCTTAGACCGAACCTTTGACCGAACCTTAGATCCTCCTCCTTTGACCGAGCCTTAAACCAAACTTTAGACCGAATCTTAGATCCTCCTCCTTAGACCGAGCCTTAAACCAAACCTTAGACCGAACCTTAGACCGAACCTTAGACCGAACCTTAGACCGAACCTTAGATCCTCCTCCTTTGACCGAACCTTTGACCGAGCCTTAGACCGAGCCTTAAACCAAACCTTAGACCGAATCTTAGATCCTCCTCCTTAGACCGAACCTTTGACCGAACCTTAGATCCTCCTCCTTAGACCGAGCCTTAGACCGAGCCTTAAACCAAACTTTAGACCGAATCTTAGATCCTCCTCCTTAGACCGAACCTTAGATCCTCCTCCTTAGACCGAGCCTTTGACCGAGCCTTAGATCCTCCTCCTTTGACCGAGCCTTAGACCGAACCTTAGACCGAACCTTAGACCGAACCTTTGACCGAACCTTAAACCAAACCTTAGACCGAACCTTTAACCAATTATCGCCTATACAACTTTAACCATGATTTGTCCACTTATGACTTTGCATAAAGAGTATAGGAGAAAAGTTGATTGCCTCTTGAATGGTATAGACTGGAGTCAACCTTTCGGTTCCTGCAGATTTGGAGTCGAATCGAAAATGGATGGACTAGAACAAATTGATCAATTCGCTTACTCCTTCACTGAACAAAACTGAACATTTCCTCATAATCTTTTCTGGTATCTGGTATCTGGTATCTGGTATCTGGTATCTGGTATCTGGTGAAGAAGGTTTTGCCGTACTTTTGTCAGAACTTCTTCTGGATATTTTTGATGGAGATCTTTTCTTCAAAAGTACTTGGAATTAAGAATAAAGAAATAGAGATGTTTGGTTAAGATGTTTGGTCATTTATAGATCCTTTACATAGTACTTATCCCAATCCCATACCATACATAGATTGAGTTGATTTCAGAACTCCAACCTTATTTGAATGAGTATTGAGCAGAGGCTTATATGCAGGATGACCAGTAATAACCACATCAATCACAACAGTAATCACAACAGTAATCACAACAGTAATTACCACAGTAATTTCATATTTCTTGTACAGTAATTTCCTGTACATATATGTTGAATGGGTAAGATTCCATGGGACTGTACATAACGTAAGGCCATATAACAAGTTAAATATTATTCCAACAGAACAATATTTAAAGAGTGTATTTAATTCTCATCTAAATTGACATCAACGTAGGATCTAAAAAAGTAGATACATAATCTGGGGACATAATTCACAATCTCTAAGACTGGCTCCCAAGTATAAGTCAGTCAGTACTCAGTACTAGTAGTCAATGGTAGTCAGTACTCAGTAGTCAGTACTAGTACTGGCCCTAAACCTGTATACCTAGTCAGTCAGTCAGTCAGTAGTCAGTCAGTCAGTCAGTATTAGTTAGCAGTCAATATTAGTCAGTACTAGTAGGTAGTCTCCATTGCTAACACTTATCAGTGCACTTGGTAGCAGTAGTCAGTAAATAGCAGTAGTCAGTAAATAGCAGTAGTCAGTAGTCAGTAGTAAGTAGTAAGTAGTAGTCAGTCAGACTTCAGTCAGTAGTAGTAGTAGTAGTAGTCAGTCAGTAGTCAGTAGTCAGTAGTAAGTAGTAGTAGTAGTAGTAGTAGTCAGTAGCACTAGCACTAGTCAGTATTAATCAGTAGTCAGTATTAGTGAGTAGTCAGTCTGTATTATATCCTAATAGTTGTCAGTACGATTCAGTAGTGAGTAGTAGTCAGTCAGTCAGTAGCAGTAGTCAGTAGTGAGTAGTAGTCAGTCAGTCAGTAGCAGTAGTCAGTAGTGAGTAGCTCTCAGAAATATTAGTGAGTAATTCTAAGAAGTATGTTCAGGGAGTGGTACTAACAGTATGTAGTAGTGAGTCAGTCATTAGTACTAATAGTAAGTCAGTAGTAGTAGTAGTCAGTAATATGTACTAGTAGCAATAACGTAAGTAGTAGTCGTACCAAGAGTAAGTCAATAGGAAGTCAGTCAGTACTAATAGTAAGTCAGTCAGTACTAATAGTAAGTCAGTCAGTAATATGTACTGAGTAGTAGTAGCCAGTCAGTAGTCAGTCAGTAGTCAGTCAGTAGTCAGTCAGTAGTCAGTCAGTAGTCAGTCAGTAGTCAGTCAGTAGTCAGTCAGTAGTCAGTCAGTAGTCAGTCAGTAGTCAGTCAGTAGTCAGTCAGTAGTCAGTCAGTAGTCAGTCAGTAGTCAGTCAGTAGTCAGTCAGTAGTCAGTCAGTAGTCAGTCAGTAGTCAGTCAGTAGTCAGTCAGTAGTCAGTCAGTAGTCAGTCAGTAGTCAGTCAGTAGTCAGTCAGTAGTCAGTCAGTAGTCAGTCAGTAGTCAGTCAGTAGTCAGTCAGTAGTCAGTCAGTAGTCAGTCAGTAGTCAGTCAGTAGTCAGTCAGTAGTCAGTCAGTAGTCAGTCAGTAGTCAGTCAGTAGTCAGTCAGTAGTCAGTCAGTAGTCAGTCAGTAGTCAGTCAGTAGTCAGTCAGTAGTCAGTCAGTAGTCAGTCAGTAGTCAGTCAGTAGTCAGTCAGTAGTCAGTCAGTAGTCAGTCAGTAGTCAGTCAGTAGTCAGTCAGTAGTCAGTCAGTAGTCAGTCAGTAGTCAGTCAGTAGTCAGTCAGTAGTCAGTCAGTAGTCAGTCAGTAGTCAGTCAGTAGTCAGTCAGTAGTCAGTCAGTAGTCAGTCAGTAGTCAGTCAGTAGTCAGTCAGTAGTCAGTCAGTAGTCAGTCAGTAGTCAGTCAGTAGTCAGTCAGTAGTCAGTCAGTAGTCAGTCAGTAGTCAGTCAGTAGTCAGTCAGTAGTCAGTCAGTAGTCAGTTTGAATTAGTAATGAGTAGTCAGTTTTAATTAGTAGTGAGTAATGAGTAGAAGTGAGTGGCAAAACTAGCAGTAGTATGTACTTTTAGTACTAGCTGTTGCGCGTTAACATAAACGCTCTCATAATCTGGCACGTGCTTCTCATAATCTGGCACGTGCTTCTCATAATCTGGCACGTGCTTCTCATTGGCTAACAATAACTCCTTTAAGTATGGAACTTCAGTATTCATTTATTTAGCTTGTATTCTTGTTTTCTTCTAAATAATCTGGGAATCCTTGTAGTATATAGTAATGAGTAGTAATAGTCAGTACTCAGTCAGTAGCAGTAGTGAGTAGTGAGTAGCAGTAGTGAGTATATATAGTGGGTGTATTTGTCTCTGGCCAAGTTCTGGATCCATTGATTCCAGTACATTTCTCAGATTCGTTTTCTTACCAATGTAAAGAATAATCTATAATGAATGTAAAGATAATCTGTAATGGAGAGCCCTGAAAAATGTTTACCAGATTTGAGAATACTCATTCCCTACTCCTCTATACTGTACTGTGTATGGAGAGTATTCATTAAGGATGAGATCTTATTGAGATAATCCATACTTAAGTTTCAGAATCTGGGAGAAATTATAGGTATAAGGTAAATCTATTGGTGGTACTGCATCTAACGACTAGACAGTAAGTTGATCAGTATTCACCTCATATTCACATTAATAGAAGAAGAAGAAGAAAGAGATGAGGGAGATGAGTAGAAGAAGAAGAAGAAGAAGAAGAAGAAGAAGAAGAAGAAGAAGAAGAAGAAGAAGAAGAAGAAGAAGAAGAAGAAGAAGAAAGAGGGGAGAAGGGGGGAAAGAGTTGGTAGATTAGAAATAAAGGTAGTGCTCAACAAGCACCATTCCAGGAGTACAAAGTATACCAACTTGAGTTCTCCTGTTGCTTGTTGCTCTGCAGCTCCGTGAGCACTTTAACAGCATGAATCAAGAACCATGTACTTCACATTCCAGTGGCCATGCCATCTTGATATCTTGATATATTCCACCGGGTTGAATTGCACATCACGAAACATTCGCTGTTTGTTGGGGGAGACTCCATCCACGCAAACTCCTTATCCTTCAATATCACGAGAGGGAGAGGGAATAATAAAGGGAGAGAGGGAGAGGGAAAAATAAAGGGAGAGAGGGAGAGAGGGAGAGAGGGAGAGAGGGAGAGAGGGAGAATAGTAGAGAAGCAGAAATAAAAACAAGAGCGAGAGGGCGCATATTTATATTCTTTTCACCAGCCACAAAAAGAACTGCAGCATGCCCAAATGGGAAGTGTTTCACATTCAACGTGCAGATGATGTTTCACCTTGGTGTGTCGCGTCGCGAGACTTGCAGCCACTGGAATATAAAAGGCGCTCAAATCCACCGGTGTTTTTTGCAGCGCGAAAAAGCCATGGAAATGAGAGAAGAAGAGTGGAAGAGATGTCGATTCTTGGTAACTAGTCTGGTATTGAGCTACTCTTCTGGTACTACTACAGAGAAACAGTTTTGATCTGTAGGGATTTCAAATCGAAGGTAACACACCCACACTCTTCTACGATTTACACTAAACTCCTGGTACCAGTGTAGTGTATTGTGGTGTTGAAATTGACTTCCATATCTGATTAGAAAGATACAGACTCAAACAGATTGACGAGACGATCCTGCCGACTTCTTGCTCCAGTTTTGCTTGAGCATTCTTCCAAGCCAAGCTCATCACATTGATCCACCCAAGCCGTCAAGCCGTCAAGCCGCCAAGCCAACTTGGCGGCCATCCAGCCGCCAAGCCTTCAAGCAGTATTATTATTATTAATGGTAGTTGACTGCTTGACTGCTTGACTCCTTGACTGCTTGAATGCCTTGTTGATACTGCCCAGGGATGAATACTGAATTGAGTGATTGTATGGACATAATCTCTGGACAGAACCCTATCTGACGGGAATCCTGGCTTGATGATGTATTCAAGCCTAGGTGTGAATGCTTGCAGTGATATATATGTATGCCACTTCATCTCGTCTTTCACCTTCACATGGCTACTTCATCTCCAAATTTCATATAATCATACCAAAGGATAGGTATGTATATAATACAGTCCATGTCATCTGTCTTGCAATCCATTGCCATTACCTTACAATTACTGCTACTCCACTTTAGTGATATTCGAGAAACTAATTCAGTCATTCTAGCTTCCAGTCTATGTTACTAAATAGTGGAGCCATGGAGAACGGAGCTAACCATAATAACCAAGGGTTTCTATTCTTCCTCTACCTACTGGTAGTGGGGGTAGTGAAGAGATTCCTATTGAGTCCTTATTGGTCAGTTAAAGATCCAATATAGCTTGGTGACTCTGTTTAGGGTCAGAGGAGAATGTGTTTCAAGGATTCTTATCGTCTAGGATTTTAAAAGACGTTAAAAATTGGTCTACCTTATGGAGAGCCAGCTGGTCACCAGAAGATGTATCAAGGCTGCTACCCATCTGTTTGTCTATTGTGAATTACACTGTGTAATTCTGTCCATTCCGGCATATACTGTTGTCTACTTGTTCTGTCTTGTCTTCCTACTGTTTTGTCCATTTCCTGTTCTGGCCTTCTACTGTCTTGTCCATTTCCTGTTTTGTCCTTCTACTGTCTTGTCTATTTCTGGTTCTAGATTGGCCAGGACTACTAAATAGTGGGATAGTACTATGCACTCCACTGTTCTATATTACTAGTAGTATACCACTATATACAGTACAAAATGTCATTTTATGGAAGAGGAGAGTTACTGGTAGAAAGCGTGGAGGTGTGGTTTTTAATAACAAGAAAAGTACTTTTTCATTTAAATTCTCCCTGAGTAGTGTATCAGTAGTATGTCGTAGTATGTCGCAGTATGTCGTAGTATGTCGCAGTATGTCGCAGTATGTCGTAGTATGTCGCAGTATGTCGTAGTATGTCGCAGTATGTCGTAGTATGTCGTAGTATGTCGTAGTATGTCGTAGTATATGATAGTATAATCTAATATAAATAAAGTATCGATGATCAATGTATTGGGATAATATGGTACTGATGAATGTAACTGATGAATGGGACACTAGGTGCAGGACCAGGATATTTAGAAGTAAATCCATATTTGAATGACCTTTTTTTTGTTTCGAATTCGATATTGATATAAGAGAATTATTTAATAATCCACAAGCTTGGATATGAAACTATAAACTGGACCAGGGTGTATTAATTTTGTTGATTCTGGACTTAAATAGTCTCAGTCATTTGTCTTGGTGTCTCCACTGTTGTCTATATACAGGAACGCATATACATACAGGAAAATACTAACTATATACAGGATCGCGATATGTCTATACAGGAACGTATCTATATACAAGAAAGTATCTAAATCTGGAACGTGGATGCAACCATAGCCTCCTCCTTATCGTCCATTTCTGGAATTCCTTGACTCCTCAGGAATATTCTACATTTTAACGTCTCTAGAAATTCTTCTTGTCTCTGTAAATTCTACTTGCCTCTTCTGGACTGTTTCTTCTGGATCCTGCATATTGAACATGAGTGTGAACATCTCGTCTGTTCATCAAGAAATTCTCTAGATTAAAAAGTGAAATCCATTCTCTTCTATTGAGCCAATAATCGTATAGAATTTGTTGCTATGATGGAAGTGAAGATGGCTTTGGAGGGTTTTGTTATAGAAAAAGATGGGAGTACTGCATATAAAGATAAAGGTCCTGTCTACAATGGAAATTCTACATATAAAGACGAAAAGTCCTGTATATAACGGAAATCCTACATCAACACCTGCAAATTCGAACTTATATCAAATCTCAGTGAAACATCATGTTCAATGAACGATATCTGCTTCCACACGTGACTTCAGCCTGCTAAGTTTAGTCATGTTGAGAATAGAATACTCAGTGCAGGACTATGGATATATTTTTAAGACCATAGAAACCATCTCCAGATCATGCCACGTAGAAACTTTGGCTTTAACTGGAATACACGTCACGTGAGGCCACGTCTCAAGACTACTATAATTTAAATGGCTCTATAGCATTCACTATGGAGTCTGACTTTTAGAAAAGACAAGAAAAAAGAAAAGAAAAAAGAGAAAAAGAGAAAAAGAGAAAGGAGAAAAAGAGAAAAGAGAAAAAGAGAAAAGAGAAAAGAGAAAAGAGAAAAAGAGGGGTGGTCATGGGAAAGTGACATGAAACAGGGTACTCACAACTTGTAAGGCCTTCCATGTCCTCTATATACCACCATGCCATCCATAACCGGTACTATACCAGACGGAGAGGCAGAATGGTACTATAAAGACCGAGAATAAAATAGAGCCATTACTAAGTAAGTAAGTAAGTAATTTTTCTGGACACCAAGGGTAAGAGGTTATGAACGCTGTTGCCATCGATAAAGTTGGAGTCGGAGTCGGAGTTGAAGTCAAAGTCGGAATCGGAGTTGACAGTTTCCTGCATAATCGGAATGTCTTGGGCACCATGGCTGTAAAAAGCTTTTTAATCTTAGAAAGTGGGAGACTTTTAGCCACTGTGGACGTCCTGGAACTTTCGGCTGTGATGGTGGTGGTGGCGGTGGTGGCGGTGGTGGTTGTGGAAGAGTGTATATAATGCAGAATCCATTGATTCCACTCAAACAGACCCAAGTCTTTTATCTAAAAAGACAATTCCATACGCCAACACTCTGATGTTTGTTTTCATGAGACTTAATCTCTAATTGATTAAGCGAGTTGGCCCAAGATTTAACAAATACAAAGGAGATTGCATTCGATTATCCCACTTAATAATGACAACAATTTAAGTTTGGAAGTAGAGTATTAGTCAGGTTATGAGCTCTGTTTCCACCACCATCCATTCTTTTTGTTGCAAATTAGCAAAATATATCCACATCTTTGCTGGGTAATCAAATAGAATATCCACATCTTTGCTGGGTTATTAAATAGAATATCCATCCCTTAGGAATCTATTAGAATCAAGGCAATATTGTTCTGGTCCACACTATGTGGGTTCTAGTGAGACGCTTTAGTAACATTATGGCTTTAGTAACACATTGGCTTTAGTAACACGATGGATTTAGTAACATGATGGATTTAGTAACATGATGGATTTAGTAACACAATAGATTTAGTGTCCTTTGGTGTCGAAAGAGTAACCACGTACTATACCAACATCACCCTCGTCCACGTCGGCTCCTTCTTGGTTAAGGAGCTCGTGGGTCGTCCAGTCAATTCCCAAAGCAGTCCATTCACGTGTCTGCAAATGTGTAGCTGATTTGGAGACTTTGTTTCTGAGAGCCAGGGTTCCCAGAAGCTTCTTCACTAGAGCCAGGGAGTTTCCAGAAGTTTCAGAGTCTTTTTCATTTGCAGGCCCCTGAGTAAGTTGGAGATGATTATAAGACGTCTCAAAGGGCGGCTATTCACAAACCGCCTCGTCACGGAGTCGAACTCGGGCCCATCGTTAATGGCATCAACATGTTTATTCTTGGATTCGTTTTCTTCTTCTTCTTCTTCTTCTTCTTTGCCCGTGAAAGTGAGCACGCTTTGGAAGTCTGTGACCCACTTACCTGTATGCAGGAGAATCCATCACCAATGGCCAATAACAACTCGTAGGGAGTCACAATGGGTTTTAAAGTACTCTTTGCATGCAGGAACAGATTGGAATACAATTGAACAAATGGAAATGAACTAAATAAATGGATATGAAACAATAGTATACAGGAGTTATAAAACAATAGTATACAGGAGTTATAAAACAATAGTATACAGGAGTTATAAAAACTAGTATACAGGATGTATAATTAGTATGCAGGAATCAAAAAAAAAATAGTATACAGGAAAAATGAAAATGGCAACTGAAAGAAATCGTACGCTCTTTTTTAGAAGGCTGTGGTTGGAATATTTGGAGTAATTAATGGTTGGTGTTGCGCGTTAACATACATACATGCTCTCGTAATCTGGCACGTGCGTCTCATTGGCTAACAACAACTCCTTTAAGTACTGAACTTCTGCAGTCATCTCGTTTTTTGTATTCTTGTTTCTTTCCAACTTCCAACTAATCTTTGGGAAATTCTTATTTGGTAATCACAAGCTGAGCTGATTTTATGATCTTCAAAATTAAGCGGGAAACTCCTTGCTTTATATAGACCAATGACTGGAACCTTCTTTTTGTGACATCCTGCCACAAACCCAAATTGCAGCCTCCCTAATGAAACCCCTCATTAGAACTTGTCACAGAGAGCTCTTATTGGATGTCCAACACGATCTCCGACATATTCACCGGAGATACAACTCCATGAACCTCTGCCAAAAAGCAGCCAAAAAGCCGCCAAAAAAACAGCCAAAAAGCCGCCAAAAAAAAACAGTCCTATGGAAACAAAGTGGTAGATTGCAATTGAACAATTAATTCATACATGGAGATGAATTCAGAGGGGGAGAAATGGAACACCTATTCCTTTATTTAGGAATGACTCAACCGCACTAATGTTCAATGCCCCTAATAATATATACACACTGATATGAGTTGATCAATTGAGTTTCAAAATGAAGCACTGTAGTGTAGTCCTATGTGCAGTACCCGTCCATAATACTATAAATATATTACTATTCCACCACACCACCACACCACTACACCACTACACCACTACACTACTATACTGTACTATTATATGCCTGCACACACGATCATTTTCAAAGGCACTGATACCTACAACCGTTTTCTAAAAGTGTCTTAAAGTGTCTGAAAGTGTCTGAAAGTGTCTTAAAGTGTCTAAAAGTGTCTGAAAGTGTCCAAAAGTGTCTAAAAATGTGTAGACCATTAGTATCATTATGAGTATCGCACGACCTGAGTTTCACCCAACAAACCCAATACCATGTTCACGGTACATCCATGACAATAAACCTTCTTAGCCTATAAAACAAAGCTTTAGACAATAATGATCTACATAAACCAATGATCATCCTTGTGCTGCATCCACTGGTCGTTCCTGCACAAGGTATCCACACAAGAAGACACAATTTATACTATTGTCCCAACTTACTCTGCCAACTTTAATAGTTGCCTGCACCATCCTTCTTATTTTTTTTCACTCCAATTTCTTTTTAACTCTGCTCAACTTAAAAATTACGGTGGTCCTGCACATAACGCAACTATTCATTTTTCCACTATAACCACTGCAACTTAACCATTTTTTTTTTTTCCGTTTTCTCATTTGTCCTTGCTTTCATACTTGTGCATATTGAATTTATTATCCCGTCCTGTATACAGATAGTGGGGCCCACATATACGAGGAAATAGAGATGATCCGCGCTCATAACCACGAACAATAGGTCCCCCAGAGAACCCCAGAAAAACCCCAGAAACCTGGAAAAAAAGCGGGGTAGATCCTGAAAACCGTAGAAAAGTTTTAAAATTGTTTAATGGTTCCAGGGAGAAGTTCCAGGGATTTTAGAGTGGAAAGTTGAGGAAATGCGTCTCAAAATGCACCTAAACCTACGGCTGAATAGAAAAAGTCCAAGAAAACATGAGAGAATGTACTGAAAAAATAAAAGAAATAGTAAAAAATAAAAGGAAGTGATAAAAATAATCATAAATTGGACGAAAAAGAAATAAAAAAAATAATTTCCAGGATTCAATCACGTGATTCCGGGGAGATTTAGACCAGTCTAGACCAAGTACAAGTCTACTACATGCACTTTCTTCTGCATCCGTTGGAGTCATGCACGATACCGCTTTTGGCTTTCTGTTTACCCAATCAGGTACGTTCATTCAATTGTATACAGTCCACACAGTCTATATACACTACCATCTCCACTTATAAATTCTTAGTCAATATATGAGTGTTTATGCATGTAATCGTAATCTCTCTCTGTACAATTAGACCATTCAATTGCTAATTACAACCATGTTATATGCAGGAGCATCACTAAGTCATGTCCAATGACGTCAAAAGGAATTATGAAAATGAATCGCTTTGTGGAGTAGTCTTTTTTATCATCCGGCTACTTAACAGTTTAGTTCTACCATAGTTTTTAGGACTCTGGTTAGCCATAGTATTGCGTATAGTGAAGGATTGCAGGAATCAATCAAGATACAAGGCCAGGCGACTCAGAAAATTTTCAAGCGACTCAGGGGTACCTCTAAAACTCTATGGGGCCACATTGTCGGATTAGGACAAAAGAGGTAATAATTCGGAAGGTCCGAAGTCGGGTGCATATATGCAGGTCAACAAACATATACCCTCGTTAGTGTCCACACACGCTAGGACAGGTGTTGCCAGGAATATATATCCTTTCTGAGACCATCAGGAATGTGATAAGCTTTATATTGGTGAAGAATAGCTTTTAGTGGGGCAGAATATAGTGACCTAAGTCAATAGGTCGGAACTGGATAGAAGGCCCGGAATACCAATTTCCGGCCCCTGACTTCCGGGAAGTCACGTGCACATAGTACAGAGTAGCAACAAGTCAGGCGATACAAGTCTCTTCAAGGAGATGCCTCGTTTTCAAAGATATTCAGGTGAATTTTGTGTCATGGAAATAGTCTCCAAATGATCATCCTGTATATCCACTCCTACTACTCTATAGTAAGGATGGTATTTGAGCTTGACACTCCATAAATCCATAAACCAACTATAACTTGACGAATCATCTTCTTGGACGTTGTCTTTTGAACATGGTACGAAATTGACATCTGGGGATATCTGGACATGTTCACCCACTCTTTCCAATGGCCGCAAATCTTTCACTTTCTAAAACATAGTGTTGTACCCAGCTCCTTAACAAAAACAAGCAATAAAGCCAAAGCCGACGAAAGTGTATACCACGATCACTTTATTTAGCGGAAAATTCTTTGGCAGTTCCGATTGTTTGTCACATGCAGGAAACACCAGTGCACTTCCTCACCACAGCAGAGTAGGGTCTAGACATAGTACCTAATATATTTAGGACCAAGATCTCTAAAGAGCTGTACTATACATACCATCTTTGACGCCATCTTGAGCCTAGGAACTTTGAGTCACCCCTTGAGACCCGACAGTCTTTACACCTGCATGGCAATGTTAGATTCAGGCCAATAGATGGACAATGAAACTGTTCAAGTGGTCAGATCAACAAATCAAAGTATTCATTAGTATCTATTGGTATCAATTAATATTCTGGCTTTGGTTGGAGTAGAATATGAAACCTGATATGGTAATAGAATGGGCATGTGAAGTAAGAGACTATTGTATGGTGAAGTGTGAACCGTTATGTCCAACAGACGTCAAAAAGTCTCACTGAATAGTTTCAAGAAGGAGCAGGGGTGTGCATTATATATATTCCAAAAGGTGGGGTTTGTACAAAAGGAGGGTGGCACAAAAGGAAGAAAAGTGGGGTTATCGCATGGCTGCAATTATTGAGTCTGCGTATAAATACTGCGAACGCGCACTCTATAAACCATACTATTCATGCTGCTCACTACTCCCTACTTCTCAGCCAAAACAAAATTATGCTATAGGATTTATGCTCTGTATAGTCTCTATGCTCTAGTGTTCAAACTCTAGTGTCTATACTCTAGTCGCTAGTGTTCTGTCTAAGCTAGTAGTATAGGGTTCCGATCTCACCGTTTCGGTCGGGCACACCACGCAGCCGGAGATAGGGATCAAGCTCGATATAGTTCTGGGCCTTTTGTGCCGCTATTTCGATCTTGGAATCTAGGTGGACCCGCGACTCGTTCGGGTTCGAGGCCTCAATCCATTTGACCGTGGCTTCGATAAAGTTCACGGTCAACTCGTCGCGCTCGCGTACCAAATCGCCAAACCGCTCGTCCGGCACCTTGCGCTGGAAGTTATAAAGGTTGGGCTCTATGAATGGCGGCACGTCGTGGTCTTTTCCTCCAAGCGACTTGGGAATGTACCGTGCCGGGATCCGCTCGTGGAGCTGCTCATAGCCGTTGGTGAAGTGAATCACCTCCCGCAACCGCAGGTTCATCCACTTGACCACCACGGTCCAGAGGATAGAGAACACTTTGGGGGCATTGTGCATGTAAATGGTGCCAACAAAGTGGGGGAAGTACATCTCGTGACAACGCACGAGGAAGCGGATGGCGTGCATGTCTGCTTGTTTCATGGTGAAGCCCGTCAAGTCAAAGATGAGCTGGCATTGGTCCACGCCGGAACGGGTTTCGGAGAACTGGAGCCGGATCCACTCATACATCAAGATGAGGAACTTCTCGAACTCCGGAGCAGGGCAGTTGTTCCGCAAGTGTTTCCGCACCCGCACATAGATCAAGGGTTCTCCGTTCCGAGCCTTGCCCCTTGTGAAGATTTCGTTGCGCATGAACATCTGCATAAGGCTGGGATGCTGGCCCTCAAAATAGAAGTATGCATCGCCCTTGCAGAGCAAGTCCTCTACGCCATGCACATTGAGGCGCCAATCGAATATCGTGGCAAACATTTTGAGGGCCTTGTTCACATTGAACTCTTTTTCCCGGAGAAGTCGAAGCAAGTAGTTGTCCAAGTTATCGTTGCGGCATGAGGCCCAAAGACTCTTGTGGAGGTCTTCGCCGATGAAATTGGATAACGTGGAATGCACACTCCCTCCTCCAAGAGAGAACACGGTGCTGGCATTGTCGTTCTCCAAGGTACCTGTTTCGAGCGAATAAAAGACCGACTTGATGCGATTGTATGAGAACTGGAAGATGAACGACAGGTCCGACATCACCAGTTGCGTCTCGCTGCGTTCATTATGCGGACTGCTTCCGCCGCTTCCGGTAGTATCTGAGTGCTTACCATCGCTCTTGTCGGTGCTGACGCGTTCACGGCGACGGCGGGCCTGGAGCCTTAATTTTTTGCTGGACGCCACGAGCGACGTACCGGAGTCGATTTCACCCAGGGATAAGTTGACATCATAGCCGAACGACTTGAGAAGAATGGCCCAAAATTGCTTGAGGGCGATTTCCTGTGTTGGGTTCATGGACCATACACGTCCGGGCTTGATCTTGCGCTTGACCCTATGTCTGCGGAAACCTCTCTTCTCCAGACGGTCTGGAACCTGTGAATTTTGGCTTGAAATCTGAGAGTTTCGGGTTGAAACCTTAGAGACTTCACGGTCTGATCCAAAACTCTGAGACTTTGGCGGATCTGGGAAAGTACGGGGAGTGTTCGAACCTTCAAGACGATCCTGACTGTCAGAACCGTTGGTGGTGGGCTCCCTCGGGGTTGGAGATGCTAGAGGAGAGTCGGAATTAAGCGGGTTCACGTGATTGACCGGATTCATGTTGACGCCTGGATCAAGGGTCAGTGAGTTGGACTCTTGGGTATGGAGAGACTCGTTTCCTGAGGCTTCGAAGTTTCTGGCATACATATCTATGTCTTCCCACTGGTTGGATTTTTCCGTCAAGGTCTTGTACAAAGTCTCCCTTTCAAGACTCTCATCAACAGGCTCTTTTTCTATGGCCTGGAGACGGTACATTGCTGGCTGGGCTTGGGGCATAAGACAGGGACTGACTACCTGGGGATTCATCATCTTATTGAGAAGGTTGGAAGTATGGAAAGGCAGATTTCAATCCTAGAACAATGGAACAATAGAATGAAAATAAGACAAAGATGATAATAGTGGGAAAATGGGATAATAGAAGGATAATGGAAAGGATGATAATGAAGAAGTCAGAAAAACGAGACTAGGAATGAATGGGAATGTGAAAATGGACTATGGATGAAAATGAGTGAGATGGACGGAATGGAATGGAAGGGATGGGATGGGATCGAGCAGGTTATAAGCGAGGGCAGGCTTAATTGAGCGGCCTAAAACGGAATTATCCTGAAAGATCCTCATGCGCGGCCTGCACCGGGCAGGCAAGTGTCTGCGGGAACATGTGTGCGGAGAAGTCATGCACGCCTTTGCTGGTTCCACATTCCCTCTCCTCACGGTCCGCCTTACGACTAACTGCACGCACTACTACTGACCGCACGCCTTACTACTGGCCGCACGCCTTAGCGAATGCATCGCTAATAGTCTACTGGTTTTAGTGTGGTCTGTTTCAGCAGCATATTGCAGTGTGCATAGAGTGGGTGCATAGAGTGGGTGCATAGAGTGGGTGCGGCGAGTGGTGAAAAGTGAAGTGAGAAGAAATAAGAATAAAGTGTGATTTTGGTGAGAATTGACTGTGACAATAACAGCGACAATGACAAAGACAATAACAAAGACAAAGGTTGTTGTGAAGAAAATAGTGGATGGGATCTATGATCATCGATATAGGCGCCATGCAGTGAATTAATTAGAGGCTTTTCGCGATTACCCAATTAGGCAATTCACTTAAGCAATTAAAGCCTGCAATCCTGCAATTCCAATTCTTTCTGCAGTGTCTACTTGCTGTTCCTGAATCCCTTACCACCATAATCATCGTTCGCTAAATATTGATTCATGTTTCCTCATACCCTGAATCTGATCCTAAGACCTGGTTCGTTTTGTTAACCAGGGATTGACACCTGCACATGTCTTTCTTCTGCTGCATCAATGTCACAACGAGATTCCGGCATCCATGGCCACCACGGCGCCCGTGGAAGAAGACATCTTGCAGAGAAACACGAAATGCGCCGCCGTCTCTTCAACATCCGTGGTAACCTTAAGCGGCGATTTTTCCTTTGTTGCTTCGATCGTCGCCGCAGGAAATGACTGGCCCCATTCCGTAAGAAGAAGCCCAGGGCACACTGCATGCACCCGCACGCGAGGTCCCTGCGTCTTGGCCAACATCTTGACCATGTGGATCAACCCGGCCTTGCTGACAGCATATGCAATGCTGGACCCTTGCGTGGCTCTGCCAGCCACCGAGGCCGACACAATGAAAGTGCCTCCATCGACGCTTTGCTCCAAGTATGCCTTGGACGCCCGGAAGAGGAAAAAGTGTGTTTTGATGTTGGCCTGAAGACACTTATCCCAGACTTCGTCGTTAAGCGAATCCAAGTCTTCGTGTGCCACTGGTTTGGTCCACCCGGCATTGGATACCACGATATCCAATTGGCCCATGGCTTCAAATGCATGCTTGACCACTTGTTCCGCTGCATCTTTGCCGCTGAAAATATCCGATTGGATCACATGGACCTGCACCTTGTGCTGCTGCTTGAGTTTGTCAGCAAGTTGCTGGGCCCTGTCTTTGGAGTGGGCATAGTTGATGGCCAAGTTGACGCCTTCGGAGGCGAGTTGCTCGCAAACGGCTGCTCCGAGTCCCGCAGACCCGCCCGTGACAAGGGCACATTTTCCGGAAAGAGAGATCATCAATGGAATGAAAGATTGGGATTGAAAATGAGAGGAATTGAGGTTGCTTCAAATTGGAGTGTTGAAATTTGAATGTTGCAGGTAAGTGTGGGGAACGCGGAGACCCGTGCACCATACCCGCATCTTCGGCCAACAGTCCCTATCTCTTCCGAATACTCCGAAACTCCGGAACGGACAAGTTAAATCCGCACACCCCAAGATAAACCCATAGGTTTTGATCGCCTCAGTTAAACTCATTTCTTTTGGACTATTGTGCGGGCTTACATGCAGGACCTCTATAATCCCAGTCCCACATGGAGCCAGCCACAGTCAATGAAGCCTCTGTCTTCATACGAATCCACTTTTTTCTTTTTTCTTTTGGATTACCCCTTGGGATCACTTTTATAGTTCCTCCGCAGATAAATCCTTTTTGATCATGAACGGCTTGCCCCGCCAGTTGATTTCGTGTCCGACCATTGCCGTGATCCAAATGGGCAATGCCAAGAGTTCCCGCATAAGCCAGATCTGCAACCATTCGCCCACGCCCCGTCTCGTAGGTGCCACGTTCTCTAGCCACGCAGGACAAGTTGCTAAGCTGGAGATATTGCCGATCCATGTGTAGAACTGAACATAGTCCAGGCAAAGCCAGCACAGCATGTGCAAAGCAAAGAACCAGAAGCTGAATGTTTTATTCAAAAACAACTTCGACACGGCAAACGTGCCCATGAGCCCCGAAATGAGCGATTCCGTCGTGGGTTCCACCAATGTGGCCGCCAACACCATATATTTGCGGACTCGGAGCCACCGGACTCGCCGATTGGAATACTCTTTGATGGAGAGAGCCTGGTCATACGTCATGAGCGGCTGCACCACAGAGTCTCCCGTTAGGGCCGTTCTCCCCCTGCAGTACTCCCAGAGAGCAATGCCAATCATGTTATCTTCACCAATGTAACGGGCGAAAAACTGCAATGAATTGCCGGGGCCTTTGCTGGAAATGGCCCTAGCAGCAGCCACGACGGCAGGATCCCCGAAGAAAGCCGACTTCTGGAACGGAATCCGAGAAACAGCATAGTCCAAATCGCTTTTCCGGTACATGTTCGACTTGCCGTTGACACACGGCGCAATGGACAAGTTATTTAGGCTCACGTAGAACTTCAGGTGCAGCGAGAACAAAAACATCTCGTCCAATAGGCTTCCCTTGCCGAATTTGGCATCATTAAGCGCAATGGCCAACGGCACATGATGCACCAACTTGACTTTTCTCCCCGAAACCCCCAAGTACCGGCCGCAATTTGTATTGTTGACCATGGCCAACACGGAATTTTTCAAAATGTGCTCGGAGGCCCATACATTGGAGTCCATGATCCACAAGAGGTCATGCTTGGCGGCCAAGAAACCCTTGGCAAGGTTGTTGACCTTCGGATTTGGCCCGTAATGGTCTTCTCCGGGCCCCGACACGAGGATCTGGCACTCGATGTGGGGGTATTTTGCCGCCAACTGGCGGAGGGTCGGAATGGCCGGGTCGGACGCGTCGGAAACACAGAAAAGAATCTGGAGTTTTTCCGAAGGGTAGTCCTGGAGAAACGACAGCTCAAGACACGATTGGAGCTCTGGATCGATGCCCTTGATGGGTCGGAGAATGGTGACCGGTTCTAGGGCTGAAGCAGAGAGGAGCTCGGGAGGCACGGGAGGCTTGGAAAAGCATGTGAGGATGCACCAAAAGCCACTGAAGGCCACAATCACAATGACAGCGTACCATAGGAGCAAAACATAGGCCAAGACGGAGGAGCAGTCCATTTTGGAGTAGTATGCGTAGATGAGATTTTTGCAATTATAAGCGAGGTGCACGGGTGTGCGACGGAACGTAACGGCTCAAGCTAGCAGATGCACCCGTACATCCTCAGTTGCAGCCAGGAGGATGCAAACCACAAGCCTCTAAATGCGACAAGCTAAGAACCCTCGGATGAGGCCAGGGCCATGCCAGGTCTCCACGCGGCAGCCCCCGTAACTAGGGGTTAGACCTCGGAATGGCCCTCCACCAAATCTCAAAGCCTCCTCAATTCTTAATATGGCAGGTTCAATGCACCACGACAACTGACACTTGGCATTTGCATTTGCATTTTCTAAGCCTCGGGTTTAACACAGCCTCGATAAAGACGCCCCTTGATTGACCCGAGGATGCCCCTTGCTTGTCACCCAATGCGACTACCCTGAAACACCCTCACCCCCTGTGAACTCCACCCCCTAAATTAATCGCCACCCAATCACGCAATTGCCTATATAAAGCCGCCTTCACCCACCCTCCAGAACCCAATCTTTTCTTTACCTCTCTAGCCAATTGCCAATGAATCAGGTAAAGCCACGTGCCAAAGAAACTTGTATTATGAATTGTTGGCGTGTGAATTGAAAATGGAGGACTAAAAGTGGGTTCGGTGATTGTGGAATTCGGTGGCGGTGATGGTGTTGATGGTGGTGAAACAGAAATGGCGGCGGCCATTAGGGGCGTGGTGGGCTGCGCCTGCATACAGCTCGGGAAGTGATTTCATGCGCGCGCCCGGTGGGCCTCAACCCTCGGTGTTTCGCACAACCTCCCCACATGTCAAGCACATATAAACCCCAGAGTTCGCAATATTTCAGTGCCATCCCTGACACTTTCACTTGGCCCACTTTTCAATTGTCTCCGACCAACGTTGTTTTTTATTTGATCTGTTGAACCCCTGATCTTGGCTAAACGTTACTTGGTACTACTACTAGGTTCCTCAGTTATCTGTTTCCCAAATCCCAGTTTGGAATGTTAAAGACCGCCGCAAGAATGACCAGATCCTTCTCCTCGTCAGTCACAAAAGGCGACCTTTTCAAGTACCAGACGCAGCTTCCCAAGTTGCCCGTGCCCACTTTGGAGGAAACCGGCGCCAAGTACTTGCGCTCCGTGGAACCATTTCTCTCCAAATCGCAACTCACGTCCACCAAGGCCATCGTAGAGGAGTTTTCCCGTCCTGGAGGCCAGGGTGAGGTGTTGCAAAAACGCTTGGAGGCCTTTGCCCTGGGCAAGGATAACTGGTTGGCCGAGTTCTGGGACGACTATGCGTACATGTCGTACCGGGACCCGGTGGTGCCCTACGTGTCCTATTTTTTCAACCACAAGGACGTCAACAATTTGGTTGGGAAGAACCAATTGTTCAAGGCTTCGTTGATTGCATACTACACCACGCAGTTCTTGATCGAGGTGGAAAACGAGACCTTAGAGCCTGAGATCATCAAGGGTAACCCTTACTGCATGAACGCGTTCCACTATATGTTCAACAACTCGCGTGTGCCAGCTGCTGGAAGCGACATCACCAAGTCGTACTCGGGAGCTGAAAACAGGTACTTTATTGTTGCTCTTAACAATAACTTCTACAAGGTGTTCCACCACGGCACCGATGGAAAGCCCTTGTCGCGTGCCGACATCTACCAGCAGTTGCTTTATTTGACCACGGTGGTCAACCCTAGAGTTCCTCGTGGTGAGGGCGTGGGGGCTCTTACGTCATTGAACAGAGACGAGTACTTGAAGACATTCGAGGAATTGAACCAGTCTCCAGTGAATGAGGCTTCGTTTGAATCCATTTTCGCCGCCTCGTTTGTCATTTGTCTTGATGACAATGCTCCAGTGACCATCGAGGAAAAGGCCCGCAATGCTTGGCACGGAGATGGCCAGAACCGGTTCTTCGACAAGCCCTTGGAATTTTTGGTGTCTAATAACGGAAACTCTGGCTTCTTGGGTGAGCACTCCAAGATGGACGCCACTCCAACCGTCCAATTGAACAACCAGATCTTGGGCCAGATCCAGAAGGTCTCTCCAACGGAGTTTTTGGCGGAAGTGGAAGCTTCTGCAGCCTCTAGCCCCGAAGGAAAGGTGCCTGAGTTGCCTTCGGTATTGCCATTTGACCTTACCGTGGCCAACAAGAAGGATATCGCCGATGCCAAGGCTAAGTTTGTGACCACAGTCAATGCGCTCGATTACGAGGCATTCCAGTTCCACGGCTACGGCAAGAACTTGATCAAGCAGTTCAAGGTGTCGCCCGATGCATATGTGCAGATGATGATCCAGTTGGCTTACTACAAGTTAACCGGCAAGGTGCGTCCCACGTACGAGTCGGCAGCCACCAGAAAGTACTTGAAGGGAAGAACCGAAACCGGCAGAAGTGTGTCGGTGGAGTCCAAGAACTTTGTCGAGACCTGGAGCGACACCTCTGCATCCAACGAGGACAAGATCGCCGCTTTTAACGCTGCTTGCAAGCAACACATCAAGTACTTGGGCGACGCAGCCGATGGAAAGGGAGTGGACCGTCACTTGTTTGGATTGCTGCAGATGGTAAAGGAAGGCGAGGAGGTGCCCACTATTTTCAAGGACCCCATCTACAAGTACTCGTCATCGTGGTTCCTCTCCACGTCTCAAATCCCTTCGGAGAACTTCCAGAGCTGGGGCTTCCTGCAGGTGTCGGACCAAGGCTTCGGGTTGGGGTACTTGGTCAACAGCGAGTGGTTGCACATCCACATCTGCAGCAATAAGAACTTTGGCTTGAACTCCAGCCACATGAAGTACTATTTGGTGGAGACGGCCAACGAGTTGAAGCAGGTGTTGTCCACGCAATTGGCCGCCAAGCCCAAGCTCTAGTCTCATCAAGTTTATCTTTATTTGGAGAAATAAACAAGTCTAGAACAGTTGTTAAAAACAGAAAGTCTGGACTATTATGGATGTGCAGACTGAATTCTTCGTGACAGATGCTAGTCCACCTTTTTATGGAACTAAACCTGCTCAAATGGGACCCATTGCTGATATACTATAGTGCCCAGGTCAAAAAGTGTCTAGAACTTACGGGGGGTTATATGCCGGAATGGGTCTGAAAACGGTCACAATAAAAATAAAATAATACATATATATTTTATACTGAATGGGTTTGTTGTCAATGACCCATTCATCGTTCAAACTAGAAGGTGGAGTGTATATAGTATACATATACCCTTCTAATAAGTGATTAATCTGTCTAATCTGTCTAATCTGTCTAATCTGTCTAATCTGTCTAATCTGTCTAATCTGTCTAATCTGTCTTCTGTCTAATTTGTCTAATTTGTCTAATCTGTCTAATTCCCTCTCCTATACCACAACAGTACACCACTTATATACTTCTCGTATTAAAGATGATTATGTCAATCTTTACTAAATGCTAAGTACCATCTTTTCTACTGTTTACTACCAAGACTATATACAGGACCCACCACTAGTATGCACTACTCAATAGTATCTACAACTCTAAACTGTATACTGTACTATTTACTACACCAAATTTAGACTGTATTATATACCTCGGCTTCTTATATTCATCGGAGTTTCAAGTCCGATTTTTAATTCCCATTGATTGGTTGTTTTGGAGAACCAAAATATTATGCATCCTGCATATAACTACCTAATTCCAAATCATCATCTAGAAAGTGCACACTATGCCTATTGCCTTGGCTGAGGAATCGAATGTACCTGTTAAGTTCGTTCAAATGTACCTATACACACCTAGTACACTGAGTGGAGTGGTTGCCAAATGACGTAATCGGAAAATGATCATCACCAATACACGTGACCAATACACGTGACTTATATGCACGTGACTATATCACGCGATTGAGGGTCACGCTCAATGATCACGTGCATATCTCACATACCTACACCTACCCCATATTCATAAGCCACACCATTGCCTACCATTAGCTGTGCACTACAAGTGGTCACTGCACATCCAATTGTTTCAGCACCTCTCTGCAGTTACATACTTAATAATTCCCATCCCGCTTAGTGTCACTAATACCACATCTGATACCTGAAACAGACCTGAAACAGACCCTGAAACATACCCTGAAACAGCCTGAAACAGATCCTGAACCAGACCTGAAACAAATACAAAACACACAAACCTGAAACCTGAAACCTGAAACTAACCCCGCAGATACTCCCTGAAACTAGAACAGCAGCATTACCTGAATCCTAAGGATGAGCACCCTCTATATCTATAATGCACATAATGGGGCGGTGTATGAGGTGCCCAAACCGGTCCGGTTTGCCAGTGTGCACAAACTCAAAACTTACCTCCATGAAATCGCCACCCATGAAGTGATTGGTGAGGAAAACCTTATCCTCCTAACATCGTTTGGAATCAAGCTCGATTTCCTGATGGTGAACGATATGCAGGAGCTTTTTCTTTTTGACCGTAGGATGTTCCAGGAAAACGCCACGCTGGCAATTCTAGCCTCTTATCTTGCTCAGGAGCATCCAAGAGCTGTGGCGAAGCCTGTGGCTGGAACCATGAATTGTGTGGGGCTTGTTTCAGAGATAAACCGCGTTACGGCGCAGATCAACGTGATGTTTCGGGCTCTCAATATCATTTTTCAGTTCACCACGAATTTTATTTTTGCGGCGGAAAAAGTTTTTGAGAATTACGAGAAGGAGTTTCGGCTTCTTCAGGCGAAATCGCTCCATAAATCCTGGAAAATGCATTACCTGGCCCTAAAGGCCCTTCCAGCCGTGCGGTTTCGGAACCTGAGGCCAATGCAACTAGCAGATTTTTTGAATGTGTCGGTGTTGGAAAAGGCGTGTTTATTCGTGGAAGAAACGATGCCCCGGATGCAGGAAACAAATGCCCAAATGGCTTCGTTGGTGCATGAAACCCACCGGGTGAAGGTGGCCATAGACGAGAAAATCGGAAATTTGAGGAGCCAATCCGTGCAAAAGTTCCGTTCAAAGGCTGAATTGGTGGAACTTCTCAAAAAGAAGGACGACCTCTCATTGGCTCTTCAGGCATATGAACTCCTTCAATCTGCTATATCTTTCAAGGCACAGATGGCAGAAGAATCAGGTCAAATTTTGGAGTGGATTGCTCTTTCCCAGAAGAAACTGGTGGAGGTCAAGAATGGGTGCAAAAAACTCTTTGAAAAAGATGACACGGTACTTGCACAGATCCGGAAAAATGAGGCCGTTCTCTCCATGACCATCGACCTCCCGCTTCTTTTTGGCTTTATCCTCATTGAGAGAAGGAGGCAGTTCGAATGGGCCGACTACTTCTCCAAGGGAGTGGTACACAATATTAGCGAACAGGTGACGATCTTGATAGAGCATGAGAAGAAGTTCCAGACGCTCTGGAATAAGCGGTTTGGCAGTCTTGTTGATACATTGGAGCCCGGGGTGTGTATGCAGGCCCAAGTCCCTTCGGTTGATGTGACTCTTGTCAACAGCACTCCCAAGCCGATTTTTGCATGGCTCGATTTCCAGCTCGAAAGAGACGATTTGGCTGCCTACATCGAAGCCATGCGTGTGCACCAACCGGAAAAGTCCATTTTGCTTTTGGAGCGCAACTTCAAGGACCTCGTGGTGTCCACAGAGAAACTCAAGAGCACCACCAAAATCATGGCTTCCTTGAGTACTACTGCAGACTACGAGGCACAGCTGAGGATCATCCGCCATGGAGGAGTTGATGAAGATGCAGACCTTAACCAGATGAAGGGGCTTCGGTGCAGGATCAAGAAGCTCGAGGATCTTCTCCACCAGCACCAGTACAAGAACCTCCAAGGGTGGCCGGTGGTACACGAGACCAAGGAGTCCAAGTCTGTTCTTTTCGACTCCAATTCCAGAAGCTCCAAGACAAATACAAGTGAAGGAATGGAGAATAATGAGGCAAAAGAAATGGGAAGGGTGGATAGACCCAGGATCACTCACCATTTCTCGGAACCCAATAACCCCATCAAGCTTCTAGGGGAGAAGAAGGTGCGGGCTCTCGATACCTCTGGAACCATTGATAAGCACTTGGAGAACATCCGTCTTAGGCGAGAGCTCAAAGAGATGCAGGCTAAAGTGGAGGCTTCGGGAAAGACATCAAGAGAGCTCAGAGAGTTGGAGGGGAAATACAGGGAGTCGGAAAGGAGATATGAGGATATGGAAAAGAGGTATGAGGATATGGAAAAGAGGTATGAGGATATGGAAAAGAGGTATGAGGATATGGAGAGAAAGAGTCTTGAGAATGAAAAGAAGAATGAGGAGATGGAAAAGAGAAGTCGGGATATGGAGAAGGAGTGTGGGGATTTAGAGAAGAAGTGTGAGGATTTAAAGAAGGAGAATGAGGAAATGGAAAAGAGCAGTCAGGATTTAAAGAAGAAGTATGAGGAGTCAGCACAGAGGTATAAGGATATGGAAAAAAGGTGTCTGGATATATCTATAGACCTAGACAAGACTAGGCAAGAACACCAGGACTTGGAGCAAAAGAATGAGGCGTTGCAAGCAGCAGAAGTGGAGATTGCCAAGGAAAAGAAGGCTCTTTTCGACAAAATCACTGCGCTTGAGCTCAAACTTCAAGTTCCCATGGTAGAAGGACCAAAAAGCCTGGATTTGGACCAGTTTGGAGTGTCTAAGGAGGATTCTGACCTCAAGGAAGAACTCACCAGTCTCCAGACGGAACTTTCCGACGTCAAGTCGGTCAACTCCGAGCTTCTCTCCAACATGAGGGCCAAAGAGGCCGAGTTCCGGACGGAAAGGTCGCATTTCTCCAGCGAAGTCTCACAAGTCCAGGCCCAAAACGACGAGATCCGAGCCCAGTTGGAGGCTAAGACCGAAGATTTCGAGGCATTGATGGAGGTGATGCAAGGCAAGTCCCATAAGATGGACGAATTGATGCATAGTGCCACGCGGTCGTTTGTGGGAATGTTCCAGGCCTTGGGCAAGCTTCTCGCCAGCAACATGGCGTTTTTCTATGAGTTCGCCGAGATCTTGGAGTCCATGGGTCTTCTATTGGTGGCCGAGACCAATTTGGGAGTCACAGAGTTCCGCATTCGCCGAGTCAAGGGCTTGCGGTCGAAGAAAGAGCAGAACGTGGCTCATGAAATTGACGTGGGAGGAGTCTCGAAACCTTTTAGGTCTGCCGTGGTCTACGAAATGTCTCAAAAGTTCGGGTGGATCCGAGACTTCCGAGGTCTTAAGGCTGAAGAAGAGGATTTGGAGGAGCTCGAGGCACAGCTACGTGAACACGTGGCTCTTTGTCTGGAATACGTTCCCAAGATCGATGACTTTGTGCAGACCATCATGTTCCGAAGCGATAGTGAAGGAGATAGTGGAAAAAGTGAAAAAAGTGATGAAAGAGGAGGAGTTGGGGAAAATTCACCCGAACCATTCTTCCTCAATGCCATTCTCAAGCGGTTTCGGGACGTGGAGGGCTTTGCCAAAAAACTCACCAAGGAAAACCGCAAAGGTGACAAGATCTCCGTCAACAACTTCCAGGAGGGAGACTTGGCGTTGTTTCTCCCCACGAAAAAGGAACATGACCAGGCGTCGCCGTGGGCCGCATTCAACCTTGACGCTCCTCACTTTTTCTTGCAAACGTCCGAGGAGCTTTCAGATAAAGAGTACATTTTGGGGCGGATCTCGAGGATCGAAGAACATGTGCTGGGAGACGGCGACAATCCGCATGGCTTGGGCGAAGGAATCCGCTGGTTCTCCGTGTCAATATAAGTCTATGAGTGCTTACTGGTGCTTTTGGTGCTACTGTTGTCTGGTGCTTACTGTTGTTTGGTGCTTACTGTTGTCTGGTAGTTATTGTTGTTTGGTACTGTCACACTTTACCAAGCTAATTCCGTATTAGGCCCATTTGCTTCTTGGGGAACTCGCTAGCAAACTTCTAGTAGAGAGTGTAGTCATGGTCCTAGTCCTGGTAATAGTAGAGTAGTGATTCTTGTTATCTTGTCAAGAATCGAGCTCTGATGAAATAGACAATGGGGGTCTGCTGGAGTTTAATAGACGGCTTGTTGAATTGGGAAGAACAGCTGAGTAGGACATGCGTCCTTGTGTGCAGTGCCGACCATTAGTAGACCCATTTCTCTCTCTGGAGTACGGCTTTAAACAGCACTATCAAGTTGGTTCCAGTAAAGTGTTTTGGGCAGACTTCTTGGACAGACTTTTTCGGTACTCTTCAATGTTATATGGGAATGGTAGACATCAAGTAGAACAAGGTCCAGCATCTCACTCATTGGGAATAGGTTAGCCACTGAGTCCATTGAAACCAATGAAACTGTACCAGATAACCCAATGAACTTTGAATTTCGATGGATGAGTTTGATAAAGAACTTTTTTCGACTCAAACCAACACAACACTATCATTGCATTCTTGGTTTCATTCCAGGACCGGAAGAACTTTGGGCAGGCCATTGGATTTCGCCTTGAGTTCTGGGTCACATATCCAATGCAAGGTATGACCAGATCTTCCACGCTCATCCAGACTGTTCTAGGCTAAGGCCTTTAATTCTCCAATCTCAGGTCTCCAGCATCACTTCATCACATGACTGTAAAGATGACTATCTCCAGATAACTGTACAGACTGTGTAGAGACTGTACACCACCCAATTTTATCAGTCCAGTGTCTAGCCATTTGAGATGTCTGTTGATAGATCCGTCATGCCAATGCCTTCCCATGTTAGTTTTAATGCTTCGATGTCCAATCTCAAAGAATAGCATTCAAGAATGGCACAAGACGCCGGACTGCCACGGCACGAGAGGATCTTGCTATTGTTCGAATGTATACTGGGAATCATTCAAGCAACCCATACTTTCCAAGCGAAAAACATAATGAACATGGAAAAGTAAGAAGTTAGACGTTTCAACAAGAATTTAACCTCTGCCACTTCAATCCGTTTAAATGACTTTCTGTAATCGAAATCTTCAACAATTTGTTCAGTCTCAGTGATTCTTCTCTCCATTAATCCCTGAGATGACTGGGACTCTCAGATCTGCCATTGTGTGTGACAGATCCTGCTTCAGCCTAGCTGGATTAGTTACCAGAAGTCCGACAGGTCGAGAAGATCCGGGTAAGGAAATCGTCGCCTACCTGTTCAAGCTTGAGATATATCCCGAAGGTGTCTATATCCCGAAGGTGTCTATATCCCGGAGGAATTATGACAGGTCTGCCACGCAGTGGGGATAAGTCCGCCCGATCAATTTCAGATCTGTGTGACAGGTGACATGTCCGCGTGTATCAAATCTGCCACTGTGTAATCTGCTTGTGAATTCTGTGGTCCTCCAGATCAGCTTGGGTGTCAAATCTGGGTGGATCAAGCCACATTGGTGAACAAATACGACACACTCTCACCGTTGTGGAGTCTTCGAATAGCCTCAGCCAAGGTCCCACTAATATCCATCAACTCCAACTTGTCACACACCTCCAACTTATCATCCAAAGGAATGGAGTTGGTGCACACGATCTTATCCAACCGCGAACCATTCAACTTGTCTATGGCATTGGAGGAAAAGATGCCATGGGTAATAATGGCCACCACACGTTCTGCTCCGTTGGAAAGCAACACGTCTGCTGCCTTACACAAGGTGCCGCATGTGTCCGCAATGTCGTCGATCAAAATACACGTTTTCCTGGCCACGTCTCCCACAAGCACCATTTTCGACACCTCGTTGGCCTTCTGACGTTCCTTATGAATGAGAGCAAACTGCACGTCCAACTTATCGGCAATGGAAGCGACCCGCTTGGCTCCTCCTGCATCGGGCGACACTATCGACAAGTTGGCATGGCCATAGTTCTCCTGAATATACCTTAAACAGGACGGTTCGGCATATAAGTTGTCCACAGGCACCCGGAAAAAGCCCTGGATTTGGGAAGCATGTAAATCCATGGTAATCATGTGATTACATCCAGCGGTTTGTAAAAGATTGGCCACCAACTTGGCTGTGATGGGCGCACGTGACTTGTCCTTCTTATCCTGTCTTGCATAAGGGAAGTTTGGCACCACCGCCGTGATCCGTCTGGCGCCGCCCGTCCTGCACGCATTGATAATCACTAGCAACTCCATTAGGAAATCGTTGATTTTGTTTTCGCCGTATCCGGTCTGAATGATGTATACATCCTCATCTCGGACCGACTCTCCAATGGCTACGGCGGTTTCCTTGTTCAGGTACTGGAACGCGCCGATTTTGGCCACAGGGATCGCGAGCCGCTCGGCTATTAGTTCCGAAAGCGCCCGGTGGGAATTGCCGGAAATGAGCTTGATAGAGTTGGGGGTAGAGTGCATTGGGGAGGAGGAGATGAGGAGGAGAATAGCGTGCGATATCCTGGTGGTCACGTGAGCCCATCACCTGATTACTTATCACGTGACATTTATAAAAAAGAATTGGGGTCACGTGACATAGGTCCACAACACGTGGTTATCATAATTCCACTTACACTACTGTTAAAATGTACGGCCTAATCTTGAGCCTTTTTAATAATACCATACTTTACTACATCATTTGCGTCAACACGTGTAAATCCATTAATAGTACAGGATGGTACTGCACATAACACTTTGGCGTGGAAGTGTGATGGCATCCAATTTAAAGCTGATCAGATTCCCTTTAAGTGCAATTATAAAACAAGGGTAGTGATGGACTTGAGTAAGGTTCAGAATTGACCAATCAATGAAGGCTTACCCAACGGAAACACTGCACATAGACAATATACAGGAACTTATACCATACTGTAACTGTAGAGTACAGATCTTATTCCAATTACTCTTCAAATGCATATAAGGATCACTTATAATGGACATTAAGAGATGTACTGAAATTTTTAGAGATGTACGGATGTGATAGTACCTCGTAGGCTATATACCGGAACATGCACCAGTGCACCAGGAAACGGTACTGTTCTGGCCACACAAACTGTAAAATCGGCTGAAATTGGGTATATTTCATTTAAACAGTCGTGAAAACTCAATTCCAGAAATTCATCCCGCTGCAATTGCTGGAACCCTGAAAACCGACCCCCAGTGGACCTGCATATAACCACATTAGTGTATATAGTACATGGTAGACAGGTCTAGACTGGCTCAAACTGGTATTAGGTTGGATACTCTCGACATGCATTCTCCTAAATACCATAGAGTTAAGGTGGTTTATAGGTTTCATTGCTACCTGCAGGACCGACTATCAAACGGTTGTTCCTCCCGGGCCTTGTCCAACATAGGCTTGATCTTGTGGAGAGCCAAAGCTGCTTTCACACAAGTAATGTAATCGTCCCACACATCTGCACATTCATTGTGGAGAGACTTTCCTTCCAAGAATTTCTGGATGTACCACTCGTTCAAGCAGTCATCGTGCTTTGTTTTCAAATCTGTACACTCGGGGGCAAAGGAGACAGACATGAGGTTTGCCACATTTGTTTGAAAGTTGGTAATGTGGTAGTTTGTAATGTGGTGTCTAGGAAGTTATCCATAGTATTTTCACTTAGTACCATTTATAATTAGTATATGTATAATGTGGTAGGTAGCAATGGTGATGAGTCGGAAGAATTATGGGTAACCCTAGAATGGTTTCTTCAATAAACGATAGTCAAATGGGGCGATTCGAATTTGAGGGTCACGTGAGTGATTGTAATGGTAGTTTGACAGTGTATTTATTCTCATGGACAGTGCTTATTCTCATGGAGTGTGCTTATTCTCATGGACAGTGTACTTGTTGGGCGTTGCTCACAATATTTTATTAGACTGGCACCAGGGGGTAATGGTCTTCCATAAAATTTTTAGTTCAGGAGATATAGTAGTCATCTTAGTTCTTTGTATTGTTGTGGTTGCTAAACTAATACCAGGAAATTTCCTTTTCAACCAAGCGCATCTTGGGCTTTATATATTAGTGAGGCTACGTTTTCGCAGCCATCTGCAAGCCCCTGAACGCGGTGCGTTTGTGTCAGGATTCGCACTCTCCAAACTATAAAAGAAGGCTATTCCCTCCAATGAATATCTCCTTATATATATATTTCCCTTTCTGGACCATAACGGAGTTACTCCTTAAAATCTCCAAAGATAGATCTCACAACATACTTTCTTTGTCGCTCCATTCTTCAAACCTTCTTGGATCGATTCCATGGAGCACCCTTATTGTTTCATCTGGAAACTGCATATTGACACACGCGAGACGTTACACATCTCGACTGTTCAACAGTACTTATTATCATGAACAGCGCGCTTTGATGGGTGCAAATAGTGTACTTCTACCTGGGCCTAATAAAAAATTAGCATACAGTTATATTGAAAAGTGGTAGTTCCTATGAACTTTAGTGAAGATATTTTCTATTACTTTATACTCCACTCTTACACCGCGCCTGCATACAACACTTGACTATACCTACCAACCCTCGATTCTACTCTCCATAGCCTACTCCTTGTTCCAGTCCTTGTCCTGGAAATGGATGATGAGATTTTGGCCGAACTGGACAGGGCTTTTGCCTGGGCGATTTCAGCTTCAAGTAGTGCATAGTGGACTGCTACTCTATAGTGTATTCTCCAATATATACTCCTACAGCTCCAATGAACTCTGCTACATACACTACTGCACTACTACATTACTCCACAATTAGTCAATATTACCAATTCTTAGTAGTTCATACTACCTCATAATTAGGAGCTCATGAGAAGTCTTCAGTATTATTCGTCAAGAGTCTAGCCAGTAAATAGGAGTTTCTTGATTAGTATTCCTAGTCAAGTGTTGTAATTGATAATTCCCATGAGATGTAGACACTTCCTATGGAGATCCGATGAGTGACTCTCCATATTTACTACTTCATACTAGTCCTCATTACTAGTCTATCTGGTAGTTTGTACTACTAGTCAATCGGGTGGTTTGTACGACTAGTCAATGGCACTGGTTCAGGATTAGTGGTCATAGTAGTGCATACTAGGAGTAGTCCATGTCTGTGGAGGATAGTGAAGCAATTTCCTAGAACAAGCCCAGGTGGTGGCCAACTCGTAGACGTTCTTCAACTTGGGATTTTTTTTCTTGCATCCTGACTGCTCCCTTGATATAAGAACTCCGTCTAAAGTGTAAACTTTCTGATTCCTGCATGCAACCCTCCAAAACTATAAAATATTACTCCATCTTCAGATCATTCCTCGGGACTTGTTGATTGTACTGCATATAGGGTCATGACCGCACCGAAGGCCAACGGTTACTGTACACTATACAGAGGAGTTACTATAGTACTGCATAAAATATCACTTCTTTCATATCCTCTCATTTTGTCGGTGATATTCGCTAGTGTAAAATAGTATAGTGTAGTGTAGGTCTTTACCATTGAAAAATTGTGTCAGAAATTAGTGGCGTTCGTCAATCACCACTTCAACATTCCGCCTGTGCCTGTCAATGACGCTGCTGACTTCAACCGTTGGTCCACCTCATCACAGAGAATTTCAGTCAGTTAAGTGAACCTCCACTTCATTTTTGGGTGGAGATAAGATTCCCCCCATCTCCTATTGCCGTGTTTGATCCTCCAGAATGTTACTGTTTAGTGTTGATGGTAGCCTTCATTCTGTATTTTGTGCGGCCCGATGCATGCAAATCTGAGGGAAAACCTTGACTGCCGCACATTGGTGGATTGGTACTTGGAAATAATTGGGGGGGGGGGGGGAAATTGAGGTATTTATATTTTTCTGTTTGTGCACTTGTATTGCACAAAAACAAACTACACTAATAAGCAGTCCTGTACAGAGTTGGGGGGGCGGTGTGTTTCAAGTGTGTTTCAGCTAGCTCGTGCGCCTCCCAATGTCTTATGTCTGCCAACTTGCGTGGCGTTTGTCATCTCTCTACGAACTACATTCTTCCTACTACCATTCGGGCGTGTTACTAAACGCAGGCATTGGAGCGTCCATTACCAAGATCTGCCTTGATCGTTACCCCAACGGGAATTTAGTTTATGTTCGGAGGCACTGGTGTGGAACTTCAGAGGGTTTTCTACCATCTTCGTCTTGCCTTGGAATAATCACCTGCAGACTTGGGAATATCCCATATCCTAGTGACATGAGTCTGAATCCTGCACAAAAAGAAAAATACATACATCTGTCTGATCCACAGTCACTAACTTTTGTATAGAAAATGTGGAGGTGCCTTTAAAAGAAAAGTGTGGAGGTGCAGGGAGAATCAAGTGGTGAGCATGATAGACATGGTCACGTGGGAAGGTGATGGTATAGATTTTGTTAGTGTACCTACCGAAATAGTCAATTGGTGGAGGCATTTTTAGACCCACCTGTCCAATCATGAGAGAGTATCCTGTTCTACAATGACGAATGTGGTTCTGAATGTGGTTACGAGCCCGCACTCTGGGTACGAGCTCCGGCTACTACTATACACCATTACATCTAATCCTACCCCCTAATTGCATAACCCACCAAAACCACTGGATCTGAAATCTCCATTTTCATTAATACTTACCGATGGTATTTTTGAATATTTTTTTTGTTTTTGAGGGAAAAGTCCAGTCTTTTTGTGATCACTCAATTCTCATTTCCTCACACACCCGAACGAACTCTGCAATAACCAGAATTCAAAAAAAAAAAATTCAAAAAAAAATCACTACTAAATTCCTGGAGATTTGCATACAATTCACCCCGAATCTTACTTCAAAAAGCCACACGTACAAACTAATATCCTTCATACAGACTCACATACTATACCCGTGAGATGGGTGCAAACCTCAGAAATGGAACCAAGGGCGCGGTTGCAGCACCAAACACCCGTACACCATACTACTCTTACAAAGCACCTTTTCTCTACGATTATACAATAAAAAGGTCTCCATTTACTCAGACTTTCTCCTGAGGCTCTATTGTTTTCCGAGGTGTTTTTGTATAATGGTGTACGGTTGTGGGTTGATGGGATGGGACCCTCGGAAAGGTCACGTGACATGCACCTACCCGAGTCACCCTCCTCCTAACCTTTTACACACTTCAAGCCAGACGTTCCTCCGAAGGTATTTTGGTGGAGAAACTAGGGAAAGTGCATTGGGTTCCAAAAATACTCGATATAATTTTTGGCGGGCAGGTTTAAACGACCCAAGTCAATAGGTCGGAACTGCATACAAGCCCCGGAACTGCCTATTCCGGCCACCCGCATGCATTCCACCTCTTCCAAGTACTTTACCACCATACTACTATAAAATTTTTTTAAATGGCATAGTAGAATAGGTGGTATAGAATTACGCTAAATGATTTTACTAAAAAGGACCCTGTTTTGTGTGGAAATAAAGTTTATATGCTTTTTGAGCCTTAATACACATCTATATGCAGGTCAAGTCTAGATATAATCACTTTTAATGTAACTAGTGGATCAAGGTAATTAGGTAAAGTCCTCTCGAGTATATTAAAACTCAAGCAGGATTTATCCCAGTCTCAACTTCTTTATATAAGTACTCAACTCGTAATGATGCCTCCACCAGTCTTAAATGCCTAATTACCAAACTCTAGTAAACGTTCTTATTCCAGTATTACCGTACCCATTGCAGTGTCTAAGTGTCTTGAGTTAAGCATGATGAATTATCACTGAAGTGATTATATGCAGGACACACGGTATGATATAGTGACTTCATTGATTAAGCCGAGTTTAGGCCCAGGTTTCAAAGTATCACAAATTTCAAGAGACAAAAAGTTTGGATGGGACAAGTGTAGACATTAGTAAAACGTGGCCATGTTTGGTTGGAGAAAAGGGTAAGTCTGAGATCTTAAGCTGGAGCGGAAATGGCACCGGGATTATCAGATCCATAACATTTTCACAGGTGTTCCTGCAGATACAAGCAATTCGACTTGTTCTTTAACTTTGACTCCAAATTGTGATTTGAATTGTGACCCAACTTTCATTCCAATTGTATGTAGGTGAGTGCTGGGAGTATTTGGTGTGGGTGGGCTAGCCTCAAAGTTTTCTTTTTTCCCAATGGTGTAAATTTGGGCCCGCCTTGAGAATGTGAATTTGATGTCCATGTTTTTGTAGACGTATTTCTAGTCTGTGCAAGGCTTATGATTATCTCCCACACTCACATCTCACGGTCGCACATGTTAAGCCTGGACATTGGAGACAGTATCTCATCCTAGCAATCATTCGTGTTAGTATCACGACAGACGGAAGAGAAGTAATTCTCTATTTGGAAAATATACTGGAAAGTACACTGGACAGACAGTAGACAGACAGTAGACAGACAGTAGACAGACAGTAGACAGACAGTAGACAGACAGTAGACAGACAGTAGACAGACAGTAGACAGACAGTAGACAGACCAAACTGGATTAAACTCTCCTATACTAGAAGTAACATAGTAGATGAGTCAGTAAACAATAAGTAAAACCATAGGTATAGGACAGTTATATGACTCCACCCCACAGTGATGACTCTTCCCAATACGTAACTGATATAGGAGTCATGAAGTTCCGGAAGGGGAGACCTATAGACGCCACTAAACCAAAACAGACAGTTTCCTCAACCCTAGATTTCCCAGTAGAGAAGGCGGCTCGGCATGGATTCAATTCTCCAGAGTCGACCAATCAAAATTACCCATAGACCATTTAACTAACCATAGACAGGCCATTTTCTCGATGTATCCGACTCCAGTGACTAATCCAGTAACTTGAAGAAGCCTCAGCAAGAAGGGCAATGCATACTCTAACAACCTTAAATTTGGCTCCTTCCTTGGAAATCGTCAACAAGTCGCCAATCAACATTGGGTTGTTATGCAAGATAGCCTTATTGATGATTGCACTGAAACTTAACAACCATACAGACATCAATTTGTTATACAAGAGCTGCAAGTTGGCGGAATTTGGTAGCTTGGCCAGCACATTGACAAGGTCTGCAAGTGCCACAAATCTCGTGATTAGATTTAGCACAGTATTATAAACTCAATTATACAAATGAGTAAAATTTCCCACTCAATGAACTTCCAACAACCCAGCTCATAGAGCTGTTAAAGACAAGTATTGGAAACAGGTTTCTGCAGTGATGGCCAGACCCATAGACTTTGCTGCTCCTCTCAACAACGGCACGGCTTCGTTCGTGTCCAAGTGAATAATGTGCAATGGAACATGGGAATTTTTTCAATGTGCAATGGAACATGGGGGTTTTTCAATGAGCAATTGATAATCTCTTCGATTGCAATGGTCTCGAAGATGTCGGGTCAAGGAGCCAAGAATTAGGGGTAGAAGGTCGGGTCCACGCCAACCAAATCAAAATCCTTCTTCTGAAACATCTGCCAAGCTACAAGATTCAGTAAAAACCAGTAGTCGAAAGAATCAGAGTCAGAGCCAGAGTCATAGTCAGGGTCAGTGAGTGTTAGTAGAGCCAGATTCAGGGGTCAGTAAAGCCAGATTCAGGGGTCAGTAAAGCCAGATTCAGGGGTCAGTGGTCAGTAGAGTCAGTGAGTGTTTGTGAAAGTCAGGTGTTTGTTTCAGAATCAAATCAAATAAATCAAGTAAATCTCTGAAATTCTTGTCTTGTGGGTTCAAATTCTTCCTCTCCATTTTTTGATGGTCATAGATTTACCTGGCACAATCAAGTGTAGAGAGAATAAAGAAGAGAGGAGTATATATTAGAGAGTATTAGAGAGTAGTAGTGAGAAGTGAGTGGATTGAGTGCGACTGAGTGCGACTGAGAAATGCAACCTCATGTGATATTAATAATCCCTCGGAATACTAAAGTAACCTTCCACTGTTTTAGGAATCAAGGAAAAGGTCATGCAATTTCCTATTAAGGCTATTAAGGACGCTTAACCTGTATATGGTAGAGGAGATCCGGTCAGGTGATGGTCTACAGGAAGTAGATACAGGAAGTAGATACAGGAAGTAGATACAGGAGGTGGATACAGGAAGTTACAGGAAGTGGATACAGGAAGTTACAGGAAGTGTTTAAGAAAGTGGGGTTTCTCGATTACCTAATCTGGATTCAGATGAATAACAATTTATGAGTTGATGAGATTTCTTGATTTCTTAATTTCTTGATTTCTTGATTTCTTGATTTGTTGATTTCTTGATTTGTTGATTTCTTGATTTCTTAATTTCTTGATTTCTTGATTTCTTGATTTCTTAATTTCTTGATTTCTTGATTTCTTGATTTGGAAATTGGCACGTGGGGAGATTAGGTGCAGTATCCACCAAAAAAAAAAGAGCCAAGAAATTGCAAATAATCCAATTAATTAAATTATAATGATAAATTGAAGTGATTGGTGGAAATGAGTCCTGAGATCCGGGGGGGAGGAGGGGGGGGGAAGTCCTGCATACAGATCTATTGTTACATTTACATTTACACACATTCACATTTACATTTATCCTCAATTGTCTCAGCCTACCGACTCGTTTCTTGTCCATTGTCCCGCGCACATGCAGGAATGCATATACGCAGTGTATATAGCCGAGGTGCTTCCATATTAGACGGTCCTTAATCTTCAGGGTTCCCATCCACCAAAACAGCCAGAAAAAAAAACATATTAAAATAAGAAGAATTTTGATAGCAGAAAGTGTGGACAGAAAGTGTGGACAGAAAGTATGGACAGAAAGTATGTGCAGGAATTGTTTCTGATATACAAGTGGTTCTAGATTGAGAAAAAGACTGTTTCCTTAAGAGTATGTACTTTGAATTATGGTTTTTCTCAACGCTAATTAAGAAACGAGTGGATGAAGGAATCCACTGATTTGGGGTTCGGAGATCATGAATTGAGTTTAGGATTAGAGTCTAGAATTAAAGTTCTGGAGATAGATTCCAGGATTAGAGTTCAGGATTAGACTTTGGAACTTTGGAACTTTGGACAAGATTTCTGCAAGGTTTTGGAAGAAGATTCCAGAGTTTACAGTTCAGAAAATCGGACAAGGTTATTAGTTCCGGGATTTAGACTCCAGAAGAGACAAAATTAGACAAACAGAGAGAATGAGACAGAGACAGAGACAGAGACAGAGACAGAGAGAGGGGCCTTAAATTATCAGAAATTCAGATATCAAAAGATCTAGACTCAGAAGAAAAATTCCCAAGGATGAGAGTTCAAAAATGAGACTTTCAAAGGATAGAATCCCGAGTTATGGGTATGGATTTTGGGTCCTAGGGTTCTCCCAAAAGATGTTCTTCTCTCCTGAAAATACTCATCGTTTCCCGATTTTCCCGAATACTTCATTTCCACGTTTCTCAAGCCATTCCTTTTCCAACAATTCACACCTCAAAATTTTTTCCGAGAAATTTAGAGGATTCCAGAAATTCGACAGGAATTCGACAGAGACTAGACAGAGACTAGACAGAGAATAGACAGAGACTAGACAGAGAATAGACAGAGACTAGACAGAGACTAGACAGAAATTGGACAGAGACTAGACAGAGACTAGACAGAAATTGGACAGAAATTGGACAGAGATTACACAGAGCCAAGAAAGAAGTATACTAACTGCCAGCTAATCCTAATAGTCTCACCTCCTTTCCCGAGTACACTAAGCCGGACTTAGGAACCCTATACTTAGGATCTACAAGTGAATACCTCCACTTTCTCACTGTGACTCACCCTACTCCGCTTCTTATTGGGAAGTACTTCTACAGTTTCAGGTAACACTTTGAGCAGTGTAGCTGGAGAGTAAGTAGAGTGAGGGAGGTTCTTCCAGCTTGATGACATCTGGAACCATACACCACTAGAAGAATATTGAATGGCCGAATCTGGAAGAATATTGAATGGCCGAATCTGGAAGAATATTGAATTGAATTTATGGAGTTGAATTTGGAAACAAACAATCAGTGGGATAATGGACAATTTATCCCTGTCTCCATACACCCCTAAAATAGGAACTGACGTATTATGTGTAGAGAAGCT
>NLAD01000884.1:0-14111 GCA_002370245.1 Metschnikowia sp. 04-226.1
GCGTTCAGGGGCTTGCAGATGGCTGCGAAAACGTAGCCTCACTAATATATAAAGGCCAAGATGCGCTTAGTTAAAGGGAATCAAATAATTTTCTGGTATCAGTTTAGCAACCACACCAAAACAAATAAAGATGACTACTATATCTTTTGAACTACAAAGTTAATGAAAGACCATTACACCCTGGTGCCAGTCTATCAAAAGATTGTGAGCAACGCCCAACATATATGAACCACTCGCTTCCCGTTGTTTTTTCACAGGCATCCTTATTTGTTTCCACAGCCATTGGTCTATTTGAATACACTATCAGATTGGACTTCTTCCTTGGTAAAAGGTTCAACAAACACTGAGGAGCGAAGATGATCGCCAAATTCATCACAGAAGAATGCAAATCCTTGGATCAAACTTCTAATTTGTATTTTAAACGCAGCAGAAGACTGTTGGAACAAATTGCAAAGACTCTCCAATTCCAGGCTGGCATTGTGGAGTGGAATGCACTCAGTTGCTGCATTCTGAAACTGATGCAAATTCCAGACTTGCTTAGGTAAACCGCAGAAACTAAAGAACGTTTGGTTGCTTCTGAAAGAGGTTTTGTGCCTATTTGGGTTAGTCTCGGGGTAGTCTTGAAAATACGACTTCAGACTCAAGCCCTGGTTTCTTTTGTTGCTTGAAACTTGAATTGTTGCTGGATGCAAATTTGCTCACCCAATAGCAACGAACCAATGGACTGTTAAAGCGTGTCATCACATGCCCGAGCTATTGCTACCCATTGGGCCAGTGCAATTGAATCATTGAAATTGTTCCGTACATCTGGATTACCACTACACTCCACTACACCATTCTGACCCGACCTGACTATACTCATCATTAATTTCATTTTCTTGACAGTTGGATATGGGATTCTTTTGGAGACAATAGCACGGGCAGAAGCGTCATATACCATACATTTCCCTTTTTACCAAGAGCTATACTTATTCATATAGTATGATGCCTGGTATTATGAACCACAGCTGGAATTCTCGCTGAGACTTATACTCCTAGGATGCGGTTACTGCTACTATACTTACAGAAAACTTCTGCAGCCGTTTTTGAAGCCTCCACCTATCCACTCTCCACTACATGATTTGACCCCATTCGGACTAGTCTCCTTAGATATTACCATATCACGTGACTACCATACTCGATGCACCGTGCTACAGTGGTAGAAGATTTACCCCCTTAAGTGACCACACTACGAATTCAGGCTCATTTGAATGCAACTTTAAATACGTTATGGTGGGGTGGGAAACCAAAGTTAATACGGACTGCACACAAGCTCCCGACCTTCCACAGCCTCCACTAATCAACAGAACATTGAGGTTCCAATCAACAGAACATTGAAGTTCCAATCAACAGAACATTCAAGAAATCAGCCATAACTACTACTCCTTACCTACTAAAGAGAGTACTGCAGACAACTGCTCAATTACTTGAGCATAAGGCATACTAGGTAGTATGTATAAATAGTCTAGGGGAAATCCAGGTTTGATTTCTAATGGAAAAGGCTGGAACTTAGGGCTGGAACAAAAGGCTCATACTATTAGACCATGGCAGGATTTTGCACATGACTACAGTGATCCATGACTGGACTTACCCTGATAAACACAAGGCACCATTTGAGGACTGCCAAGACCAAGACCAAGACTATCAATGAAGATGTTCTCGGGTCATGCAAATGCTGTGTTATCGTCAACTTCACCGAGAGTTCCTGCCTTTGAGGCCGTTCCTCTTGAGTAATGAAGAAACTGGACAAATTGGAAGTAGCCAAGGATCAGCAAAAACGCAACTCTTGACGTTTCTGTTATAGTCAATCGAAGTCAGGTCGGGTAGTGGATATTAGAGAGTGGAGGCAGTGTGGGATCTAGTCCAGTACAGAGCGTTCAAGTGTGGTTCAGGTCGTTTCAAGTACTATTAAGTACGTTTCAGGTGTGTTTCAGGTTTGTTTCAGGTGTGTTTCAGGTGTGTTTCAGGTGTGTTTGACATGGCCATATCTTTAAACGAGACTATACCTAAAAAAAAGATACTTAAAAAGGAACAGTCTTCGTTAGACACAGGAATAAGCTTGGTACGTTCAAGACTGCCGGTCGTGCGCGACCCATAATGATACTGTCTGGATGGCCTGGCTGAAACCTGACGATAACCTACGGCACCATAACTGAATATCGTGGCTATGGTAAAGGGTAGTGCGCGACCCATATTACTTGTAAGTATCGTAGTCCTTGTATTCTTATACACAATCAAAGCACACAGTTGCCAAAAGCTCTGGTTAAGGGCCCTAGTTATGGGCTCTAGTTATGGGCTCTGGTTATGGCGCTGGTAGCCCTGGACTTACTTTCAATCTGCACTCCAATAACCTTATTTTCTATTTGTACATTACTCGTCATCAAAGCCCGCCAAGGAGGCATCTCTGGCCCGCTGGGGGAGCGGGTAGACTTCCGGAATAGGCGTGTGGCTGGCATACAAGTACTTTTCCCTCAAGGGCGTGGCCCAAAGAAGCAACGGACCCGCCAATCCCATGGCCACAGAAAACGTAAAGTGCGGCTTGGTGTGTGCATGGTACCGGAACCACTAAACGTTAGTATGTTATCGAAAACATTGTCCAGACAGACAGACAACTGTCTAGACAGACAGACAACTGTCTAGACAGACAGACAGACAGAAAGACATTGTCTAGACAGACAAACATTGTCTAGACAGACAGACAGACAGACACGGAGACAACGTGTCTAGACAGATGGACAGAAATACATTGTCTAGACAATCGAATAGACAGAATGTTCCAGACAGACACGGAGATAAAAAGTCTAGTAGACAGACTGGTTGTCTAGTAGACAGACTGGTTGTCTAGTAGACAAATTGTCTGGACAGATTCCAATCATTAGTTTGTCTTGACAAATTCTCTGGACAGATTCCAATCATCAGTTTGTCTTGACAGATTGTCTTGACAGATTCTGATAACAGACCGGTAAACAGGGAAGTTGTCCAATTGGTCGACAGATTGTCTAGACAGTTTATAAGACAGTCAGATTGTCTGGTAGAAGATTTGACAGAGATTCGACAGAAACTTGACAGATTCGACACTTCAAAATATTTACATACTCTGATTGGCTGTTTGTAGTATACGGGGTAGTCGCCCCAAACTTTGTCTGCAACGCCCATTGATATGTGAGTGAAGTGAAGGGAGTAGATGGATTTTTATTGACTTCTCACGATTGGTCGTGCGCGCCACGTCACGTGCGCATGGTCACGTGTCTACACTCAATATAAAGTATTAATAAAGTCATCTTCAAAAATATTTAAAAAAGTACTCTTCTATTGTTATTATGGTATTGATTTATATGATTCAGTATTGAGTATTTCACAAAGGTTTAGTGCATAGTACAGTCTTGTATAGTCATGGAGAGACTATACAAAGAACATAGAGAGAGTTGTTAGTACAACCATCAATATCAATCAATCAATATCAATCAATCAATATCAATCAATCAATAACAACCATGAATCAATATCAACACCAACATCAATATCAATATCATCAATAGATCAATAGATCAATAGCATTAACATCGATAAATCGATATCAATATCAATATCAATTTATATTGATTTAGACTCTCTTCTTTGCCAGTTTCTTGGGGGCAGTGGCGGAGGTCAGGGCAGACTCCGCTTCCGGCCCCTTATCCTTGGCCTCGGCCTCTTTCTTCTCCAAGGCCTTTCTCTCGTCCTCAAAGAACTTCTGGCGGAGCCCCTTCTCGTACCATTGCGCATAGTATAAGCCGGCCTGCAACACCAACACTCCCACCAACACAACCACCATCATGAACTGCGAAGCGGCCATCACATTGATTCCAGTGTCCATGTCCACCTCTCCCCATTGGCCAGAAACACACAGGTTGGCGCCAATGCGCAAATTGGTCAAGTAAACCACAACCCCGGCCATCAACATGGCAAGCGTGCCGTACTCAAAGTACTTGACTTCGGGGTCAGGCTTGAACAACTTGATGAAACACCCAATCAAGCCCAAGGCAATCACAACGTGCAAGATGTGGTGCACTCTCATTGGTGCATTGACCCACTGGGCATAGTGAGTCATGGACGTTTCGAATGCTCCGGGCTGCACAGTCCACAACGTGTTGTAGTCGTAAGGGAGGTTGGAGTAGATCACTCCGAGGCCAAACGACGTGGCACTGATTATGAGCGCGGTGCCCACGGGGACAAGATCTTGGTAAGCCATGGTGTTGGTTTGAAGTGGCCTTGAGTTGTGCGTGTTAAGTAAAAGGTCGTGTGAACACCAAAGAACATTCCACTCAATCCTTATACCAAAAATCACCAAAAATCACCAAAAATCACCACTGATAAGCCAATACCATCAACAAAAAATGTTGGATTATAAATGTGATAAAATTCAAAGAGGGTAAAAATTTGGACACTGTGATTTCTTGATGTTTCCCAATTGGGAACTTCCCACCATTTTGCTCCAGTTTCTTGGATTCAAATTGCCATTGTTGCACCATAAAAATATGAGCCAATTAAGAAGATTGACAATTAAATGAAATCTTTATGTGTCACTTTATCGCTCATTTCAGCGAGTGATTTATAGGACACTTTCGTTTGGGTTCTGGATCTTTTGGGCGGTGTGGCATAATGCGTTCGCTCGCCTCGGTTCTTTGACCATGAAACAAAGCTAAATTACCTTTTTCTTTTTCTGGATTTGGCTTCATGCATATCGGAGAAATGCCTTCGATAATGTCACGAAGCACATGTAGAAGACTATAAAAGTGCTTTTTTCTTGGCGTTTTGTGACGTGTTCCGAATAAACTTGAACAATGGGGCGCCAAAAGGAAACTCTTGCCCAGTAAATGGTTTGTTCCGCCATATAAGCTCAATCTGCTTCCGCCCCAGTTTTTGTCCAACTTTAATTGGTGCATGGGATTTGTCATGGATCTGATGCTTCTGGTATGGATGCTTTGGTATGGATGCTTTTGGTATGGATGTGATGATTTTAGTGGGAACGGTCCTGCATATCAACTAGACTTGTTAGAAGAGTCTCCTGCTTTCAAGTTGCCAACTGAGGATTCATTTGAGAGCCAAGAAATAATCTCATCTTAATCATTCGGTGACTTAAGAAGTTAAAATTTCTTTGTTGCATGAAATAGAGGTGGCTTTTCGAGATCTTGCGCAATTTCTAAACTTGAGGTAACCTTGGGGTCATAAATCATCAGCCCATTCAATGCACTCTATCACCTTATAGAGGTTGCATTTAGACAACATTAATGGACTTTGCCATGAATTAACATCCAATTTAATGGAGAACTGGCGAATATCAGAAGAACGGAGGGTCACGTGAAAGAACCTTATCAGAAACTCAACGTCCCAACATTCCCAAAATAGATGTTTCTGCGAACCCCTTTTTTTGAATATGAAACATGCACCTAGCCAACGGTTGGTATCTTGTATTGTGGATGAAACACGACTATATGCAGTCCACACTCCAAAACATATACTTCTTCACTGAAAATTCAGGCACCACTATACTTATATCAATTAATCTCATGTAATAACTGAGCCAATAGCAGTAATATTTTGGCATAAAATTCACTGATCAGTGATGTCTCATCAAAATTTATACCATCTTAAACTGGTCCACGAAGGCACCTTGAACGACCACACGTACCGCCTCAGCTATCCCACATTCATCTCGTAACTCTGTTTCATATATCTATTTTAGGTACTTTCTATTCCTCTTTTGGTTAAAAAATATTTACAACCTAAAAGTCTGCTGGTTGGGTGCCCAGAAAAGATAGATTGCAGGAAGTTGCTGGCCGAAAAGGACGCTGGATGGCCTAAAACAGCCGGCTAAAAAAGTGGGCTGCCTCAGGAATCTAGAGGTATAGAGCGACACAAAGAGATTTGGAGGGATCAAGAAAGAAGGGCAAGAAACCTCCCCTTTTATAAACCAATTCCTGATCCCCCACTGTTCCTTGAGTGGGTTGCATTCACGCACAATTGCTGCAACAGCAGGTGAGACTCTGAAACTGCGTGTGCAGCAGTGCGCATGGCATTGCAGACGAGCGACCTCGGAAACAATTGGTGTACGGAGGCGTGGGACGGCTGGAAACAATGGGGTGTACGGGTGCACGGCTGGGATACACCCCTCGGTAAAAAAAAGTGGGTGTACGGGTGTTAGATAGCCTGCGCATTATTTCGAGGATACGCTAGCGCGCATATGTGCGAGCCCGCATGTGGCAGCATTTGCTGGCCCCGTCCCCGTACCCCCGGTAAATGCCAGGGTAAGGTTACTGGAAGTAGTAGGATTAGGCGGTTAGGCCCGTGCCTCCCGAGGCTGTAGACGAAAATCTCGGCACAGCGTCCGATCCTGAGCACACCATCCCCGTCAAACTAAGAAAGCGTGCAGTTGCCAAAGTGCGCACCCGTACCTCCGCCAGCACCTAGACTCAGCCGACAATATCTTTGCGTCGCAAAAGTCATCAGATCTTTCCCTCCCTAAAAGAACAAAGGACCTTTTACATCAAGTCTAGTGCGCCTAAAGTACAAGTAGACACGAAAGTCCGATCAAACTCCGAGCCACGCAAAAGGTCCTATCCCCGCCAGGCACTACCATACTGAATTATAGCCAGAGCAAAACAGCCAAACAGCCAAAAGGACAACGAGGATTACTAGACCAGTTATATACTAAGTCGGCAATCAGCCACTTTCAAAGTCAAAGACACAAACGCAAAAGCGGACACAAACGCAAAAGCGAACACAAACGCAAACGCAAGCACTATATAAAGCAGAACTTATTCGTTGATACCATGAGAAGTATAAAAGCAGTGGTGGTGGGCGACGGAGGCGTGGGTAAGACATGTCTCCTTATTTCGTATACGACCAATACTTTCCCCAACGACTATATACCCACGGTTTTTGACAACTACTCAGCTTCGGTGATGGTGGATGGAGAGCCCATCAAGTTGGGGCTTTGGGATACTGCGGGCCAGGCAGAATACGACCGCTTGAGGCCGTTATCGTACCCCCAAACGGAGATTTTCTTGTGTTGTTTCTCGGTGATTTCACCCGACTCGTTTGCCAACGTCAAGGCTAAGTGGATGCCGGAGATCTTGCACCATTCGCCCAAGGACATTTTGGTGGTGTTGGTGGGCACGAAAACCGACTTGAGGGACGAATACCATGTTTTGGACGAGTTGCTGGAATATGGCCAGAGACCCGTTTCCGCTTCTCAGGGCCACAAGTTGGCCAAGGAGGTTGGGGCCATTCGCTACATCGAGTGTTCTGCAGCTCTGCAGCTGGGAATCCAGGAGCTCTTTGATTTTGCCATTCGTGTTGTTTTGGACCCTCCAGTCATGAAAAACGACGTTAAGGACGATGCTCATCACGGTGGTGCGGGGGCCAATGGGTCTTCCAAACCGATTTCCGAGAGGAAAAGAAGGGTCCGCAAGGCCAAGAAGTGTACGATATTGTGAGTGCCATCATTCAGTTCGTCTATTCGGTTGATTCAGTGATGAGTCAGTCATTCGTTTAATTCTTGAGTTGACGAGTCAGTTATTTGTTCAGGTCATTCATTCGTTCAGTTCATTCGATCAGTTCATTCGATCAGTTCATTCGATCAGTTCATTCGATCAGTTCATTCGTTCAGTTCATTCAGTTCGTTCATTAAGTTCGTTCATTCAATTCATTCATTCGTTCAGTTCCTAAGTTGATTAATCAGCTACTATTGCTTCATGTTTCCGCTCTCGAGGTGATTACATGATCTGTCAATGCCAGTGCTGGGTCTATTAATGGCTAGTGGAGACTCACTCAATCTCGAGCAACTCATGGCAGCCAACGATATGAATCATAGGTGATGTTAATGTTGATGATAGTATGATGGATCGATGTGAAAGTTGATGTTGATTGATGTTCTGTGATCTATTGAATTGATGTTGATTGATCGATTTTAATTGATGTTGAAGTGACAATCAATGTTAATGGATGTTAATGGATGTTAATTAATGTTGTTTGTTATTAATGAAGATGGGATGGGATATCAGTTGAATGACTAGTTGCGAAATTGAGAGATTGAGAGACTCAGTAATTTAGGGAGAGACTCGGAGACATTGGACATTAAAATCGAATTTGAAATCGAGAGGGTCATGGACCTTTGTGGTTGTGTATTATATACGGCGACGCCGTGCAAGTGCTGGCTATGCGGCTAATGGTTAATTGAGCATCAAGTGCTTGTTGACCCGAGAATTAATAAAACGATTCGTGTATTAACTTCCTTATTCACCCGAATTTTATATAGCGTATAGAGTCAGCAGTCAGCATAGAGTATAAAGTCAGCATAGAGGCAAAGTCAGCATAGAGGCAGAGTCAGTATAAAATAGAGTATAGAGCATGGCGTCTTGGACCATCTACTCCGAGTAGTCATGATGTTTCAGGTTTGTTTCAGGTTTGTTTCAGGTTTGTTTCAGGTTTGTTTCAGGTTTGTTTCAGGATGTTTCAGGTTTGTTTCAGGTTTGTTTCAGGATGTTTCAAGAGCAGAAATGCAGGAAAAAGGCAGATTAAAACCGGAATCGTTAGACTATGGCACAATGGGATATAGTCATGACGACAGATCAACTCCTAGCTCATGATTGCCATGACTGGTCTATACCCTGGTCATGCTCTCCGCTAATCCAGTCTATACCCTACAGACTAGTAGACACCCATATACAGTGTAGACAAGTAGATGGTATCCACACTACTCTCCTAAGATAGGGGTCTTCTAAGGAGAAATCGACCCAAGGTGGTTTCAAGGAGGCTCAACACTTCGCCTACCCACTTGTCCCAATAACAATAGATTTCTCCTCTCAAATCTATAGTCAGTAACCCACTGCTATCCTCACAAGATATTTATACAGAGTCAAAAAAAAATAGACTGAATGGGGTGGAGCAGTCCCTGTATTCAATTCTCCGGTAAACGGGATGAAACACATGGGAATTTATACACCATCACTCACTCATTAATCTGTAGTCTATTTTTCACCTTCTCGGGCTAGTGGATTCTCAGTACATATACCAGGTTGTAGATTCACTATTGTTGCGTATTAACATACACGCTTTCGCAATCTGGCACGTGCGTGTCATTAGCTAACAATAACTCCTTTAAGTACTGAACTTCTGTACATCTCATTACTTGTGTTCTATTTCATCTTGGCAAATCCTTATTTGGTAATCATAAGCCGAGCTGATTCTATACCCCCAAAAACCCTATGTGCGAGACCCCCTTCTTATATAGTCCAAGCTGCGGAAACTTCTTTTTGTGACATCCTGCCACAAACCCAAATTGCAGCCTCCCTGATTAAACCCCTCACTAGAGCTTGTTATCGGAGATCTATCATTGGATGCTTTCATAAACCCCTCATCAGTGCCAGCATCGGGAGACTCCCTTCCGGAGTCCTCCCATTGGATGTTTGTACCCGATAAGAGATTTATAAAAGTTTACCTGTTTCATCTACATCCTGCATACTGAATCACGTGAGATAGAAATTCTACTCACAGGTTCAACTAACAAGGCCATTATTGGTAACTACACGCCTTAGGAAGCTGAAATATAGTGGAGTGGCTTCATGAAGACTAGGACCTTTTCATCAGCAATAAGTATTAAGAATATAAGTAAAATGATAATTTTTGTTTATAGAAATGGAGTTGATTGATAAAGGCACTGTATGCAGGAATACATACCTGCCACTCTTTAGAACAAGAGACGGTGAATAAGTATTTGCTTTAAAGATCTGTATATTGTCCTATCTAATTGGACAGAAGGTTAGGTTTGTACACCTGGTAATATACAAGCAAATCCTGCACCTAGAAAAAACTACTCGAACTATTACCTTATTTGGACTGTTTAGTCCAGTGTCTTGTAGTGTCTGTTAGTGTCTTGTAGTGTCTTGTAGATTTAGTGAAACTTGGTCATCTCTAATAGTTCGTCCCCTAACTCTAGGCCTGAGTTTCAACTTCTCAACTTCTCAACTCGATGATCTCCATAGACTTTATTTTCTCTTCTTTTCTCTTCTTTTCTCTAGCGTTGGGCACTTTCATCGTGGCTTGCGAGGCTTGGACTCAGCAGCTTAGATAGGGATTGGCATACTTCGAGTCTGGCACTACTCATGTTCCACAGTAGTAATAAATTAGTCGCCATGACTAATTTACAGACCATCAAATGGTGAATAGACCACTAATCACGGAACAATAATCACGGAACAATAATCACGGAACAGTAATCACGGAACAGTAATCATGGAACAGTAATCACGGAACAGAGCAGTAATCACGAAACAGTAATCACAGGTCGTGCGAGACTCAAAACTCATGAAACGGTACCCTAAATCAGTCAATTTATGACTGATTCAATAGAGCGGCACGTGCAGGGTGCATTCCTCCCGTGACCGTTGAATCAGCCTTTTCAGCCTTAGATCCCGCCTTCTTGGCCTCCAGTTTCTTGATTCTATCGCGCCGTTCCTCCATCAACCGGTCATTCTTCTCCTTCAATTTCGTCACCCGGGCCTCAGAATTGCCGCCTCCACCCGCAGTCAACTCCACATTGATCTTGCGGCCTCGGAACATCGAGTGGTGCATTGCTAGCGCCTGGTCCATTTTGTTCTTGAGATGAGAATTGTCATTATCAAACTCCAAAAACGCTATACCTTTTTCCCGCCGGAGCCGGAGCCGGTCCGCTTTGCATTTTTGGAAATGGTGCTCGATTTCTCCCTGCGTAGTATCGTAGGGGAGGTTGCCAATGAAGAGAATGTACCGAGGCCCTGCTCCATTATTGGCCCCCTTACCTTTTTTACCCCTTCTGGTTTTTCTCTTTTTGACTTCTCCATCTTCACCGGCTCCTTCCTCTCTTCTTCTCTTCCCCTCCTTCTTCCCCTTCTCTTCCTTCTCTCCGTTCTCCTCCTCCTTCTTCTTCTTCTTCTCACTCTTTCCCTTCTCCTTCTCCACCTCAGTCTCCTGCTTCTCCACCTCCTTCTCCTTCTCCTTCTTCTTCTCCTCCTTCCGCTTTATCTTGTCAACCTTTTCGGCGGCCCGCTCATCTTTGCCTTTCCGGAACAGAAGCGCCTTTTGTTTCTTCTTGGATAAGTCGGAGGCCATGTTGATGTGGATGCATTTAGAGCGATGCGATTTATTCTTCGCGCTGTATGCAGGGGCTGCATCGAAAATAGCCTTAACCAACCAACAACAACCTCAACCAAATCAGACCCCTGGTAGTTCGACATAGGGTGGATTGTCACATAAATCAAACTAAGGAGGACTGTAGTGGTACTGCATACATACCTTGATGTTTTCATTCTCACTTCTTAGAAACTCTACTCTCAGTACCTTTTCGTCTAGTCTCCCTTCTCCTCCAGATTCTCATTCCACCCATCATAAATCCTAATCTTCTCCATATTCTTCGATTTCTAAACGTCTAGTCTCCCATTTCTTCGTTTTTCACCTTGGATTTTTTTTTTTTCCTGGATTGTTACTGGATTTCGAGTCCCTAGAACCATTAATCTTCCTCTTCTTCACATTCTCAGTTGGTCACTCTAGTCTTAATCTTAATTCCGTAATTGCCACACTTCTAGAGCTCCACATTTCTATCTTCACTATCTTGACGATTTCCCTCTCTCGTCGAATCTTGGATCCTCCATTCCTATGAACGTGAAGGCAAACTGGAAACCCATACATCCCCAATATAAACCCGTACACCTCAAAAATATACCCGTACACCCATAAGATAAACCTGTACACCACTCTTTTCGGCTTCTTTGGCCAACTGGTTCTATACCATGGATGTATTTCCATACTTTTTCTTGTTCCTTCCATTCTCTTCAGATAACAAATCACCTGACTATGACAAATTCTTATAGTACTCGAGTTCCTCTGCCTCTAGAGCTTGCACCCTAGTTTGGTCCTTAACGTTCATAGCATCGAGAAAAAGCTTGAGGTACTCCAACCAAACGAGACTTCTCTCCTGGCTCGGAATTTGATTATAGTTTTCCCAATTTTCAAGAAGAATAATAAGCTTTTTGAGAAAGTAGTCTATTTCTGCATATTTCTCGAAGCTCAACTTCCCGCACTTTCCATACACTTGTGTTGAACAGGCTAGATGTTACATATCTCGTATGTGTCAATATGCAGTTTTCAGATGAAACAATAAGGCTGCTCCATGGAATCGATCCAAGAAGGTATCGGTCCAAGGAGGTATTGGCCCAAGAAGGTTTCAAGAATGGTGCGACAAGGAAAGTATGCCGTGGAATCTGTCTTTGGAGATTTCAAGGAGCAACTACCTTATGGTCCAGAAATGGAAAGTATATATAAGGAGGTATTCATTGGAGGGAATAGCCTCCTTTTATACTTTGGAGAGTGCGAATCCTGACACAAACGCACAGCGTTAAGGGGCTTGCAGATGGTTGCGAAAACGTAGCCTCACTAATATATAAAGGCCAAGATGCGCTTAGTTGAAAAGGAAAACAGTGATTTTCTAGGATCAATTTAGCAACCACACCAAGACAAATAAAGATGACTACTATATCTTTTGAACTACAAAGTTAATGAAGGACCATTACACCCTGGTGCCAGTCTACTAAAAGATTGTGGGCAATGCCCAACAGTGTGCACATCACGCCAGTTCAACAAAAAGACATATCGATCAAAATTACTTCAAACATCAAGCTCGAAGGTTCTTCACTGAAAACAATAGGATTTTAATGAAATTATCATAAACGATTATGGATATGCAGTAACTCTAGCGAGTTCGAAAAAAGTCAATTGATTCGAAAAAAGTCAATTGATTCGGAAAAAGTCATTTGAATCGAAAAACGTCTTGGTCTTACAACAACAAAGCAGCAAATCCGAGAAGAAATCCTCCAATGGCAGTTCTAGAGCCAGCATTTACCAATGGAGCAACGGTTGGGGCGGCAGCCACAGTCAGAGCGGAACCCTGGGCGAGAACACCGGTAGACTTGGCGCCGGTGTCAACGTTTCCTGCAGCAGCGGTCTGAGCAGCAGCGGCAGGAGATGGCTTGTGTGGCTTAGGAGCAGAGTCCCCCCCAGCATGCTCAGGTGCTGCTGTAACAGTCTCTGGAATAATGCAGACTCCAGCGACAGTGATGGTGGCTGGAGTAGTAACAGTGATGGTGGTTGGGTGGCACACCACGTCACACTTGGTGATGGTCAAGGTGGTCTCATATGGGCAGTAAGTGGTGAAGTCGGTGTAAGTCTTCCAGATCGTGGTAGCAGAAGCGTGCTCACACTTAGGGCAGTAGGTGGAAATGGTAGTGGTTTCGCTAGTAGCGGTAGTGATGTTCCACCCGTTCACCCTTGAAGACTCTGACATGGCCGCCGAAGTTACAGCATCAACGGACTTGATGGAGTTGGAAACTTCCGAGCTGACTGCAGCATCTGTGTTGATAACAAAATCAGACTTAGAAGAAGAGGATCCGGAGGGTTCAGTACTGCTTGACAAAGCAGGTTCGGAGGAGACAGGAGATTTCGACCCTTCGGAAATGGCGGACAGGGAAGGAGTTTCAGACCCTTCGGAGGTGGTAGAAGACAGCTCATTACTTGAAGAGCTAAAAGCCTCAGTTGAAGAAGCCTCGCTTGAAGAAGCCTCAGTTGAAGAGATAAGAGCCTCAGTTGAAGAGCTAGGAACCACGCTTGAAGAAATAAGAGCCTCAGTTGAAGAGCTAAAAGCCTCAGTTGAAGAGCTAGGAACCACGCTTGAAGAAATAAGAGCCTCAGTTGAAGAGCTAAAAGCCTCAGTTGAAGAGCTAGGAGCCTCGCTTGAAGAGCTAAAAGCCTCAGTTGAAGAAGCCTCGCTTGAAGAAGCCTCAGTTGAAGAGATAAGAGCCTCAGTTGAAGAGCTAGGAACCACGCTTGAAGAAATAAGAGCCTCAGTTGAAGAGCTAAAAGCCTCAGTTGAAGAGCTAGCAGCTTCGCTTGAAGAGATAGGAGGCAAAGTTGGATAAGCTTCAAGTAAATAAAACTCGGGCGGAAATATTGGCTCCACTTCACAACGAAGGAGAAAATTATCACTGTTATAAGAATAGAAT
>NLAD01000889.1:0-221060 GCA_002370245.1 Metschnikowia sp. 04-226.1
CAAAGCCTTGTTGTTGACATGAAGATTCTTTACAGAAGCGAAAGCGAGAACAAACTCAACGAATACTTGGCTTACTTGAGACTCGTGGTGAGTGTGGACAAACAAGAGTCCATGAGGCTCGAGGAAATCGAAAACAATGGTACCATCGTTGGTGGTTATAAACAGGCACCTGCTTTTGTTGAAGCTTCCCAAATTGACTTTGCCCAATACCTGTCGCTGATTGTGCTGGAACCCTGTACCAGCCAGCTTTCGCACCTACAAACTGTGGTTAGGGCACAAGATACCTTGATGAGCCAGTGCAAGAAGAAGTTCTTGGCTCAGTTCAATATCCACGATAGGATAGAAGACTACCTCAAATGTCTTCTTGAAAACGTCCAATCTACTGGCGACCAATTTGTGAAGGTATGCCTTGAAATGGGCAACACAGACAACAGTAATACAGAGGATGACTACGAAGACAGACTCTGTGCAATGATGGAGGATTTGGACACAATGGAAAAGATGGACCACAGTGCAAGAGATTGCATTCAGAAAATCAAGGATGGTTTCTCTGTGAATCTTAAGAATGTGATCCAGGGCCATACCGATGCCTGTGCCATCAAGCAGAAGTACATGGACCAGTTCCACAAGGTATTGATGCAAGCACTGGGATCTGAGCCATTAAACCCCAAGGAGTTACAGAATTTGATTGGTTGTGCAGGTCTTGAAACCCAAAAGAGATTTTTAGAGAGTGTCTTCATTTGCGGGCCCATGAGGTCTTACTGCAAAAAATGGACCGTCTCACTACGCTCTACAAAGTAGTGAGTCGTGCACGCGAACTGTTGCAACTCACCTATACTCAAGTGACACTGTGCTTTGTGACTCACATCTACGAGTCTCATGGTGTGAAAAGACAAAACTGACCAGGACTAAGACTTACTCAATAACTATTGAGCAATGACTGACTGACAAAGATTGACATGGCCGACTGACTGGCTTCATTGTTGAAGAAGAAGAATAAAATTAAAAAGAAAACAAAAGAAAAAAAATAATAAAGAAAAAGACTTGGACAATGGCGACATTGAACCAGTAAAAATATTTCTGCTTAGGAATTGAAAGATAAGTAGAATGACCTGTAGAGAGTAAATGGCTGAAGAAATGGTTGAAGAAATGGCCGTAGACATTATGCGTAAATTAAAGACTGTAAGTAAAGCCCATAGAAAAGCAGTTAAAACTAGCGTCCGTCACCTGCAATTGCATGTATAGACCAATTATGTTGAGAAGCATGAGTGTTTCATTTGAAATTTTCTCAGTCTTTCATCCAAGTCTCACTTTAATTATTTCTTGAATATACTCACTGTTCTCTCATTTCCATAATTTTTTTATCTTCTACTCGAGATCTAGCTCTCTAGTTCTAGTTGCCTAGTTGCTTATTTCAGAGGCATACTTTTTAATGCCTAGCTCTTTGAACTCTAGTTCCATCTACTAGCTGCTAACTCCAGCTCCTCTGAGACTGGTTTCAGTTTCGTTGAGCATTAGAAATATGGCCCGGATTTATTCCTGATAGTCAGAACAGGTTCTTAAAGATTATACATAACGCTCGTGAAATAGATATTTTTGAGAATTTCTTTGATAAGTGTGTTGTAGCTAATGTTTAGAATTGGCCTACTTGAATTTAGTGAAGATAGTCTCGACAAGTTGTCCCTGCTTGAGTAAGTTAGACTGGCACCAGATTAGCGGCAGTGACAGTTTTTCGAAGGTGTCTTTGATTGATACTTAACTTTTGTCGATACTATAGTCAAAAGATGGTATACTTCCAGTATTAAAATATTCATAAACTTCATGATTAGTGAAATAAAGAATTTACAGTCTTAAATTCATCATATGTTTGCGCTAGAATCCATTGCTAATCTGAAGTTAAACTTCACCTTTGACATAGGAAAACAACCATATCCAGAAGAGCAATCGAGTAAAATAAACGGAAAACGGTGTCTGAACAAAAACATAAGATATCTAAAAGTACAATGACTGCGAATAATCCTCCTCCTTTAAACACCACCAGATTTAACTATGAAGAATTCTCTTTGAGTGAAGTGAAGAATTCAAACAATCTAAAGAAATACTATTGGGGTTTGGCAAAAGCCAAGTTCAGCTTAAGAGATGGACTCATTAATTGCTCTTATACGGCACTGAAAGGCTTCTACCGGGCCTTTGTCTGCTCAAATATGTGAAATCGATAAAAGATTCATTCAAGTGGACAATAACAGGAACATTCACATATTCATCACAATTTTATCTTTCAAGACTAAGATCGTCTTTTATACTCCATCCTCTAAGAAGTAGACATGGCATAGAGGAAAAGCTGTATAAATTCAACTCCGTTGTCTCTAAGTCCTATGGTTTGAGGATGTTACTTTGTCGTCTTACTCCTGCATTGACGAAGATCTGCATCTTACCGAAATAGCCATTCTGGCTGAGAATAAGGTTGAAGTGCCAATAACTCTATGGGTGCCTTCACCCGGTCGAGCTGCCGGGTTACTGTACATGAATAAGACGATCCCGTCCACAACATATTCTACTTACTCCAGAAAACTTGGCAAGATCTGGACGCCCTTTAAGATAATGTAATAATCGGCATTTTGGTGATGGGGTGGAACAATTCAATTTCATCCTAATCGAGAACTGTTTCGATGAAAGATGAGTTCATTCCAGTAGCTGCTACATCCTGTATGTGGTAGGAACGGCTACCTAGTTACACTCATTTCCTTTGTAAAAAAGAAATCTTTGACTTGCTGAGGTACTGCTTCTGTGGTGGGGTCCCTTTCGAATACCATGAAGAACACGGTTTTCCCCTCTCACTCGCGTCTCTTGACCCAGTGAATAAAGCTGCCTATCACCGACCAGGACGAGTTGAAACATAGATATGACTTTGTTGCGTTGTTCAAGACAAACGATATCCTGAGTTTGCATGCGAGACAGCATCTTAGCGGGTGATTTTATTCGGTCTCTACAGAAATTACCCTTGAGAATACTCACTACTTACTACCAGTCTAGTATAGTGTATAGTATAGTATAGTATGGTATAGTATAGTATAGTATAGTATAGTATAGTATAGTATAGTATAGTATAGTATAGTAGAATAGTAGTGCAGTATATAGTAGTATAAGTTGGTTTAGAAGTATAGTGTAGTAGTAAGCCTGTACAGTGGCCTGGTAGTAATGGATAGTAGTGAAGTGGTATAGATACAAGATGTATTCGTGGAATGTTGGTGTTAATGCACTTACAAAAATTAACCTTGAGAATAGGCTCCGGTGGTGAACCTCCAAAGTGTTGCTGTGAAGCTTACAAGCTTACTGCATTTGCACGACATGTTGATCGACTCGCAGGAGAAATTTCCATCCATTGAAAAAGGCTTGCTTGCGGAATTCTTGGGTACTTTTGACGCTCCAACGCAAATTGCCGGCAAAATATTTGACACTTCCGAACTTAGGGAGCATAGGCCTATTGTGGAAGAAACCAAAATTGCATACCGTTCTCTTTTCTATTTAATTGAAGAGCATACATAGCGATGAAGGAACTTATGATTTCCCTTTTTTTGTTTAATGTTCCAAGGCATGTTTCATCTCGTATTTTTCTTTGGATTCACATACAGTTACAACCAGTGAGTTGTTTGTACTGTCTGCCTTGTCCATTATCTCAGGAGCTTGAAACTTGGCAAAAGTCAATACTAAATTGTAACTTTTGTAGTGTCGACAGGAATTCCTTTACCTCAAACTTGGATTTAAGAGACATATGTACTTACGGCAATACAAGCGTTGCTAATCAGTGATCTGTGAACATAAAGAAGCTGGGAAAAAACTTTTTATATGCTTTTGGGATTAATAATAATAATAGAATTTGCATCATTCCACTAATATATGTGTGTACCTGCGGTGGTTTACAGAATTATAGAAGTTATTAGGAAGAATCACTAGCTACTCTATGCACAAGTTTTCATAAAATATTTTGTTTTTTTATTTATTGAAAGACAATTCAGAAGCCTTGCCACTAAAAAAATTTGATTTCCTTTTCCAAACAACACACATAAACCCATTTATAGATACATGATTAAAGCACATATAATTTCAGGTGGAAAAAATATCTAACCAGTCTATAAAGCTCTTGGCAGTTTGTCATCAATGCCAATACTTGTCACATACGCAATATATATATTCGGATATACTAGATGAAAATCAGAACTGCAAGTCTGAATCAAAGAGAAAAGTACAAACCTAGAGCTATGATTAATCTCCCAAATGATAATTGAAATATTAGCAACCGTAAAAAAGGTATACAATGATATTGTCCTAATAAAAAAATAAATCAAATTTACATATTATTTGGGATCCCATTTTTGGAATACTCGTAACAATCCACATGGGAGGTTGCAATAATTGTGGTTCTTTGGTGAGATTGATATGTACTGTACGAAAATGTTGTGGATATTTGGAATTGCTTTGTTGTTCCTCTTTTTCCTGTTTTTCCTGTTTGTTCCGTCAAAAGCAAACCTTCAAAGTTTTTTATTGAAAAGATCATCATCTTTTTCAGAGATCATGGCGGTTAAATTAATGTACATACAAAGAAACAAGCACTATTTCTTCAAAATTGTGATGACATCTTCATCCTGCAAAATATGACTCAATCCAACAATTTGTGGCTGATGCTTAACAGATGTTCCAAAGACTACCGCATTTCTGAAGTCTTCAACGAGGGACTTGTGAATTGAGTTACAGAAGTCCTCCACAGAACTTCTTCCATTTCGCAAAACAACGGGCTCATTGAAGTCGGGCAATTTGCCTTTAGGTTTGGTGTACACTCTCACCAATTTCAACTTATCCCACATCATTTCCAACAAGTCATCTAAATTCCAGCCATTACCTGAAGATATGGGGATGGCGTTGGGGATTTTGTACAACAAGTCGAGTTCCTGAATGGAGAAAGCATCGATTTTGTTCAACACGTAGATTGCTGGAATGTATCTTCTGGATTTGGCTTCAATAGTGTCGATTAAATCATCGACAGTGGCATCACACCGGAATGCGATGTTGGCGGAATTAATTTTGTACTCCGACATCACAGCCTTAATTTCACCATCGTCCAAATGGGTAAGAGGAGATGTGGTAGTAATATTGATACCGCCTCTCTCCTTCTTGTTTATGATAATATTTGGTGGTTCCTTGTTAATTCTAATTCCCACTCCCTCTAATTCTTTCTCAATGATCTGCTTGTGTTGTAATGGCTTGTTCACATCAAGAACTAGAAATAATAAGTTCACTGACCGGGCAACAGCAATAACTTGCTTTCCTCTTCCCTTACCGTCTTTGGCACCTTCAATAATTCCCGGGAGATCTAACATTTGGATCTTTGCACCCTTGAATTTAATAACTCCTGGAACCGTAGTAAGTGTTGTGAATTCATAAGCTGCGGCTTCTGAGTGAGTTCCGGTCAATTTAGATAAGAGTGTAGATTTTCCCACTGAAGGGAATCCCACAAATCCAATTGTAGCCACACCAGTTCTCGCTACATCGAAACCGGCACCACCTCCACCGCCTCCACCTGTACTGTCTGATAAAAGTTCTCTCCTCAATTTGGCTAATTTCGCCTTAAGCTGACCTAAGTGGAAGGATGTGGCCTTGTTTTTTTGCGTTTTGGCCATCTCATCTTCGATGGCCTTGATCTTTTCGACTGTAGTCATTTTGAATTAGAATAGTGCTTTGCAGTCCACCAGAGGTACACGTCATTTAAATTTTTCACTCTTCTCTCTTGATCCGGCATATACTGAAGCGGCATATTGCTAGTCGAATATCGCCGAAATCTTTGGGGTTTTTCAAGTCAAAATGACTGAAGTACATTTCTATTTCAGCTAAAAGATCAAAATTGAAGCTGTAGAATGCATTTTGAATTGCTATAATCAGAGTAATTTCGGTTTGCTACTCATAGAAAGTCAATCATAGTAGTGTACATACCAAATTGGAAAAAAAATTCATACTCACTTACAAGGAGTGTGAGCAGAGCAGATAGCATTCCCTCCACACTAATTTTTTTGTCATGGGTAAGAAATCAAGAAAGGGAGATTCCGCCGACATCTGGGATGATGAAGATGTATACCAGGAACAAGCACCTGAAGATTTTGGAGCCAGCTCTGAACAAACTCCAGCCCAAGAAGAGCCAGAACCTGCTGATTTTCTAAGCTCTATTATGTCTTCCAAGAAAAAGAAAGAAACTAAAGAACAAGAGGAGAAAGAGAAAAAAGACGGGCCAAAACTTTTGAGTAAGAAGGAAAAGGAAAAGTTGAAAAAGGAGGCCGAGAAGCAGGCTAAGAAGGAAGCTGCAATTAAAAAGAAGAATGAGCAAGCTGCTAAGAAGGAACAAATCAAGGAGGCTAACAAAAAGAATGCTGAGGCGGTTCAAAAAAAGTCTTCAGATCTGGCAAGTGCAACTCCAGAACCCGAAGTGAAATCAAAGGCTGCTCCTGCAAAGAAGGCAAAGAAGGCGCCAGCTGGCCTTTCTGCTTTGAAGAAGCAATTGGAATTGAAGAAGCAATTGGAAGATGAGCAAAAACGTCAAGCCGAAGAAGAGGAATTGCGTCTCGTAGAGGAAGAGAAAGCTGTTGAAGAGGCAGAAAAAGAAGCAGCTCTTGCTAGAGAGGCTAAGAAGGAGAGAGAAAGATTGAAAAAGGAGAAATTGAAAGCCGAAGGTAAGTACTTGACAAAGAAACAAAAAGAGGAAAAGCGCTTGCAGGAGCGTCGTCGTGAGCAATTCTTACAACAAAGCAACATCACCATCGCCGCCTTTGAGAAGAAGCAGGAAAAGGGTGACTCTGCAGGAAGTTCTGAGGCTAGCGAGGGCAAACCAAAGAGAATATTGTACGAGAAAAAGAAGTCCACGAAAGCAAAGACTTTCCAACAAAAGCCGCAAGTGAAGCAGGAAAAACCCGCTGAAGGCAAAGAAGGCGAGGAAGTCGTTGATGATTGGGAGAAGATGCTTGAGGAAGATGATGTTGCTGATGACTGGGAAAATGCCTTAAACGACGAACGTTCAACCACGCCAGCTGAAGCCGAGGATGAGGCTGAAGAGGAACCTAACGTCGTTGCTAGCAAAGAAGCTGAAGCTGCTGCTGCTGAAGCCGCAATTGCTGCTGCTGAAAAGAGCCGGAAGGAAGCGGAGGAGCGCGAGTTGAAGGCTGCCGAAGAGAAGGCCAAGAATGCATCGGTAGCCAAAGCTCTGGTACAGAAAGAATCGTCTGACAAAGAGTTGCGTTCTCCAATTTGTTGTATTTTGGGACACGTCGACACTGGTAAGACCAAGTTATTGGATAAAATTCGTCAAACCAATGTTCAGGGTGGTGAAGCCGGTGGTATCACTCAACAAATTGGTGCTACTTACTTCCCAGTGGAATCCATCAAGCAAAAGACCGCTGTGATGGCCAAATATGAGAAGCAATTGTTTGAAGTGCCGGGATTATTGATCATTGATACCCCAGGTCACGAGTCTTTCTCGAACTTAAGATCCCGTGGTTCTTCTTTGTGTAACATTGCTATCTTGGTGATTGATATCATGCATGGATTGGAACCGCAAACTCTTGAATCTATTCGATTATTGAGAGACAGAAAAGCTCCTTTCATCGTCGCTTTAAACAAGATCGATAGATTATATGATTGGGAAGCTACTCCCAATAACTCATTCCGTGACTCCTTTGCTAGACAAAACGCATCCGTCCAGTCTGAATTTCAAAAGAGGTACGATGAAATTCACCTTGCCTTGTCTGAACAAGGTTTGAATTCTGAGCTTTATTTTCAAAACAAGAACATGTCCAAATATGTTTCTATCGTTCCCACGTCCGCCGTTACGGGTGAAGGTGTTCCTGACTTGTTATGGTTGTTGCTTGAGCTCACACAGAAGAGAATGTCTAAGCAATTGATGTACTTGTCCAAGGTTGAAGCTACCATCTTGGAGGTGAAGGTTGTTGAGGGTTTCGGTTACACGATTGATGTTGTCTTGTCTAACGGATATTTGAGAGAAGGTGACCGAGTTGTTCTTTGTGGATTGAACGGTCCAATTGCAACGAATATTAGGGCCTTACTCACTCCTCCTCCTTCTCGTGAATTAAGAATCAAGTCCGAGTACATGCACCACAAGGAAGTGAAGGCTGCTTTGGGTGTGAAGATTGCTGCAAATGATTTGGAGAAGGCTGTTGCTGGATCGCGTTTGTTAGTTGTGGGAGAAGATGATGACGAAGAGGAAATGATGGAGGAAGTCATGGACGATTTGACCGGTTTGTTGGACTCCGTGGACACTTCTGGAAAAGGTGTTGTTGTCCAAGCATCGACATTGGGATCTTTGGAGGCATTATTGGATTTCTTGAAAGACATGAAAATTCCAGTCATGTCCATAGGCTTGGGTCCAGTTTACAAGAGGGATGTGATGAAAGCAACTACAATGATCGATAAAGCCCCAGAATTAGCAGTCATGTTATGTTTCGATGTGAAAGTTGATAAGGAAGCTGAGCAATATGCAGAAGAACAAAAGATCAAGATTTTCAACGCTGACATCATCTATCACTTATTCGATGCCTTCACAGCTTACCAAAGCAAATTGCTCGAACAGCGCAGAAAGGATTTTATGGAATATGCCGTCATGCCTTGTGTTTTGAAAACCGTTCAAATCATTAACAAGCGTAACCCAATGATCATTGGTGTTGACGTGGTGGAGGGAGCAGTGCGTCTTGGAACTCCAATCTGTGCAGTCCGCAAAGACCCAACCACCAATACCCCAAACATTCTTGTCTTGGGTAAAGTTGTGTCTTTGGAAGTGAACCACAAGTCTTCCGACATTGTCAAGAAGGGACAAACTTCTGCAGGTGTTGCTATGAGGTTAGAGAATCCTAGTGCAGCTCAGCCAACTTGGGGTCGTCACGTTGATGAAACTGACAACTTGTATTCTTTGATCTCCAGAAAATCTATTGATACATTGAAAGACCCTGCTTTCAGAGATACCGTCTCTAGGGACGACTGGGTTCTCATCAAAAAATTGAAGCCAGTCTTCGATATTAAGTGATTTTTGAAGTCATGTTAAATAGAGCCTTTTAAAAAAAAAGTTAGCGCGCGCTCATTCTCTTTTCCGCAGCATCCAATGAGAAACAAAGTAAAATTACTACCCTGGGAGTTCTCATTCGAATAAGTGAACACAGAGATGCAAGACTTACCGCCTATCGGGGGCTACGAGCCAGTTCAATGGAAAAGACATCTTCCCTCTAGAGGCTTCAGGCCTGCACTCTATTTCTGGGGTATCACAGGAATCATGGCATTCGGCTACTATAGATTTTATCAAGGTGTCGATGAACAACGAGAACTCGGAAGAGAAAAACAGTGGGCACGCTTTTATCTTGAGCCATTGTTGAGGGCTGAGGAAGACAGACATCTTGCCAGAAGATATTTTTCGGAATTAAAGAGGCAAGAGTTGGTCGCCGACTCTATGCTGCCCGCAACAAGAGCCAAGTTCGAAGAACAATTATACAATGATAGATCCAAAATCAGGTTCCCAAAGTACACTGCAGGAATGGATCCCAACGAGCGTTAAACTTTCTTCCAGTCACTTTGAGCACTTTGGGTAGTTTATGCTGAGATGTGTTTTTTGGCAAAAAGCGAGAGTGTTATGCCGACTTTCCATTCACGGCTTACTGCTTAGGTTGGCCTGTCAGTCAAATTTTTCTGTCTTCGGCATGTGTTCTGGCATGCGGCTTTGTTGCTGCTATCGAAAGCCTTTTACTCGTACACAATTTATAATGAGCATATATCTGTACATCACGAAGCCAAATTTTTGGTTCACAAGTGTAAAATCCATTTTCTTAAACCTTCAGTCTATTAGCTTAAGAGGACACAAATATTCAGCCCAATACCTCCCTACCTCCCTACCTCCCTCATATTGCGATAAAGCGCACAACACACTTCCGTTTATTCCGCTATAGATTATGTCCGAAAAAATTACTTCCAAAGAGCAGGTTTTGAGCTTGTTTGACAAATACGATTATTTTCTTTTCGATTGTGATGGTGTAATTTGGCTTGGTGACCATTTGTTGCCCTCTGTCGCCGAAACAATTCACTTGCTAAAAGGTATGCAAAAGACGGTGATTTTTGTTACCAACAATTCTACCAAAGCAAGAGAAGACTACCTCCACAAATTTGAAAAGCTCGGAATCACCGGAATCACCAAAGATGAGGTATTTGGATCGTCCTATGCATCTGCTGTATACGTCGACAAGATCCTCCAACTTCCAAAGGACAAGAAGGTGTTTGTTTTAGGTGAATCCGGTATTGAAACTGAATTGAAAGAGTTGGGTTATGAGACAGTTGGAGGAACAGACCCAAGATTGATGGAGCATGGTGCGACCTTCGATTCTCAGGACGAGCAATTGGTGAATTTGGACTCTGCTGTGGGAGCAGTGGTGGCTGGTTTAGCTATGAATGTCAATTACTTGAAGCTTTCAGTTGCTTTACAGTATTTAATGAAGGATAACAAGAGCATTCCTTTCATTGCTACTAACATTGACTCTACTTTCCCTCTGAAAGGTAAGTTGTTGATTGGAGCTGGCTCAATTATAGAAACGGTGGCCAATGCTAGTGGTAGAAGGCCCGATGCCATTTGCGGAAAGCCTAATCAATCTATGATGAATACAATCAAGGCTATGAACACAGGACTCAATGCAAATCCATCTAGAGGGCTTATGATTGGTGACAGACTCAACACCGACATGAAGTTTGGAAGAGACGGTGGTTTAGACACTTTACTTGTATTGACAGGAATCGAAAAAGAGGAGACTGTGAGGACTTTGCCTCAAAACGAAGCGCCAACCTATTTCGCAGACAAGCTCGGCGACTTTTTTGAATTCACTGTTTGAAGCACTGTGCTTGCTGAAGAGGCTGGCATTTGCGGGTCGAATTTAGTTTTATAGATTTACACTCAAATAAGAAAGACACCTCACCAATCGTATTGAATTGACAAAGGCACGGAGATTGTTTGATGGTCATAATGGTGCAAGAAAATAACAAAGAAATCTAATACTCAAGTGCATGAATCTAAAGTAAAGTCACGTGATCAATGACATAATTTTTATTACTTTTTCACGGTGCATGTTTCACGAATGCGCCTAGACCGTTGAGGATACAACCAGAGCAAAAAAAGTTCTTCATTTCGATCCTATTCCTTGTGGAAACAAATCTAAAGCCACAGTACTGGGAAGCAATCCGGAGAAACATCTTTGTCCAAGACGTCGGAAAAGTTGAGACCCCTTTAAAGCCGCTACCCCACTCCTATCTTTGTCGAAATTTCGGCAATTTCCTTACACACATAACAGATTCTAGGACCGGTGCCACACTCCTCTACTTCTGAATTTCAAGAAAAGCGTTCAGAGCCATAAATACATATTCAACTGGGATGAGCGATCAGAAGAGTATAGATTTGCAGGAAAGTGGGCTAGTCGATTGGCAAGTGTTTTCAGAGTTGGTGGCCATGGACGAGGATGAGGAGGGATTCTGCCAGGGGTTGTTCCAGACTTTTGTGGATCAATTCGAAGACACATTCAAAGAGATAGACGAGAACATCAAAGCAAAAGACCTAAACAAATTGTCCTCATTGGGACATTACTTGAAAGGCTCTGCTGCTGCTTTAGGCTTAACTACTATCGCCGAGCAGTGTGAAAGAATGCAAAACTATGGACACAGAAACAATTTCGATAACTATAAAATAAAAGATCTCAAAGAATTGGACGACGAGTTTTGGATCAAGCTGATTGAAGACACAATGGAGAAAGCCAAAGATGGCTTCCAAAAGTCCAAGGCTGCGCTCAACAGTTACTTTGATGATGATTTATAGTATAACTAGGAACTGCTTATTAGCAAATGCCGAATTACGATCATTACATTTCTCACAACTTCGATCCGTGTAGTTTTCCACTGGTAGTTTCCATCAAATTGGATTAATTACTTGCTTTTTTTAAAGAGACAGTATTTCATCTGCTCTACCTCGTAGGGTACGACTGATCTCACAACCTTCGGGACATAGAGAAGTCTTCCGATACCGCTATGATCACCGTCGGGTTTGATTAGGTCTTGACACTTTATCACACTCCAACCCGGGCGAACTTCATCTCCATTCTCACTAGTTTTTATGAGCCAAGGCTCTTCTTCAGTGGTAGGCAATGAGTTGTCCAAATAATAGTCACAAGACTCAAATGAAACCACCTTATCAGGGGAATAGATATTCTTCGAGTTCATCCCGGAAGGAAAAGTTGAGGCTGCTTCTCTCAAAGAGACGTTTTCGGGGAAGTCTCCGGGCAAAAGACCGTCAAAACCACTCTCCACAAATCTCAAGCGGTAGTTGTCAGGAAGGAAGAAAGAAGCAGGGAAGTGATACCATTCGCGTCCCACACAGACATTCTTACTTCCGACCTCGGACAAAGATTCCTCGTGTAGCGCTTGTGCAACACTCAACGGAGCATTGTAACTATGAACCAAATTCAAAATTCTCAAGATGGAGACAGTGACATAGACAGACATTGAACAAATCAGCAAGAATCTCGTAACACTTTTGCGGTTGCAAATGAGCTGTACCTTAGCAAAGACAAACGACGTGAAGAGAGCTGCTGAGAGGCAGATCAAGGGGTAAATTGGGTATAAGAAGCGCTCTTCCTTATGGGGTTGTCTGAAAAAGATCAAGCTCCAAATCACTATAGGAAGTGATACTCCGAAGGTGACCTTCTGCCTTTGTTTGTAGAAAAAGCCATTCGACAAAATACCCAAGTATCCAAGAACGGATACTATGTTGAAGTTGAGGAACAAATTCTTGACGTAGTAAGAGAATGGCTCAACACCAAAAATTTCTGGGCCCTCCCCTGCAACCGAGAACACATTGTATAGCACGATGTTAAATGGCACAAAAAGCATTTTACGGTCATACACGTATGAGTCCGTAAGCAATATGAAGGAGAATATGCCCGCAAATGAAGCAGCACACAAGAAAACAATGCTGACGAGAGGCAGAGTTTGAAATCTAGAGCTCATTGTGTAAAGACCAAATGGGACACCAAGGATCAATGCAAATGGCCAACCCACAAGTCCTGCGACTAGAAAGCAGGTGATAGCATTCACAGTAGGCTTGATAATCGACTTATCGTTTTTGCTCGTCAATGCATAAAGTGCAGAAGCAGTTCCCCAAGTGATCCAGCCCATGGCAAACGACGATGGAAGCAATGCCACGCCGGCGTGTGACATTCCCGGTGCAAATGTTGTGTATAACAAATACCAGTTTCCAACATAAGAGCTATAATTTTTTTTCACCGACTTAAAAAGCTTGAGCTCAACGAATGACGTAAATCCGCATAAAGCAAAAATCCGAAGGTAATAGAACGTGTAGTAAGCAGGGAAAGCAGAGCCACTCAAATAGTTCAAGTCGCGTATGGGGTTCGAGAGTAGGTAATAAGGAATCAAGTATGCATATGATCTGATTGCATAAGCGGGAGAGTATTCCCAAGTCTGTTTTCCGAAACCACGAAAGATCAAGTTCAATGGCTCCCAATAATTGTAAGTTTCATCACAGTCGGATATGATCATGTAGAGACCGCAGTATAAGCGTACTAGCAAGTTTGCACTTGTAAGCAAGAACCCAAGGACCAGTTGGCAGTCACAGCAACATTCTTTTGTAGGTTCTCCAATTTGATTATTATTCGGTGGAACAACGTCTCTCTTGCGTCCTTTCTTAAGTTGTGGAGGCATATCACAGACGTTTGTTAGTTCGGCAAAGTTGAGTTTTTCGCACGTGTTTCCCAAGAAAAGTGACTCGAGCCACACGTATTACTAACATAAGATATCTATTCAGAAAGTACCGTTTATCTATTCTTTAACCAACATGGACTCACGTGCTGGTCCAACGCCAACCCACTTCACTGGTACATTCAAAAAGTCTTCAATGTACTTCAAGTACTTCTTAGCATTCTCTGGCAAGTCCTCGTAGTTGGTGATCTTGGAGATGTCAGTGCCCCAGCCGGGCAAAGTCTCATAAACAACCTCCACCTTGGCCAACACATTCAAGTCTTCTGGGAACGAAGGCAAATCCTTGCCCTTGTACTTGTATCCCACGGCAACCTTGATTTCCTTGAAAGAGTCCAAAACGTCTAACTTGGTGATATTCAAGTGAGTGTAACCGTTGATAGCATTGGAGTACTTCAAAACGACTAAGTCCAACCAGCCACATCTTCTCTTTCTACCGGTGGTGACACCAAATTCAGCACCAACATCTTGCAAGGTCTCGCCGACTTCGTTCAACTGTTCCGATGGGAAAGGGCCCTCACCAACTCTCGTGGTGTAGGCCTTCACAACACCATAGACATTGTTAATAGCTCTTGGAGCGATTCCCAAGCCGGTCAACACACCACCAATACCAGTGGAGGAAGAAGTAACGTAAGGGTACGTACCGAAGTCCAAGTCCAACATCAAAGCGTTGGCACCCTCGACCAAGATCTTCTTCTTGTCTGCAATTGCTTTGTGCATAAAGTCCACGGAGTCAACCACAAATGGACGCAAGGTTTCTCTGTACTTCTCGTATCTGGCCAATTCCTCGTCCACGTCATAGTCAAATTCACCGTATCTCTTGTATCTGGAGTCCACAAGACGGTGGTATCTAGTCTTAAATTCCTCCCAAGACTCAGGCTCCTCGGAAACCAAGTGATGGACTCTGATTCCCGATCTGGATGCCTTGGTCGAGTAGGTTGGACCAATTCCTTTTCCAGTGGTTCCAATGGACTTCTTGTTGACAGAAAGTTCGGCCTCCTTCAACTTGTCAGTCCTCTGGTGAAAGTCAAACACCAAATGTGCTCTAGAAGAGATGAACAACCTATCTCTGCAGTGCAAGCCCTTTTTTTCCAAGTTCTCCAATTCCTCGAAAAGAGAAGGCACATGGATCACCACACCGGAGCCAACTAAGTTGACACAGTTTGGATTGACGAGCCCGGAAGGAAGCATGTGAAAGTCATACTTTGTCTTGCCAACCACAATTGTGTGACCGGCATTGTTTCCACCTTGACATCTGGCACACACATCGATTTCATCGCATAAGATGTCGACCAACTTGCCTTTACCTTCATCTCCCCATTGGGAACCTAATACGACGTCACACATGAGGGAAGTATAGTTTTTTTCTGCTTGATTTCCTTTGAATTTATCAAAGAAATGAACGAATCTCGTTATCCGAAATAGAAAAATCTCTCTGAGAATTCAAAATGCGGCCCACCCACCGAGTCAACGAAGGGACTGCACACAGTGTTTATTACTTCCTGTGTACTTGGTGATGACTCGTCTCTACTTTCTGTGAGAAAGTGCCATGAGAGTTATTTGTCCTGCTTTGAACACGGTTTGTGATTTTCTTACGAGGAACTTTCGACTTTTGTTCTCTGCCCGAAATATTTTTTCTCTTGATTTTTATTCACATTTAATCTTTGGCCTAACTAATTATGCGCATTAATTGAGATTCGTGGAGTCACTTACACATATCAGACAATAATACTACAAGGACCAAAAAATACAGTTTCTAAAAAAATTGCTGGAGTTAAGGGGTTAGTACTCTTTTAGGGCCAAAGTTTGTGTGTAACCTCAATGTTCGCGTACCATTGAGCTTTGGTGTAATGACTTACGAAATACCACAGGTGATATTTGAACAGTAAGTTTGTTTGTCTGTCTGAACGGCTACATTTTTCTACGGGATCTTCAGGCCTGCATCTTTAACATCCGTATAGAAATAATCCCAAAAGTTTACAGTAATCGCGGACCTTGCAAATGTTTTTTTGGGTTGTGTGTGAAAGTGTACATAACTACGACCTTTGTATTTTTTGTCGTAGAAAAAATTTTCTAGTTCCAAACTTAAACAGAAACTCACTACAATGTGTCTTGAGTTCGTGAAATGCCGGCTCTAAATGGCTATTACTGCTTGTTCTGCCTAGAAGTTCTGTGATATTAAAACCTCTTCGTATGTGGTCTTGTCGCAGTGAACAACATGATTGGTTCAGGGTTTAAGGCGCGCTCCAAGTTAATTCATGAACAAGCATTTTTGCAGGACAATTTTTTCATTCAACCTGCATATAGCATAACATTGCACTCGGAAGCTTAAGGGGTTTACGCGGCTATTTAACCATCCTGCATTTGCTGGACAAAAGGACCCCATTTAGAATCTGAGCGGAATGAATTTACTCATTACATTTTTCGGCTTTCGAATTTGTGCGAAACCCATGCTTTCTACATCGGTGAGATTCTTGAGAATATGTTGCTATCTATAATGTAATTGTTATGAGATCCGGGCCAGGATGTTTAGTTGTTCAATTTAGCCAAAATAGCGTCGGTAAATTCAGTAGTGGAGCTGTTACCGCCAATGTCCTTGGTGTGGGCCTTACCCTCAGCGAGAACATCGTAAGTAGCTTGCGAGATTTTGTCGGCGTGATCGTTCAAACCCAAGTGTCTCAACAACATAGAAGCAGACAAGATCATGGCAGTTGGGTTGGCAGTGTTTTGACCCTTGATGTCCAAACCAACGTGTCTGCATCCTGGCTCGAAAACAGCGTACTCTCTACCGAAGTTGGCACCTGGCACCAAGCCCGGACCACCAATCAAAGCAGCACCAATGTTAGAGAGAATAGAACCGTACAAGTTAGGAGTGACCAAAACATCAAATTGCTCTGGCTTGGCCACGGCCTGCATGGAGGCATTGTCGACAATCAAGTCGCTGACTTCAATGCCTGGGTAGTCTTGACCAACATCCTTGACTGTGTTTCTGAACAAACCATCACCCAACTTCATGATGTTGGCCTTGTGAATGGCGGTGACCAACTTTCTGTTGTTCTTCTTGGCGAAATCGAAAGCGAACTTGGCGATTCTTTCAGACTTGAATCTGGTCATGATCTTCAACGACTCAACAACACCAGGAAAAGACTGGTGCTCCAAGCCGGAGTACTCACCCTCAGTGTTCTCTCTAACCAAGGCGAAGTCAATACCATCCAATCTGGACTTAACACCAGGGATGTTCTTGATCAAGACCAAAGAAGCATAGATATCCAACTCCTTTCTCAATGCAACATTCAAAGATTTAGAGTGGGCGGTGTTAGGAGTGTACAAAATACCCTTCAAACCGACCTTGTTTCTCTTCAAAGAGTTGACGGCCTCGGTGACACCTTGTGGGTCTTCAGACAAACCAGACACGTCAACAATTTCCCAGTCAATGGGAACGTTTTGATCCTTGAAGATAGTTTGGACGGAGTCTGTGATTTCCTTACCAACACCGTCTCCTGGAATCAAAGTCACGGTGTATTTACCACCGTACTTTTTAGGCAAGACTGCCTCTGCGTTAGCAATGGTTGCAAGGGCACGGACCTACAGGTTAGTATCAAAGGCCTATGAAGAAGTTCGAAAACAAAGGCTGGGTTTGACCTCATTTAATTCTATGGATGAATTTGCTTGATGTCTACTCCTCTGTTGTCAGATCCAAGAGGCCGGCCGATCCGAAACAGAATTCGAGTCAGGCTTTAGCTTTACGCTCCACCATATATGGACCATCATTTCACAGAAAGCAGTCTGCAATCGTTTTAATTAAACATACGTTTTTGAGTGCTGGTCTGAACATGTTGTGGAAGAACAAGGGTTGAATCAGTTGGGGAAAAGAGGAATTAATGCGACTCTCAAAGTGGCTACTAGTGAATATGGAAAATTTCGCACTACAGCTTTTCGGAGCCGAAACAACTTTCTATTGGTCAAAAGCCGCGGTCGCGTAGCCTGACGCAGCTAGTCCTCCGGAGTTGAGCCCGAGCCAAGTGAGAGGTTGAAAAGGTAACTAATTGAAAAGGTGAGAAAATGACGAAAGGTGAATTTTACTAAAGATCAATAAAGGCTGAGTGAAAAGGCGAGCGTAGAAAAGGTAAATAATTGTTGTGGTTCGGAAAATGTCGAAGATCTCTGGCGATATCCGTGGAGTACCAGTATGCGGAGTGCCAAGGATCTCCGGGCCCGAAACATTAGTATTGCAGAGCACCCATAACAGGAGACTGAAACACAATCAATAATAAACAAAGCACGTGAGCGCTTTAATTAAATTGAAAAAGTGAATCACATCTAATTGCAGAAATAGAGGCGCTTTAAATCACGAAATGTGGTAGTGTTGGCACATCCGTGCATACAAGGTCACGTGATCACAGCCATTTCAGGCGATTCTCGGCGTTAAAACAACGGCATGTTGAAGAATCTCCTTAAGGAGCTCCGAAAAGAGCTCGTGCTCGCTCATAAAAAGGTCCACAAGCATAGGTGGGAGCAAGATCTCGAGAAAAATAAGGCCCGTTTGACGTACGAAAAGCTCCAGTTGATAAAAGCCCGCAAAGCCACAACTGAGGTGGAGACCAAGCTCAAGGCATTGGAGAAAGGCGAGATCAGTTATCCGCCTTTGAGCGACAAAAAAGTCCAGAATCTCTTGGATTCCGAAGAAGACATCTCAAATATTCAGAATGTGGTACTTTTTTTAAAGAATCAGAGAGAGTACAATGAGCTTCTTGAAAGATACAACCCAGGCTTAAGAATTAGCCAGGAGGACAACGTGAGGAAGACAGCCAGAATGGTAGGATTGACGGTTCCAGAAAACTAGCGAAGTCCAATATATAGAATTTGAATAGCGTGCTACTGGATCCATAATAATAAAACACAATTTTATTGATATATCACATTTCCATAACCGTATAAAGTAGCCATATACTGACTAAAATTTAGTTGACCACCTAGGCCAAACGTTTGAGAGCAGGCTGAACCGGGTCCGTGCAGTCCATGGACCTCTTCAACTTAATGTTTCTCGTCATTAAGCATCCTTCAGATGCCTTGATCCGCGAGTTTTCCTGATGAAACTTCTTCAAACTGTCAATCAAAAGCATGTCGTCGTAATGATTGTGACAGAATAAATTGTAGCCCTGGTGGTTCACAAGGCACCTTTGTAAACACTTCAGGCTGGCATCGAAGTTGTAGCCATAATTGTCCATGAGGTACAGGATTGCAAGCGAATATAGAAGTCCATTGGACAAGTGCTGCTGCTCAAAGTGTTCGGCCACGAAAAGAAAGTTCACTGACAGGTTGACATTTTTGATGAGCTTGAGTAACCGGTTGATATTGAATAACAGTTTCAAAGGCACTCCGTTCATGGTGGGCGACTCAAACGAGAGCTTGGAATCCTGGTAGTTGGAGTTGACGAAGAACCGCACATTCAGGTTGTAGTTGTAGAAAAATGCCAAGTAGTTCTGCAAAATGCGGTTATACCTGGCGTGGAACTCCTGGAAAGCCCAGTGATCATTGGAGGTGTTTGGGTCCAAGTTCAAGACGATGACGTCAGACAGTATTACCGGTTGCGATTCATCGATGAAGCTCAAAAACCGCTCCGTCAGCCCACAATTCACTACCACCTTGATATTGTGGGTATCGAGCAATTTGGGCATCTGCAAGCTATTGTAGGATCCTAGAAGAGCACTCGGCGTCAACTGCACCGGTTGGATCGGACCTGCCACCATTGCTTGAATTTCAGATATTTCGAAGGATTCAAAGTGTTCAAAATTCAAGGTACTTTAAACAATATTTAAAGTATCTCCACGTATTCAAAATCTGAAATCTTTCAAAAAGTATCTCGAAAATATTTCAGAATTCAAAGTATTCTAGAATCTGAAATATTTATTCTAACAAATTTTTCGATAAATACTTCAAAATTAAAAGTATGCTAGGACAGATACTTTAAAAGATAAATATTATAAATTTTGAGTTCAAAATAGATCCGAAATCCTAATCCGAAATCCAAAAATAAATTCGAAATCCAAAAACAAACACTGCAAATTCCAAGTCTTTCAAACTTTGGTTATAATATACCAATTGTTTTAGTTTTAGATTGCAAAATCCGCTGTAGGTGCAAAAGTTCAGTGCGGAAAAAGGACGAGCAAATGGCCGAGATATCTCAGAGCGGTACTTGAGATGAAGCGATTTTAAGAAGTAGCGATGTTTGAGATGAAGTCGAAGGCGGAGCCACGAAGCCCGGAGCGGAAATGTAGAAAAAAAAAGACAAGAAAAATAAAGAAAGGTAAACAAAAAAAAACCCTGTGAATGGTTTAGAGATGGGAGAAATTTGGGCCTGTGCATCGGCCTGCGGATACCCCAGCACTTTATATCCTGGGTACTAGGGCCCCAGTACAGGAGCTGGCCAGGTGCGTGGAAGCGGCATTCAGAGAAAAACCGAGAGGCAAAGAGAGTGCATACAGCAGTTGCGTTCCCATTGCGGCCGTAATTAGCACGCGCACGCGCAAAGAAACCTGAAGAAAATTATTTCCTGCACGGCTTTCGAACACCTGTACACCCTAGATCCGTACACCGTCCGCACAGCAAGCACCCAGCCACGCGTACACACATGCAGACACAGCCGCAGACACCCGTGCACCAAGTCCCCACCCAGCAACACACCCCACACCCAACATATTTACACCCGTGCATCACGATCACACCAAACACGTACACCCGGACACCACAGCAAACTAACCACCTACACCACTATCTCCTTCAAAATGTTCAGCACCTTCAGACCAGTCCTTTTTAGAAACTCTTTCAAGGCCTTGCCTATTCTATTGGGTGCAGGCACTCTCCTGTTATCCAGATCCTCCATTTACAACGATGCAATTGCCGTATCAGCACCGCAAAGAAATTACAATCCTTCTGCGCTTGAAGCCAAGGTCAGGACCTCTTCGTTGGGAAAGAAAATTGATTATGGGGATCTCTGTATGGGTTCCATAACAGGCCTCTTTTTGGGAGTCATCATTGGCAAGCTCTCGAGCGCAATTGTATTTTTGTCCATATCAAGTTATCTCTTATTGCAATTCTTGGAGAACCGTGGCATTATTTCCATTCCCTGGACATCTGTGATTAGCGTTGGGAAGAATAAGATTGACTTGAAGTCGTTGTTCTTTAATAAGCCGAGCTTTAAAATTTCGTTTGTCTCCACTTTCTTGCTTGCTGCATGGAACATCTAAGCAAGCCAAGCGGCTGCAAATGAAAAACGAATTCTGGCTAATTGACTAGACGTCCATGAACAAAGTGAAATCACCAAAGGATCAACTCTTCGGTATTATAAACAAAAATTATCGATAGAATTTTGTTGGAGCAAAACAATCTACATAAGATCTTACCATGAAATGTACAATATAATTTCCTACAGATATTTTTGAAATATATCGTAGGATTTTTACTATTATAAATATACCCTAGAAGCAATTTTACATTGGCATAATGAAAAGATCAAGAATAGAGTCAACGCAGCCTGGAGCGTTATGAGCTCCGTGTTATCGCATTTTAAGAGGTATTCCTCTCTTCCTTTTTGGGCCTTTCGGGAGTCGGCGTTTCATAATCGTGGACGGTTCTGTTAGAATTCCACTGCAATTTCCCCAAAGGCCGTTTGCCGTTTTTTTTTCTGCTGGCTGCGTGTCATCATTTGTCATGAAGAAGGTCTCGGTTGTTTTCCCGTCCGCTCAACCATAACATGCGATTATTTGGAGGACCGTCCTTCTCTGTATTTCCAGCGGAGTCTGGTTTAATTGTGTGAATACTTTCACAACAGTTCTAGCATTTCTAGCATTGTCTTGAGCGTCTTTTGATTTTGAATACTCTCTGACTGTCTCCAGCTCTCCAGTTCTTTCGGACACTTTTGCATCAACTCTGAGATTATGACCCAAAAATATATTATCAGATGAAATTGAGAACGAGAAGTCAACACTTACTGGTAAACTATGAACAAGTACAGCTCAATAGTGCTAATCTAAGAGTGATAGACAGGCCAATAATGAAAAAGAAAGAACCAGCGTTCACTTCATGTTGAAATTTCTTCCAACATCTTGTTCTAGGACCTTCAGCCGTTCCTATACATCCTAAAAAAACTTATTGGAACCGGAAACAAACATTGCTTTCAAGAATGGCCGGGACCTTTCAAGACTCATATACCGTAGACCTCAAGCTCATGAGTATTTTCGGATAAATCTTAAAACAACTTTTCATCGAGGAGAACAATATTTAGTCAACCAACCGATAAACCAATTTTAGATCTTTATGACCAATATACTATTTCATTAACAAGTAAGACGTCATATTTCACTATGATTCCCCGTAACCAAGTCCAATAACCAATGGGCAAGCCACTTGCAAGTTTGATACCAATTCTCTCACGTTTATCTTTCAACTAAATACTCAAATGCTATTTTATCAACTAAATACTCAAATGCTTCTTTATTATACATGGTTATGCGTGACTGGCCAACTTGGACATGACATCGAATGTACCAGTTCCAACATTGTTCAATTTACCCATCACGATTTTGGCGGATGGCGACACCAAGTCCTCTCTGTCTCCGTTAAGCACGGCCTTGGTCAAGAACTGACACGTAGTCTCGTACGACATCTTCTTGAATGCAGACGTGGACGAGTCAATGCCCATTCTGTTGAACGCAAGATACGTTCCCTCTCTGGTCATCATATCAGCAATCAAATCCAAGTGACGGGAAGACACTGAAATAGCGTAGGTCGAGAACACATTGTTAATTTCGTTGACAATAGTGTTTCTGGCGGCCTCCACTCCGTAGGTCTTCAACACTGCCGAAATGTCGTTGGAGCGGATGTTGTTGACGTTGATGAAGTCGTCCTGCTCCCACATGGCCTTGAAATTAACACCTTCCGTGGTCAAGTTGGGCTCGTTGGGCGTGCGGATACAACGGCCAATGTTAGGGATCTCTCTGACCACAACCTTGCGGCACAAGTCCTCGATGATGTTGACCATCAACAACTTCTGGATGTCGCCAAGAAGTTCGATTTCAAACTCACACCATTCTCCGTTGGCGTCATCGAAGTCGTATTTCTTCACGAAATGGTGTGCGGAGATCACCTGTGTTTGTCTATCCTTAGCGTTTTTGGACAAGGGTTTCTTTTCTTTAGCTTCAGAATCAACCATTTCGGAATCGGACTCCGACTCAGATTCGGACTCAGAGTCTGACTCTGACTCTGAAGATCCCTCCATATCTTCATCAGAAGTTTCCTCGGCCTTTCTCATGCTCTCTACTTCTTCATCATCTGGGCCGTCATATGAAACAGACTGTTTTCCGTTGGACTTCAACTTTTCATCCGTAGCATCGCCGTCATCATTGGAATCCTCCAATCTCTCCGTTGGAAGTGCTGCATCAGTCTGGGACTTTGGAAGCGCCTTGCCAACTGCAGGAAGAACATCTGTGCGGGTCTGCTTCTTGATTTCCTTGCTGATGGCTGCTTCCAATTTCTGCAAGAATTTGGTGCTGATGGTGTCCTGCAAGTGGTCCATCAGAATGTCGTACTCCTGCTCGTACTCCTCTCGGGTATAGAAGCGGAGCTTGATTTGGTACGACCGGTATGGTCTTGCCGTGCCCTGCTCCACACCAGTGGTTTCCGTGACGAGCACACGGTCAATGAACTCGCTGAAACACACTTTACCCACGGACTTGCAGAAGGAATCGGCCATTTCTCCCGACACATCCTTCAAAAGAGGCAACGACATCTGTGGTGTCTTGATGGCAGCAGATGCAGTCATAATGATCTCTCTCATTCTAGGAATACCCAACGTGACATTTGCTGCACCGTGGCCAGCAAAATGGAAGGTGTTCAACGTCATCTGAGTGGAAGGTTCACCAATTGATTGGGCTGCAACAATACCAACGGCTTCTCCCGGCTGAATCAAAGACCGCATGTACTTCAACTGCATGAGCGCCTTGAACTTCTTCTCAGTAACACCATCGCTCAGGTGCTTGGTGAATAACAGACTGTTGTTTTTGCTGAAGTCATCGAGCTCGTCCTGGAACTTCTCGGAAACGGAACCCAAGTACTTGGCTGGGTTGTACACGGAAAGCACAGGGTCATGCTTGACTTTCTGCTCGAAATGAGGCAAGTCCATCTGCTTCTTGAAGCTCTTGCGCACCTTCTTGCTGTATGCCAAGGCAGTTTCTGTATCCAAATGTTCAGCCAAATCGCCAGGGTTGTACTTGGTCAATAAGGCGTCGTAGTTGTCGAGACAGAACTTGAACTGCGTCATGTGCGATTGCTTGGTCACATCCACAGCGTCTCCTCCGTAGATGGCCTGCACCATGGACCCATCGGTATCACGCACGGAGTTGTCGTAGGCCACGTGTATACCCTCCAACTGCTTGGTCAAACATCTCTGCAAATATCCGGACCGGGACGTCTTGACTGCAGTATCGATCAAACCTTCTCTGCCGGCCATACAGTGAAAGTAGTACTCCTGGGGACGGATTCCAGAGTAGAACCGGCCCTTGATGTAACCACCGGCTCTGGCGTCGGTTTCGAACGGCTTAAACGCAGGCAACGTTTTTCCACTAACCATGACTGGCACTCTTCTACCCTCTAAGGCTTGTTGCCCCAAAAGACACATAATTTGAGAAACGTTGACTGCGGAACCCTTGGCTCCGGAAAGAGCCATGGCCTGCATCGAATTGTAGGGGAACCGTTTCATGGTACCCTCGGGAATACATTTGCTGACCACTTGCGACGTGATGCTGTTGACCTTGGACTGGGAAATGGCATCCAAAATACCCAATTTGTCATCATCTCTCAAGATCTCCTCCAATCTCTTCAACAATTCTTTGTTGTCGTTGGAGGTGTGGCTTTCTAAGTTGGTGACTTCGCACGCGGCCTCACGACCAATGTCCACGGACTTCTTCAAGATTTCGTCTCTCCACTCGTTACCCTCGGATGTCAACCTCAAGTCATCCATACCACAAGTGAATGCACCCATGACGGTATAGTTGGTGAAAAGACGTCCCAAAACGGAAAGCGCTTTTCCGGCGGTATCTGGGCCATAGATCTCATGCAAAGAGTGCACTAAACCATATTCGGAGGCCCCGTATTGCGACTTATCCAAAATACCACAGAGCAACTCACCATTTTTGAACAACACCTTGTTTTCGTCCGAACCCTTGCCCCAGTACTCGTTCTTGATTTTGTTTTTGGAAATCAAGTTGATGCCGGGCACGCCTACAGGCTTGATGTTCAAAAGAATCGTGCTGATCACCTGTTTTCCTGTCCACAAGGGTTCGGGCTTGAAAACCGTGGGAGGCAATGTGAGGAGCTTGGTGTTTCCGTTGGTGTGGCCATCTTCAGGACGGATACATCCATAAATTAATTGCTGGTATGTTTCCCGGTTGAAAAATGTGTCCTTGTTGGTTAGCCAAACACCCGCACTGATGTGGTCCTGAATCAAGCCTCTCAAGGGAGCACCGGATGTGGGCGTCAAGTACTGGGAGTCCGTGTTGGCCAAATTGAGAGCTTCGGCTCGGGCATTTTCATTCTGGGGGAAATGCATGTTCATCTCGTCTCCGTCGAAATCGGCGTTGTAGGCTCCGGTATTGGCATAGTGTAAACGCAACGTCTTTTCACCGGGCAAAACACGCACCTTGTGACCCATCATAGAGGCTTTGTGCAAAGTTGGTTGACGGTTCATTATCACCACGTCCTTGTTCTTCACATGGCGGAACACCTTTTTGTTTAACACGGTGAAACCGTTGGAAGGCGTCAACAACTGGTTTGCAGCAGCCTTCCGCTGCTCCTGCGTCATGTGGAGCAACAGCACCATTTTTCCGTCTTCATTTTGAATCGACATTGCACCAGGCCATTTTTCCGGGCCATTGATAACGGCCTGTCTCAACTCGGCGACATTGTATGCAGTCACGGGTTCTGGGTAGGTCAATTTGACAGCGAAAACAGGTGGAACACCAATCTCGTTTGTTTCCAAGTTGGGGTCTGGAGAAATGACCGAACGGGCAGCATAGTTCACTCTTTTTCCCATCATGTGTTTTCTGAACAACCCCTCCTTCTTCTCCAAAGCCTGCTTGATACCAGGAACAGGCATCTTTCCTGCAGAGGAGTTCTGGTTCTTGGTGGAGTCAATAAAGGCATTGACGTCATTTTGAATGGTTACAAATGCATTCATCAACCGGTTGAAAAGAATTTTGCGTTCTTCCGCGCTGGAAGCCTTTTCCTTACTGAAATGTCCCGAGATTTGATCGTTCAAGTCCTTGATAAGAATGGCCGTTCTCAACACGTTGGTCAAAAGCTCATTTTGGGGGTTTTCATGCACATCGTCACCCAATTTGGTGGGCAATCTGAACCGGGTGGCTGGCACAATCAATGCCTGGAGGAAGAACATATCGGCGCTGACTTGTGCCGTCATCAGCGGCCGCGAGTGAAACAATTTTTGGACAATGGCCTGTTCCTTCTCGAAAAGACTGCGCAAGATGTTTCTGACCTCGGCTGCCAACACGTACTTGGAACCGGATTTCAGCTGTACGGAAGGGACTGATTCGCTAGAACCAGAGGTCTTTTTTAAGGTGTCGAGCCGCTGCAAGCCCTTGATTCTATTGGCAGAGATTTGCGACTCTCTCAATCCGTTTTCAAACACCTTCACGTAACCATCCTTACGGTACGTAGGGCTATGCATACCACAATTGTCACATTTGGGCCTGCTGACAATTCGGGTATAGAAATCATGAATGAGGTTCTTTCTCTCCTCACCCACTGTCTCGGTATTCAAGCCAAGAGCAGAGGTCCTTCCCTCGGCAATGGCATTAGCAATGGCCTCCTCCACAAATTTCTCGGAGGCCTCTTTGAGTGCAGTTTTCTTGGCAGGGTCCATTTCCGCCGTAGATGACTCTTCTGCATCATTGCTGGAACCCTCCTTGGCCAACATGGACTCCAATTCCTGCAGCTCCAAGAGCAAACCGTACTGCACCAAACGCAACTGGCATACGTACTTGTGCACAGCCATTTCGTGGAGCTTCAAGCGGTGACAATAGAGACACGCCAGGCGCAAGAAAACGTACATCTGGTTGAAAAAAAGCGGGTTGTAAACTGGTACCGGCAACTCGATATGACCCTGATGACCCGGGCACAGCACCTCATCAAGTCCACATGTAGTACAGAGGTTTCTGAGAAAGGCACCTAGGGCCAAGTCGTACAAACCACCGGTTACGGAGTGGCCCAAGTTGTCGAAGACATTGGGGTTTGTGATTTGTTTTGCGGAAAGTTTCCTGATTTCCGTAAGGGTCAACACCCCGAAATCCACCGAAGTGATTTCCGAGCCCACGGGTTTAGAGATATCCATAGTATGGTAGAGTAAATTTTTTTTGATGAGATGCGTATAAGGTATTGATGCGCACGCGGCATGTGAGCAAGGTCACGTGCTCATCGGATTCTAGATATGATAAAGAATATGCGAATAATCTAACATTTTCTATTTTTGAAAGACTCAGAATACTTTGTACAGTCATGATCTTAATTTTAAGCATAGTTTTTGGTATATTGGGGGTAAAAAGTAAAACCCAAGGTTAATGTAGTGTAAGAGTGTAGTGTACAGTGAGTCTCAGCCAGTGTTGCTTGGAGATTCCTGGAATTGGAACTGTGGCCGGAAATGGCCAGCTCCAGGACCTCTAAATCTCACCAATCGGAAATTTTCGACCCTGAAAAATCCAATGTGAACTTTGAAATTTCAGCATTCCAGCTTGAATATTTTTATGAGAATTCAGCCAAAAAGTTGCGTAGTTTGTGTTGAATTATTTTATGCTTATGTGTAATGATTTACGGGTGTATTTTGTCCCAATTCCGGCCCCTTCCGGATTTTTCATCAATTCTATCCAAGGACCACACATGAGATTCGGATTCGGATTTATCCCCAGCTCAAACTCAAGATTTTTTTCTACTCTTTAATTCTTTTCTTTTTTTTTCTTCACAATAACAAATATGGTGTAGTTAGAGATAAATGGTTGGCTACAACGGTCCGCTCAGTATTGAGTTATGATAGATGATATTAATGATTTATTTTTGGAGGTCCGAGGTATGAGGAATGAAGTTTTGTGATTACTTCACATTTAATGTCAAGTTATCGTAGCCAAAAAGCCATGGACCCACCGTATGCCGGAACACAATCATTAAAAGCCCAATGATAAACTGGACACCCAAGAGAAGTCTGCATAGTGTGGCCTCATGCATAGGCCCAAACCACACGAGGCACAAGTTAATGATGGTCATGTTTGAGAAGGCCGTAATTTTGCCTTTTTTGGAAGTTTCAATCAGAAGCAACTTGAGGAGTGAAAGTGTCTTCAAAAGGGCCAATTTGGCCGGAGAAAGCGGCTTTTGAATTGGGGCAAAGCTGGGGTACATTTTCCCATCCGACTCATCAAACCGCGGCAACCTGTGTCTGGGGCAAGGCACAATATGAAACAACTGGAAGATGGAGTAGACGAAATTGATGATTTGCGGCAACAAAAAGATCAAAAGGGTCTTGGAAAAATGGCCCAAGATCCCTACAATAGCAAACACCATGCCAGAAAAGTAGCAGTATGTATCACCCACAAAAACACGTGCAGGGTATGCATTGAAGCCGTAAAGGGCTACGGAAACCCCCACGAATGGAAGAAGAAAAATAGCCAGGAGAAGGTGTGAGTCATATGCAGCACTGGACACTTCTGGAGCGAATAAGTAAAGGAAATCATTTAAGAGAAAGATCAAGGCAAGCACAATAGACTGGCCCACCTCCAAGCCGTTGATTCCCGCCAAAATGTTGATGGAGTTGGGTGCAAAAATGGACAAAGCTGACATGTAGAAATAGTAGCCCACACCGAGATCTAAAAGCTTGGGCGATTTTAACGATGAAATCTCGTAATCAGCAGCCAATGTTGTGAACTTCAATCCGGAAATAGACGTCACCACAGCATTGACAGATCCGAATACCCACGTCAAAAACTCCACAATCAGCTCACCAAATGGCAAATTCATTAAAAACAGCGGAACGACTACCGATGTCACACTGAAATTCACATAGTACACAATGAGCAATGGAAGCGAAGCCACAGCAGGCAAAAAGAACTTGTGGCGCCAGCGGATATCAAACAAATCGTCGAAAAAACCAAGCAAGATCGTACACATGAGGCAGAGAGCGCCAGATAAGTACTCGGCAAGTTTCTCGTGAGGGAAGAGGTCCGCGTGGTCTGCAGCGTTGTACTGCTTAGAATACAACTCCAGTAAGTCCTCCTCATTGGACATAGACAGAAATGACACTAGATATTTGAAGAAAACGAATGGAATAATGGCCACCAAAAGCACCATATATGTCACTGCTGGCACAATTCCCACGGCTTCAGGAATATACTCCACAGGACGCTTTTTCAGGAGATCCTTGCCTCGGAGCCCGGCCTTGATGAAGCTATTTCCCAACTGGGGGATCAAATACGACGTAATTGCATACCCCAAAAGAGAAAATGCTGTAGCCGTTAGAAGAGGATTCCTGACCCTAACAAGAGCTAAGGCCACCCCTACACTCGTGAGCTGGAGACGGTGGGAAGACATGGTGTATTATGCTGTAAGTGGTAATCGCAGCACGTGAGGGCCACGCGTCTTTATATCACGTGGAAATAACGTGACTGAAGAAAGTTCTAAAAAACTCATGTAAGAACGATTGCTGCTTGAGGCTTTTTTGTAGATAATTGTTGTCTTTTATACTATGTCCGAAATTACGTTCGATGCTGTTGTTCAACACTGTTGTTCAAAAACCTGGTGTACGGGTGTGGGTAACTGATAATGCATTTACAGACGTCGCAGCCAGGAAGAGGTCCCATATTTTCCAAGCGGGTGTCACTCCAGACGGTTTGTCGTTCTAGTTTCAGATTCGAAATTTTACTTTCAAATACCTCGAGATTCATAGTTTGACCTTTGCTTGACCTTCCCAGAGCTGCGTATCATCCTCAAACCCTCAAACCTTGTTCGACTTTTGTTTCACCTTAATTCACCGTTTTTGTTTGATCCTTGTTTCACGTTTGTTTGACAACTGTTTGACGTTCATTTGTCTATAGCTTGACATTTATTTTCACCATGAGGTCCTTTCAGACCGGCCACGAGGAGCTTATCCACGATATCAAATACGACTTCTATGGCAAGCACGTGGCTACAGCATCATCAGACCAGTGTATCAAAGTTTTCGACCTAGACACGACTACATCCACGTGGGTGCTTAATGACCTGTGGAAAGCCCATGACTCGCTGATCGTTAAGGTCACTTGGGCGGCGCCAGAGTTTTCGGCGTTCAAAATCTTGGCCTCGTGCTCATACGACCGTACAGTCAAAATTTGGCAGGAGATACCGGACGAGCTCCAGGGTCTGGGTCGGCGGTGGGTCAAGTTGGCCACGCTAGCAGTTGAGCTGTTTGGTCCTATTTACGACGTGCAATTTGCACCCGCACACCTTGGTTTCAAGTTGGGTTGTGTGGGGCTGGATGGCGTGGTGCGGGTGTACGAGTCAATGGAGCCTGCGGATTTAAGTGTGTGGCTGTTGACTTCGGAGCTTTCGATTCTTGACTCGCACCTTCCTGCCAAGAGCCTCCAGAGCAGTTTCTGTATCGAGTGGTGCCCGGCCAAGTTTGCCAAAACAGAGAAGTTTGCCGTTATCGCCTTAGACCAGGGTTTTATATACAGTACTAAGAAATCAGCCAAGGATGCTTCCGGAAGTGATATGGCGTTTGAGGATGGGTCGGAAGAAAAGGTTCAAATGGTCAAGGTGTGCAACCTACCGGAGCACAATGGGCTCATCCGTTCGGTGTCGTGGGCACCATCTATGGGCCGCAGCTACGACATGTTGGCCACGGGATGTAAGGATGGCTACATCCGGATCATCAAGGTGTCGGAGGAGAACGGCGAATTCAAGACGGACATTGTGGCGAAGCTCAACGACCACCGCCAGGAAGTGTGGCGAGTGCAGTGGAATTCTACGGGCACGATTTTGAGTTCGGCCGGCGACGACGGGAAGGTGAGGCTCTGGAAGTGCAACTCGGGCTCTGAGTGGAAGTGTATGAGTGAGATTAACAGCAGCAACCGCAGGACCGACCAGCACCGGTGATATGCGTTGTGAAGTGTGAAACTAAGAGGAGTGAGTGAAAGAGTAATAATGAACGTAGTGTATATTGGAAGAATAGACAAGTAACCTAATGAAATCGAATATTCTCAGATAATTATAAAAGGTTCATTATCTTGCAAAGAGCAGTTTATCACCCTATAGCCAGTTTTTCATCTCTATAGCCAGCTTAGAAATTTGTAAAGTTCACCAAGTAGTATATTCATGTGAAGCAGTATGTTAGCTAGAAAGTACTATAGAAGAAGTAGGACAAAGAAGAAATTAGGATAAGTAGAATTGAAGAGAGTAGTACATAAGTGTTTAGGAATTTCTATAGGTATTTGTTCTCTAACAAGTGTAGTGCACAGTATAGAACAGTAGTATAGTATGATTGCTGACAAACCGAATAGAAATCTTTACTTGTAATCTCATAGAGTATGATGTGATTTTATTCAATTTTTTCAAAAGTGACAGTAACTGTGGTCAACATGAACTTAGTATTTATATAAACAATTAGCACTGTCTCAGGGGTTTCGAGCCCTGAATTATTGGAGCAAATTTACAATAAAAGGTACTATTCTAGTTAATGACACATGAATCAAGAAATTTGCTATTCCGCATTAAAAGCTAGTACCATGGTATGGTATTGTCAAACTTCTTCTGATCTCAAGTGACTTTTCGATTTTTAGTGATACTATGATTAATAGTGGGTTTTTGGTTTTTGGTGATTTCTGTTTCCACACTGCGAAACTTTCTGGTTGTGAGTGACGCTGTCAGATTACTGAAATAATGAAATGTGATGAAAAAAATTTGAAAATTTTTTCGGAGACTTAAGACTATTCTCCAATTTCCAAAATCCAGCCTCCAAATTTCCAACTTAATTACTGATAACAGATTTCTTCAGCGATTGTAGTTCACTTCCAACCTCTACCACATGCAGACTACAAAAAGAGCTTTTTAATTATGCCTCTGAAATTGCTTTAAATGATTCACTTTCCACATCTGTTCAAGATTTAGAAGAAATGATACCAGATTATACAGATGATTACTTCACAGTCTGTGTGGCCACCATTATGGAAAATAATTTTCTGTCGCAGGACTAATATGTACACCTAAGATACTACCTATTCATTGTAGCTATACTACAAGCACTGATTATGGTACTGACTGCTGGTACTATTTCCAGACATTTCATTCATTTATTTTTTTGCTGCCTCGCTATATATTTCTCTTTCTCTTCTTTATCACTGGCTCGGGCTTAGAGAGTTGGTCCCAGAACTCTTCGTCATCAGCAGCTAACTTCTCCTCCTCCGTCTTCTCCTCATCCTCAAGAACACATACCGAGGAGATTTGTGTCCCCAAATACACCTTCATGAGCATTTTCCTGGATTGAATATCAAACACCCGCAAGTACCGGTCGAGACCTCCAAACACCACTTTTCCTGACGAAAGGTACACTTCCACAGCATGGATTGCTCCAGTGTTTCCACCTTCAGAGTACTTTCCTAGCAACTTCAAGCTGGGCTTGTAGAACGTGCCTGCAGACGCCGAAACAATGCGGTGGGCCTTGGCGTCGATTTGTACCAATGAGAGTTTGGCCACGAAAGTATGCACATCTGTAATGATAATCTCCGTCTGTTCAGAATTGGCGAAATTGAGCGTAAGAATGGGCTTTTCGCTGACCTTGTACGAGTCCAAGGGCATGGAGTCTTCTTTGGTGTTGTACTTTCTGATATGGCCATATCGGGTGGCCGTGATGAGGTGAAAGACTTTCTTGGCAGTTTCTTTGGTAAAGAGGATTTGTGTGATCCAAATTGGTACTTCTAAGTCGAGATGGTCGGGTTCGACATTTTCGGCCTGAAACAAGGTTTTGAGCTTCCACTTCTTGGCGTCCGTGAACCAGCTCTTGGTAATTTTGGCGCTGCTATCGAACAACCGTAAAATCTGAAGATCGTTGTCCCTACCTCCGTATGCAAAAACACCCTTATTGTATGGGCAATGTACAAAAGCATTGGTGGTGACAGTTTTTCCGGCCTCTTTTTGCTCTCTCAAAGGCAATTCTATTTGAAGAGGTTCCGCTTTCAAGTCCTCAAGGTACACAATAAAGATTTTCAGCGACTCGTATGCGGCCACGGCAAACCCATGCTCTTCAAAAGTCACCAACGATACGGGCTTGTCGCCCTGCTCAATAGGAAATTTGTAGGAGTGCACCAAGCGGTAGTTTTCTTCAGGCACCGAAGAAGAGCCAAAGTACTCGAAAACACACAAGATTCCGCCGAGACGGTGTGCAAGAAGGTACTTGTCCTGGAAGAGCTTGAGCTGGTGGATGCGGGTCTTGACGTTGGTAAAGTCGTCTTTTTGGAGGATATTCTGAACCAACTCCGGGCGTTGACCATCCTTCTGAGAGGTATCAGTGCCACGAGAACACACGATCTCTTTAATATTACCTGTTTCGTCACAGGACGCAAAGAAACGCATCTTGAAGAATTATGGAACTCGGGTCATCTCGCGGTGATGAGAGAGATGGTGGACTGCAGACAGGCCCAAAGGAAGAATTTCGGAAACACCACAAAAGAGAACACTAGAACCACTTTCAAGAAACCAAATACATAAAACTGCAGCATTCCGAATTTCATGTACTCAGTCACAGATGATGCCCTCGCCAAGGGCCTTTTCTCTCCACACTATGTTCTCATGGAGCAGTTCCTGCACAGGGAGGAGCCTGTTTTTGTAGAAGTGTTCCAAGATCCACTCAGACTTTTTCGCTTCGCGGTCCACCTGGGCAAGTGTATCGTCATACTCGTGGATTTTGGCCGCAAACGTCTCCGGTGACTTGAAGAGCGAGTAGAAGCCACACACTCCGGCAAACACCTGCTTGATCCGGAAATGGTCGTGCCCGTGACAAGAGTATAATTGGTGGTTTATCTTGCCCACTGAACACACTACCTCGTCTCGCTCACAGAGACGGTCGATGTAGAGCCGCACCATATCGAGAAACGGGGAGATTTTCAGCGAGAAGTCCACGAGCGACTGCGCTTTGTTGACACACAACTTTTGGTTGGCGGTGATTCGGCGGAAATCCTTGATTTTTCCCAAAAGCTCCATATGCGTGGCCATGGCCCTTTGGAACTTGATTCTCGACTGAAAACAGCTGTCGTTGTTGATCAAGTCCATGCAGTCGTCAACCAAAGTCTCAAACTCCAGAAAGCCCTTGTAGTTGACCGTGGCCTGGTGGTTAAAGCGGTGCACCAACTCCGCCACGGAACGGTTGGCCACCTCCACGAATTTTTCAAAATCTTCATAGAATTCCCCACACTGTTTAAAGAAAAGGTGCATTTTGCGGAGAAAACTGAGTATAGCTGCCTTACAAACTGGGTTGCTCAAGCCGCCATAGGGGTGGCACCCGAATTTGGTTTCGGTCACGGAGAAATTCCTTAGTATGTTGGCGAAAATCCCCTTTAAGTGCTGCAAACCCTGATGTAATTGTTCCCAATAATTAAGGGGGTGGGTTCCCGAGTATACCTCTATATCTTTGCTGAAGACCATGTCTCCTGATTTCAGGTAGTGTATGATATCCAAAGAGGGCATAATATAGAAGTAATGAACAAAAGAGGATTAAAAAAACAAAAATAAAAACAACCCAAAATAATACTTATAAAGTAGTAAGAAAATGTAACAAAGTAGTACTTACAGATTAAATCCCCAAAAGTACACCATGGCTGCTAAAAACAGTGGGCAGGATGTGCAGGCGCGGATTAGGCGAGATTTGGTCACAAACAGTTGCAGCCACAAACACCGGTACACTACCGGAAATCCCTCTTTTTGTTTTTTCTAAAATCAAAATATCCATGTCCAGCGTATATTGCAAACTTCGATTATCTGTGAAAACCCAAAGAGCGTTGATCCATCAAACCATACTAACTTTTTTCTAAGAAATGGGCGTGTGGCGCAGTTGGTAGCGCGTTCCCTTAGCATGGGAAAGGTCTCCGGTTCAAATCCGGACTCGTCCACTCAATCTTCTTTTTTCATTTAATTTTCTTTTTTACTTGTTACCAGTCAGAATCCACACTGGTATGCTTTCTTGTTTGGTGATATCATGGCATGTACCTCCAATATGTTATGACTATTGTTAGTAGGCTCTATCTTTGCACGTGGGGTCGTGTCCTACCCATCGAGTACCTAACAAAGCTTTAGCTAAATTCCTGGAACTACAAATTTTCCACCAGAAATGTCTCTACCAATTCAATCTCCCATGATGTACATGATTCTTCCCAATAAATTGATTCCCTTATTTAGCTGGATACCGTTAAACCCGGGCCCTTCAAGGTTCTTAGCTGGAAACACACCTCCTTACAACTTTGAACCCCCCTAATAATCCCTATAAAAATGCAATAAATGGATACTGTTACATCTTCCGTATACACTTACGGTTCATATTTCCTATATACATGGTTGGGGCTCTGGTGGGTGCAATTTGCGCATCACACCCGTGCACCGGGCCGTAGAAAAAATCTCATCTTCCAAGTCTCCATCCCATCTTCACTATGTCTAGCGTAATCGGTATCACGTTCGGAAACACCTCGTCGTCCATCGCCGTCGCCAACCAAGATGGCAAGGTCGATGTCATTGCCAACCCTGACGGAGACAGAGCCATCCCTTCTGTTTTGTCATATGTGGGAACCGATGAGTACCACGGTGCCCAGGCTGCAGCCCAATTGGTGCGCAACCCCAAGAACACCATCATAAACTTCCGGGATTTCTTGGGTAAGAAGTTTGCTGAGATTGACGCTTCCGTTGCCAGTACAGGAGCAACGCCAGTGGAGACTCCTGAAGGAGGAGTGGGCTACAATATTGTGCGTGAAGAAGGACGCACCGAGCTTGTGAGCGTGGAGGAGGCCACCACGAGACATTTCAAGCAGTTGAAAACCGCTGCTCAGGACTATTTGGGAACCAAGGTGGAAAAAGCCGTTTTGGCCTTGCCTACGAATTTCTCCGAGCACCAAAAGGAGGTTTTGGAGAAGGCTGTCGCAGATGCAGGACTCCAGGTGATCCAGTCCATCAACGAGCCCTCCGCTGCGTTGTTGGCTCACTTAACCGCCTACAGCACTCGTGACCACGACTGTTTGCAAGATGACAAGATTTACGTTGTGGGAGATTTCGGTGGAATCCGGTCGGATGCTGCTGTGATTTCTATGCGTGGAGGAATCATGACGATTTTGGCCACGGCGCACGAGAAATTCGGTGGTGAGGAATTGGACGCCGCCATCTCTGAGCACTTCTGCAAGGAGTTCGAGAAGAAGTACAAGGTGGACCCTCGCAAGAATGCGCGTTCCATGGCCAAGTTGAAGGCTGAGGCCATTGTGGCCAAGAAGACCTTGTCCAATGTGCAGTCCTCGTCATTTTCCATTGAGTCTTTGGCTGAAGGTTACGATTTTCTCTCCAACATCAACCGGTTGCGTTTTGAGTTGGCTGCCCGTAAGCCTTTGAGCGACATGACTGCTTTCATTGACAAGGCTTTGGCCAAGGCAGGTTTGGAGGCCTTGGACATCGACACGCTTCTTCTTGTGGGAGGATGTGCCAATGTGGTCAAGTTGGCCCAGAACTTCCAGTACGTGTTCCCTGAAAGCACCAAGATCGTTGCTCCTTCCATGGACACACGTGCCACCAACCCAGAGGAGTTGTCTACCAAGGGAGCAGCTTTGAAAGCTGCACTCGTGGAGTCGTTCGACCATGACGAAATCAAGGAATCGCTTTCGCCTGTGATTATCAACACACAGCACCTCCAGAAGCCAATTGGGTTCAAGGATGCTGAAGGCAACTTCCACACCATCTTGGCTGCGCAGGCTTCGTTCCCCATCAAGAGAACCGTGGAGGTGACCAACGGCAGCAGTCCAGATGTTGGCTTCGAGTTGTATGAAGGACAAAGAACCGTCAAGGAGACGGTGGTGGAGGCCCAGCCAGACTCTGATGCTGAATCCGACGATTCTGATGAAGAACCTGAGGTCAAGCGTGAGGTCGTGTACAAGCCAGGTGAATTGTTGGCCAAGTTGGCCATGACCGGATTGGAACCCAACTCCAAGATCGAGATTCTTTTGAATATCACCCAAAACGGCACCTTGCACTTGGCTGGTAGAGAGATGAAGCGTGGCTCCACGGTGGTCAAGGGCGAGATTTCCAAGTAGACTTGACTTCTTAGAAGTAGATAATCTCTGATACAAGGTTTAGCTATTTATTGATATTGGTGTTGTAATATCTTGTCTTTGAATTGTAGAATAGCGTTTTGTTTGAGTTGTAGAATAGACTGTTTGGAGACAAGCTGGATCAAGGTAAAGGCCTCATTGCTTTCCGAGATTTTCAAATTCAGATTTTATCGAGTCCCATATAGTACCAGAAAATACCAGTATGTCCACTCTAGAATTAGCAATATTAAGGCTTTGCTTATCTGGAGTAATTGACTATAGGCCTGGATGTTTTTATACGTAGTACTAGGTCAGACAAACAGGACCCAATTTCTCACGTGATCCTAAATATTTCAATGCCACTACTCTTTATTAAATTACTATTCGTCTACTCTACTAGTCTACTTCTATACTACACTTATATTATGCTACTACCCTATGCTTCTCAACAGTGTGAAGCTTATGAAGTCCCTCAGTTAGGCCAATAGCACGACACTCAAATCGTCATTCTTCATATTTTGTAGAAGCTCAAGAAGTCACTTATTAACAAGAGAACCAATGAGTTCGACTTTTTAGAACTGAGCTTCAGATGGCTAGTCAGGTTTTGTATTTTCCATAAAGGGTACCGACTTTAATGAGTTAATAGAGGTATTTCCACAAGTGCATAATTTCAGATACCCATTATGGTGCAGTTTGTAATGATGACATGATAAATTTTTGGTTGCAGAGAATTAATAAAAAATAATTTTAAAATTTAAAATTCATGTTGATGTAGAGCCTCTGGAGAAGACTTGATTGAAGACCGTACCCGTAATCCAAGGGTGGCCGATAACCAAACGTTAAAAGGTAGAATCATATGAGACGTGTGCTTAGCTATACAAAAAGATTTACACCATTATCTGAGTGACTCCAAAAATATCATGAATATTATGGTTGTTTTGACGTTAATAGAGAAACAGCAAAGATAACTTAATTTATGTGACAATGTATTTAAGCGTAAAATTTTATTTTTTGTTAGGAATTATTCTATGAGCGCTAGAATCGAGTATCTAGTGTCAATGGATCCTAACGAGGCGCTGAGCATGTGATATGCACGCGCCGGTGAGGATTCCGAACTCGGAATCCTCAGGGCAATGTGAGACTGTACCTTACGGTATTATAAGGTTTCACATTCCGAAGCCCGACCGTTTCGGAAATAACATATGGGCTACCCGAAACAGTAACAAAGTATATAAGAACGAGCAGGTTCGCCTGATTGGATGAATCCCCTAGGGATCCCTCTAAGGTGTATTACAGTATTACAATATACGAATTAATATAACTTTTGTTTTATACAGTCCCAAACCTGCTTAAGTTCTAACATTTTTCGGTTGCGGCCATACCAAGTGGAAAATACTGTTTCCCGTCCGATCAACGTTAGTCAAGCCACTTAGGGCCACAGTGAGTAATGCAGTGGGAGACCATGTGTGAAATTGTGGTGCTGCAATCTTTTTTTTTTTCAGCTGAATATTTGACATCTTTGTATAGACCTCTTCTTTTACCGTATTTGAGAGTAATTTATATTATATTCGTAAGTCTTAGCAGCTTCATCATAGAAACTCGGGTTTTGCATGTGCTCTCTGAATGGTACCTATTACAAGGTATACTAGTTCATCTGACACGCATATTTGATGATGTATTTTAGGAATCCGAAGAAATTGAATTCTACAAGTATTAGAATATTTTACTTAGTTTTAGTAATAATTGTTTGATGAGTTCTAGTAACTGTTATACTGAATACTATGGTTACGGACTGCGTATAAACATGATATCTAAAAATTCTATATATACCAGTTCAGGGTTCAGGCACTTTGTATTTAATTTCAAGCTGCATAATGGCTAGCCAAAAAACCGTAAATCTGAAGTTAAATTAATTGCATAGTAATTGTGAAGAGCGAGGACCGGATAATTACCCGTTTAGGTAATTTCTTTCGGAGTGAAAAACTTGGGACTGGCCGAAGTCATCAGATCATTTTACCTTGGATACATAAGTAGCCGCAAATCAGAAACGTTTAAATTAGAAGGATGTCGTAAATGCTATTGTTGTGTCAAGAGGATGTCGCAATGTCGCATTGAACAAATGTGACAGTAATAATAACATAATGTCGCATGTATCGCAGCAGTCCGTTGGTGTGTTATGCGTGCGCTTTCGCACTGCACTCGTATAGCTCCAGCGTTTGCTCCACACCAAGCATTCTTTTCACCTAAAGTTACCAGAACCAGAATTTGCAAGCTGGACGTGGTATATACACCACCGTACTGTACCCGACACCATATCGCTACGTCAGTACATCACCCGATCCGTACACCACCTCATCCGTACACCATCCTATCCCACACCACCCTATACAGCACCTTATCCTCAGACACCTTATTTTGAGACACGCCGATCTATACCACTCAGAACAGGTGTCCAGATCAACGGGAAGAAGTCAGATTGAGGGATACGGTTTACTTTTCCTTGGAATTGGCTTTGAATATTGAGTACTGCATACCCAAGAAGCAATAAGTACAAGAAGTGCTAGGAAGTGCCATTCCCAAGAAATACTAGTACCAAAAGTGCCTTACTCTGGAATTACAAAAAAGAATTTCTTTGTACTGTACACGAGTACATTGTGATACTTTGTGTGTTTGATTTGACCTAAGGCCAGGAAACAGGGCTCATAACCAGCTTATTCGAGTCAGGGCACAATGCCTAAAGAAATGTCCCAAGTTCACAACAATGAGTTTATTTTCGGCGAGAGCGGCGGCAAAGGTAAGCATCTTCTGTCGTTTCTAAAAAATCTCTCACTTACAGGCAAAAAACCGCCCATTTCGGCCGATACAGACTCTTACAAACGGGTGAATTCCGACATATACGGCAACATGGCCTATGGCTACTCGTCACCTGACCAGGGCGGACACCCCCATGCCGATCACGTGTCTAGAGTTAAAGGGAGGACCGTTTCGAGTGGGGCCAGCGCCCGCGGTGCATCTCCCAAACAGGCAATCTTTCGGTCCGACTCCCGCTCCACCTTACCTCTGCCGACACCCTTCTCCCTTTCCCGAAACATCACCTCCGAAAGCTTATCTCGGCAGGTTTCAAGCAGCAGGCCCAAATACACGGACTCCGATGACGATTGGGACGCCCAATTGGAACCGGAAAATATCTTACCGGAAAAGTCCCGGCAAAAAAGGACCCTGCATGGCACAGACATCTCCGGAATGGGGCTGAACTTCCGCACGACCGGCAGTCCTGGTATTGTGGATCTGCTACACCCGGACCTCATGTTTCTGGCCCCAGAATCCCGGGTTTCTGTGGATCTGCTGGAAATGAAGGCCAATCTCGAGGTGCAGCTTGCCAACCGCTTACATCTGCGTTTTTCGAAGATCGCCAAGATTTTGAGCGAAGAAAATACCATAAATCTCGGTGATTTACGCAAATTGGCCTGGAACGGTATCCCGGCAGAGCTCCGGGCAATCACGTGGCAGTTGCTCCTTGGATACTTGCCCACAAACAAATCCCGGCAGTATCTGACGTTAAAGCGCAAAAGAATGGAGTATTTGGACGGGCTCCACAACTTCAGTGCGTTGGAAAGCCAGAACACGGCATCTTCGCCGGATCCAAACGTCAATTCCTCCAACAGAGAAAACACCATCAACAAGGAAAAACAGCTCTACCACCAAATCAACATCGACGTGAAACGAACCCACCCCACGCTCAAGTTGTACTCGTTTGCAGCCACTCAGAAGTCATTAAAGCGCATCTTGTACTTGTGGGCCGTCCGGCACCCGGCATCGGGGTATGTACAGGGCATCAACGATCTTTGCACGCCGTTCTACCAGATTTTCCTCCAGAACTACTTGTGGCAGCTCCAGCGAAAACATATACAGGAGCACGAGAACGGTCCCGACGACTCGTACCTTTTCATACCCGGCTACCTCGACGAATCGGGCACCGATGAGGAGGAAAAGGCGCTATATACTGGTGCCGACCTCCTCAGCTTGCTGTGGGAGACCTTTGACCCGAGCCGGATCTCGCAAAGAGTCACCAATCTCATTGAGGCAGACTCGTACTGGTGTATTTCGAGGCTTTTGGACAACATCACCGATAACTACATCCATGAGCAGCCAGGGATTCTCAAACAGGTGGGCGAGTTGCAAACGTTGATTGAGCGCATTGATAAGCCCCTTCTGGAACATTTAAAACTGGAGGGAGTGGAATTCATCCAATTTTCGTTCCGCTGGATGAACTGCTTGCTCATGCGAGAAATGCCCATTGAACTCATCATCCGAATGTGGGACACGTACTTGAGCGAGACTCCTCTTGGATTCAGCCAATTCCACGTGTACGTGTGTGCGGCTTTCTTGATTAAGTTTAGTGCCGACTTGAAGGAGAAGGATTTCCAGGACATTCTCTTGTTTTTGCAAAGCCCTCCGACGGCACAATGGACGGAAAAGGACATTGAGTTGATGTTGAGTGAGGCCTTTATCTGGAAAAGCTTGTACTCGGGTCTGCACTAACAATCACAGTGCAAATTACAGTCACAACTGTGCAGTGACCACTGTTAACAATTATCATTTTGGCTAAGACGAAAAATCCACAGCTGATAGCACATGTGCCATGATCTCTGTGAACTTGGGTGTTTCTCCCATAATTTTACGTCGTCCAAGGGTTCAAGGGTTTCAATGTCTCCACAGCTTTATTCTCCATGGCAGCGACTAAACTATTCTTAGTACAATACATACAGCATAGAACACCAGTACAATCTCCCATACGGTTTGAAAGTTCTTGTCTAGTTGTCTAGTCTTTAAACTCTATACATTATAATCTTACTCTACAATATCTACTAACCTAAAACACTATCTGCAATATCACTTCGTATGGCCACATTTACTGGACCTTAACTGTATCAATCTGGTAGAGCTATTAAAAAAATTAACACTATTACTAGTGCTTTTCATTGACAAAGTCACGTGTAGTCTCTATAGCTGGACAAGGGTAGAGACATCGGCACCCCACCAGTGAAAAAATATGGACAGCAGTCTCTTGTATTTTAATGGAGTATATTAATCTATTCCACAGGGTATCAATAAGATTGATTGCAATAGAAAGGTTACTGAGAGGGAAGTTTTGATAAGATAAGTTTTAAGGAACCACAGAAAACAAAACCCTGGAGAGATTCTTAATTGCCAGTTTCCACGAAGGAAAGAGCCCAAAAGAGCAAAAAAAATAGCACAGTTTGAGAACCAGCAGCTCCATACAAGCCAGGTGTGATTCAAAGATAGAGAGACTTGGATCCATACTCTCAATAAGCAATTAATAACACCAGTTTATTTTCATGATAGTCTACTTCAACTATAACTGCAGCTAGTTCATAAGTTTTAGACAAGGCTATTGCTGGTTCTTCCGGAATAGGAAATTGTCCTAGTAGAAGAGAAGATATACTCGGTCCAAAGATAGCTATTTAGAGATGTTCTATAGTTGCTCATATAAATTCACTCTCATACAAATTGAGTTTTCAGTATTACTTCTTAAATGTATTATGGCTCTTACAGTATTGGTCTCGAAGCCAAAAAAATGACACCACACTTCAGTACCACAGTAACTTATCATATCCTTCAAAAGAAATTTAAAATAACATCAGTAAGAGCATCACATCAATTTTATATCTACTGGTATTATACAAGTGCAGTATCATACAGTATAGAATTAGTCTCATACAGTACAACTCTAGTATCACACCATATTATACCGTTTCAGTACAGAACAATATTAAATTAGTAAAGTACAGGATTACATTAGTCAAGGATCGGTACAGTGCAGTACATAGTAATATCGAGAATGACGAACTACGTTCCGCACCATGGTCTACTTGAGAGTCAATAAGCTTATACAAGACAATTGGTATTTCCTAAATGGGTACTTATTCCAAGTAAAGAAAATTAGTAAAGAAAATTAGTAAAGGAAATTTAATTCAAACAAAAAAAGTCATTCCTTAGTCCATTTATCATATTTATCTTCAGAGGACAATATGTCTCGTAGAACTAGACCCACTATAGGTCCTCTCATACATTCAATTGGGAACTGGGTCTTCTACACTATAACAAATATTTTAGGAAAAATAACTAAATGAATCGAAAATTCAAGAGACTACTTAATAATCACATGAAAAAGGGTATATTATTTTTTACTGCACCAGGCCATTAAATTGAAGCGGAGACCTGCCCACGTGACCGCCTGACCTCATCTGACCGCACCGTGCGTATACACTCCATAATAAGTGCTAATTAATCGATCTCTACCTACACCTCCTGAACATCAAATACCCAAAAGTCTTAATTATTACATCCCCTTACATCTCATCTCATACCATATAATCTAACAATGTCACGGCCCGGAAGAACGTTTCTTGCATCCACCGTTGCCAAGCCGTATGTGGATGAAATCACCCAGCAAGTGGCCCAGCTCCCCGAAAAGCCCAAACTCGTGGGCTTGCTAGCCAACGACGATCCTGCAGGCAAGATGTATGCCAGCTGGACGGAGAAGACGTGTGAATCGTTGGGATTTTCTTACCAATTGGTGGAAATCAGCAAAAACGACTTGGAGGCCCGCCTCATCGAGGCCAACAGGGACCCGGGAGTGCATGGAATTATGGTGTACTTCCCCGTGTTTGGAGATAAGCAGGACCAGTACCTTCAGCAGCTTATTCTGCCGGAAAAAGACGTGGAGGGCTTGAATTACCTCTACTACCGTAACCTTTACCATAATGTTCGGTTTTTGGATGCTCCGGTCAACGAGCAAAAGTCTATTCTCCCATGTACACCGCTTGCCATGGTAAAAATTCTTGAATTTTTGGGCATCTACAATAAACACTTGCCCTATGGAAACCGGTTGTATGGGAAAAAAGTGTTAGTGATCAACCGACTGGAAATCGTGGGACGGCCGTTGGCTGCTCTTTTGGCCAATGATGGTGCTACGGTGTATTCCGCCGATATCGACAATGTACAGAAATTCACCAGAGGAGACGATTTGTCCATGCAGAGACATAAGGTGGAGGACCTCGAGTACCTGCAGTACCGGCCGGAGGTGATTGCCGAGTCATGTGATGTGGTGATCACGGGAGTTCCTTCGGAAAACTATAAATTCCCCACGGAGAAAATCGCCAACGGCACGACGGTGATCAATTTCTCCAGTGCCAAGAACTTCAATGACGATATAAAGGATAAGGCAGGGTTGTATGTGCCATCTATCGGGAAAGTGACCATTGCGATGTTGTTGCGGAATTTGTTACGGTTGATTGAGAACAAGGGCATTCGCGAGGCTCACAAAGAGTAAGGGGATTTGAAATGGGGATCAAGAAAGATTAGGGAGATCAGGAAAATTGGAAAAGTGGTCAAGAAGCTGAGAAAGAGATGAGAAGGAATAGGATCAAAAACTCAACACTATCTGCTTTGGTTATCAGGGTCAATTGGCTTGTTACTTATTTATAAAGTCTATCAGACACTATCATGTTACTACCAGGACCTATAGACACTATTTCATTTTAGTATAACATTAGCTAGCACATTAGCTAACACCCATCAATCTCTCATTACGTTCTAAGATAATCAACCTACATCATGAGAAATCATAAGAATTACAATCACATGATCCATATTTCCAGTCTAAGATACGAAGTCTTGCCATTCTTGATAATTCAAGACGGTGGTCTGATTTAAATTGATATCTCCTTCCAATTCTGTCAGTACTGGAGATTATAGTCGTGGTGCATGTAGACTAAGCATATAAAATCAAATACGAAACCAGCCCATGATTTTCCACCCTCAAGAGATACTCACACTTCTACAAGATTTGCCAGAAGGGTTCTTTTTTTCAAGACTAAAGTCTCTATCACCAGCACCCAAATCAGTATGTAGTAGAATTTAGTATGTAGTAGAATTTATTTAGTAGAATTTGTAAAGTAGAGAGTAAACAAAATAGGGTTGACTCTAGCATAGAGCATGCCCTAAATAATAATAGACTCTAGTGTGGAGAGTAGTATATAAATGGGGATAGAGACTACACGTAACAATGTTGGTATGACTGAACCCCAGATTTAGGTTCACAGATTGGCCCAAATCCTAGTACATCCATCTGTTTATGTATAATATTATTTTCTCCAGATCACAGCCCATTCACATATCTTAATCAGAATAAATCAATAAAAAATATAATATAAACTAAACAGTAGAACAAATCATGAAAAATATAATATACACTATACAGTAGAACAAATTTTCAGTCTTATTAGATGGCTAAGTAGTAATGTGAGTAGCATGTGACTGAAAATGGAACTATATTCCTCTCTATGCTGGTAGTTATTATATAGTGTATCACTTGTTAGGGGACCAAGTTGGGTCAGTAGTTGACTCAGTTATGAGCACAGGTACCTACAGTAGCCAGCACTTGAACAGGCAATAATCTTATAGTCAACAGCCTGCTTATAGTGCCTAATCTTGAAGTCAAATGTCACACGTATTCAATTAGGGAAATTATTTAGAGAAGAGGAGAAATGAAAGGTGGGGAAAGGAAAGATAGGAAGGGAAACGAGAAAAAAGGAGAGTGATACCTTATCTGCAAGACGAGGAAATAATCATTTAGCAATTCAGTGAAATACAGAGATTCTTTATACAAAAACCTGATTTTTTGTGACCTAATCTGACAATGGTAGCACACCTGGTTTACCCATTTTGCATCCATCGCCTGTCATGCAGGACGTGGTAAAGAACACATGTCCCGCGTATTCCATATTTAATCTCTGGTCGTGCGCGAACCATAATCTATGGATTACCTTACTTCTATAAGTATCCAAAGTTTTTGGTACCCATATACCAAGATTTAAAAGCTATTATTAAAAAAAACACATCTCTTACATGGTTTGAACACCTAAGTGCTACAAAGTGCTACAAAAAGAGATGGTGTGCATATAAGCAATTCCTCCGGGTTCACTTTATCTCCCACACTTCTTAGGGCTTCAGTTTTCATAAACTAGACTCATATAGAAGGACTTGAATGACGAGTTCTATTATACCAGTTTTTTCCCGGTAAAAGAGGTCTGGATGGATATTTTTACTTGAAGATACAGCCCTAGACAAAAGGCAGCACATGGCTGTGCATTCTGCCACCATTCCTGGATCAAAAGAAGGGTGATTCAACCTCCTGTGAACGGCTTTAGGGTTTCGGTGTACGGGTGTTTAGAACAATGAGGTACGGGGGTAATTAGCCGGGAGGTACGGATGTGTGCCGGTTTTCATGTACAGAACGCGATGCTCTGCCAACCCCACAGTTCTCCAACATCCATCTCTCCAAACAAGCCCCGCAACTCATTTCCAGCGTAAGATTCTCGTTCCATGAAGCCCAAGAAAGAGGCGACCATCGATACGTTGGCGATCACGGAGTCGCTCGGGCTCAAAACCCACCGCAGGGAATGCCGCAAAACATGGCTGAAAGAAGAGGATCAACAACTCTTGAACCGGTTAAACGCGTTATATCCGCAGCAGATGGCCAACAAAATGTTGGAGGCACGTGACGTCGACTGGGACACGATTTCGGCGGTTTTCACGGGAAGACGCAAGGCCAACGACTGCAAAAAGCGCTGGTCAACTTCTCTAGACCCACATCTTCGGCGTGGAAAGTGGACTGAGGAGGAAGATCGTCATTTGGTGGAAATGTTCAACAAATACGGTGCGTTGTGGCAGCAGGTTGCCCTGCATATAGCGGGCCGGACAGAGCACCAGTGTCTGAAGCGGTACTTTGAGGTTTTGGACCCGAGTGTGGCGAACCGGCTTCAGCCGTGGTCGGAGGCTGAGGATTTACGCCTTATTGACCTTGTGGAGCAGCATGGCACGAAGTGGCGGACTATAGCCCAGAACCTTGAGTCCCGGCCGCCGCTTACATGCAGGAACAGGTGGAGGAACCTCCTTACTCTGGTAGTTCGGGAGCGGGCAAGTGACCGCATCATGTCACGGATGTCAGAGGTAGCAGGGGGAATGTCAGAGATAGCAGGGGTGATTAAGGAGGAGGATCCGGGAGATGGACCTCGGTCCGCCAACAACTCCGATAAATCGCCCAATCTGGTAATTTCCGACACCGGCAACGTCGACTCGTTGTACGCGGAGACTAAGCCGTCATCTGCGTCGTTATCCAAAAGGAGCACCTCCTCCGCGTCCGTTTCGGCTGGGCCCCCGCTTTCACAGCTACTACTGCTGAAAAGCCGAAACTCCATACATGCGGAGCCGAAGATGGCGCGGCATGCTCTTAACCAACCGGGCAAGAACTCGGAGTCGGAGCTTTTGGCGCTGGTTCGTGCCTCCGCCAGGCTACCGGCCACCACCGAATGGCTGTATGCGCTCTCGCCTCCACATAGCTCATCGGGCCAGTACCCGGAGATGGAAAACGGACAGGGGCCGGAATTTGCTCCTCCGAAAGGCTTCATTGGTTCCATACAATTAGTGGAAGCCCTAGTCATGCATGCAGCTCGGCATAACGTCAAGATCGAACTCCATCAACACCACCACTACCGGAACGAGTATCTGCCTATGCATGAGCTCCAAACCAGCCAGCCGTCGCCACAGAGCAGCCACAGTTTTTCCAGCAGCGACCATAGCTCAGAACGGAAGTTGCCGCAGCTCTACAATCTCGGGCCCGATGTACACGTGACCCGCTTCCAGCACTTCAACTATCTCCCGCCACTGACGCCGCTTCCGCAGTTGCAACTGTCCAGCAATCTGCCAGATGGCCATAGAATGCCTGGGAGCCGCGAGAGTAGCACTGAAAGCGGTAAGGAATCGGATCTACGACGGCTTCTCAACGCCCAGGAGCCGTATGCAGGAAACACCGGATCGGGCGACCAAATGGGCGCTCTGGCCCGGAGAAGAACACTGGCGGACATTCTGGCGGCTCCGAAGCGGCAGCGCATGGCCTCCAATTCCGAACCCGACGAAGGCCTAGACTTTTTTGAGTCCATTCGGACGCTCCACAAGCAAGACCCTGGCGGACCGGCCAACGAGGGTACCAAAAACCATCTGCACGTGAACTTTCTTCCTGTTTCCCAGCATCATCCGCTTCATTCCACCGGCGGCACTCCGGGGCCCGAAGACTGGGGTATTGACGAAGACGAAGAGGACTTTATGAGTGCTTTTGGCCTCTACGCTCACATGAGGGATAAACCGTTGGAGCCACATATGATGGTGGACGAAGCCGATGAGTTTTTTCCATTCAATCCCTCTTAAACTGGGATTAAGAGACCCACACATCCGTACAACATGAAAAAAGCATTTTAAACAGCGTTAACAATGTAAGAGGTGATTCAATTCTGGCAAAATTCACTTAGAGGTATTATGGGCTGCGCACTACCTTTGAATAGCCCACGAAGTCAGACCATAATTGATTTATAACCTTTAATAGTGATGTATTTGGTCATGGTTTTAACAACTGTGCATTATTTCAGGTAATAAGAATTCAGGTCTGTATCCAAGGTATACTAGGAAATCCCTGGTTTTCTGTCCTCAAGTGAGCTGATTATGTAATCTGCCATAAAAGGACTTCGAGGCTTCTTAAACATTCTTTCTTTAGCCCTCAGGCCACTTTTCAAAGAGGCCTAGACGAGACCCTGACAAAGTATCGGCGATCCTTATTGTGTCTCCTGCATAACAAAGGCCAGAGATGGTTGTATATGCAGTCACATCAACATGCAGTATAACCGGAGATGTCCTGGTGGTGCATATAGACATCACTTTTATTTTCTATTCCACTTTCTACTAATTTTATTTTCTATTACACTTTCTACGAATTTTATTTTCTATAAGCTTATTTTTTTTTCTTAATTGAAAGGAAGATGATGTTACTTGGAGATTAGGTTGGAGTATAGAATAGAGCATAGGGTGGAAAATGGAGTATACAGTAGAGCATGGGGGAGAATATAGTAAAATATGGGATTTAGATTGATAGATAAGTCTAGACTACTTTACACCATTGACTAATAGTTAGGCATTCATCAGGAATAGTAGTCAATTTTAGGGAAATAGTAAGTGGACAGCAGTCAATCCTAGGAAAATAGTAAGTGGACAGCAGTCAATCCTAGGAAAATAGTAAGTGGACAGCAGTCAGTATGTGTATAATTAGTTTCATTATGGTGGAAATAGCTAATAAATTATATCATTTATTCTTGATAGGTTTTACAATTGTTGGCTTATAAATAGAGACCACAAGAAGATTTAGGGACATTCAGGCGTTGAATTAGTGTAGAAGTTTAAGACTTAAGTGGTAGAATAAAATAGTCATAAAATAGCCAGAAAGGTAGAATGGAGTAGTATGTATTCAGGTAGTGGAAATTCAGGTAGTGGAAATTCGGGTAGTGGAAATTCAGGTAGTGGAAATTCAGGTAGTGGAAATTAAGGTAGTATGGTTGTTATAGACTGATAGGTATTCTTTCCATTACACTATGGAGCTGTTGTGGATGGAGCTGGAGATGTAGTAGAGGTATAAAATGTGTCTTTTTAAACGCAGTTTAATATAGTATTAGTCTATATATGCACCAGTCTATGTATGCACCAGTCTATGCATGGAGCCAAAGTCGTTTTAAAACATAGAGTTTAGCATGGTAATATAGCCCAAATTTTCATCGGCAAAATACAGTACTCAGTATTATATGTATACTAATAAAGGATCTATTATTGATGGAAATATAGTATTAATCTATGTATGTGGTCTGAGTCTTTTATAGTCTATAGTGTCCAAAATAGGCCTGTCTATCTCCTCACCTGGCCATATAACCATGACTATACATTACTGCTACCCAAGTCATATTGAGTTAATGATGGATAGTAGTATGTAAGAACCATATGTATAGTGAATTTAAGACGTCACCAAGCTTCACTGAATTGGCCATGGCTTCCCGGAAATGTTCGTGTCGCTATTACTTATTGGGAATCATTAAAAAAGAAAAAAAAAATAGCTGAGGAGGTATACCTGCAAGAAGAACATTTCAACTAGTGTATCAAGTACTGTATAATGTATTACCAGAAGTAAGGTGGTCCAAACAACACTTTACAAAGGAGTCAATCAGTACAGTATATTACAGTATATTACAGTATATTACAGTATATTACAGTATATTACAGTATATTACAGTATATTACAGTATATTACAGTATATTACAGTATATTACAGTATATTACAGTATATTACAGTATATTACAGTATATTACAGTATATTACAGTATATTACAGTATATTACAGTATATTACAGTATATTACAGTATATTACAGTATATTACAGTATATTACAGTATATTACAGTATATTACAGTATATTACAGTATATTACAGTATATTACAGTATATTACAGTATATTACAGTATATTACAGTATATTACAGTATATTACAGTATATTACAGTATATTACAGTATATTACAGTATATTACAGTATATTACAGTATATTACAGTATATTACAGTATATTACAGTATATTACAGTATATTACAGTATATTACAGTATATTACAGTATATTACAGTATATTACAGTATATTACAGTATATTACAGTATATTACAGTATATTACAGTATATTACAGTATATTACAGTATATTACAGTATATTACAGTATATTACAGTATATTACAGTATATTACAGTATATTACAGTATATTACAGTATATTACAGTATATTACAGTATATTACAGTATATTACAGTATATTACAGTATATTACAGTATATTACAGTATATTACAGTATATTACAGTATATTACAGTATATTACAGTATATTACAGTATATTACAGTATATTACAGTATATTACAGTATATTACAGTATATTACAGTATATTACAGTATATTACAGTACAGTATAGTATAGTATATTTAATTTGTTCAGTTGGTGGATACTGACACTGATGAGTTCGTCTGGTGGAAGTTTGGTCTTGCGGATTGAAGGCTTGGCAAGGCAGGGTTTCACCCATAATTGCCCATATTACTCTACTACTGTACTCTACTATTTGTTTATTTACTCTACTCTTTTACTCTACTCTTTTACTCCATTCTTTTAATCTATTATTAAAACTTTTGTATTGACTATACTACTATTATACTAAGTAGTAAGTATGTTGAGCATCTAGACAAAATGACTATCGACTACAATACTCTACACAGCTCTATACTAGTCTCCAGAATCTCTAGTACTCAAATACTGCAAAATACTACTCTATTCTACCAATTTTAGACCAGCTATATTGATTAATCGAGTATATTGAATCACTACTCTCTAGTACTGCACTCTACACAAGACTACTACTCCCTAGTACTGCACTCTACACAAGACTACTACTCTGTAGTACTACCATACTATTTTTATTTTACTAACTTATTCCACTAGACTATTTTAAATTTGAATTAAGTATATGGCAAACGGTATACTCGTTATTTCCTTATGGTGTATGCCAGTATAGTCTAGGCTCTAGTCTAGGTTCTAGTCTAGGTTCTAATATGCAGTATTTGTAGTCGTTTCTGTAGAGTACTAGTAGAGTATGGTCTGTATAATAGTAGTGGTGGATTGTCTGAAGGTTATACTCAATTAGATTAGAGTAAATCTTTAGAATGGTGAACATTAGCTTGAGCTCTGTGTTTGGTGACTATGGCTGTTCATACTGTCTATATTGTATATACTGTGTGATTTTTTCCATTCTACAGAGTAGACCATGAATTGGATCTGTTAATGTGACTAAGTAAGGTTACCTGGTTTTATTCAAGAAATCAGTATTATTCTGGATTTTATGCGTATTTATCGAAGAAACCTCATCTCGTGTGGCTAATGAGATCTTCCAGTTTGAGTTTAATATCATGAAAGCTTGATATGATGGTTTTCCGGTAATCAGCACTACTATTAGCCCAGCTGTAGACTAGGATCTGGTAAGTGTAGTGATTGTAGTAAACATGTATCTGGACAATTACTATTGGAAACAGTTTAGATGGAGGATTTTAGCAGAAATTGGACAGATTAAGACAGATTAGGAGGTTTGAACGGTTTTCTGAGTAACTTAAACGACTGGCTAAGTACTTAAAACTCACCTAATGAACTCAATTGGTGTTCTCGAGAAAATTGCTGGCCGTGGACTCCACGGAATCGAATTTGGTTTACTAGCACCGGGTCTGCGCCCAGAACCTCTAGCCTCTTATTGACAATCATCACTTCATTTTTACAAGTGACCCATCGGCTGATGGAATCCTGATTATAGTACACTAGAGTAAAGTAATAGCGTCAAAAGCATTAGGTGTACTTTATTTTAATGTTCCTACATATAATTATTGGCCCTGCATAGAACACTACCCTGTACTTCTGCCGTACAAGACTACTACTCTGGATGGATTAATACTTAAAAACTTGACTGGAAATTGACTAGAGGTTTGCTGCAGACTAGTAAAGTAGTAGATCAATAAAGCGGAATATAAAGCATGCACTATGACGTCATAGAGTAGTAGATTAAAAGAGTGGTGAAATGTCTCACTATACAAGAAATGATCTATAGTCCTAAAGACACCGTCGCATAAAAATCAGATACCAGATCCGTACCAACCAATATTGAGTCCCCATCACGAGTTTCGTTTGGACCCTGACCATCCTGCTTAAGAACCTTTTTGCCTGCATATAAACACAACCTTGCGACCCGACTGAATTCAAAACTCTGTTTAAAGTATCCTGCTCTGAACATGTACAAATTGTTCCGATATTCCTGAACATATAGACTGTTCCAAATTTTCTGAACCTGTAAACTGCTTCAACTTTTCTGAACATGTATAAACTTTCCGAAATTATGCCCAGAGTTCCTGCATACAAGCCAGGATGACTTGGGCTCCTTAGAGTGACCAAGACAATGGCCACGTGCAATTCGGTGTCCACAACTTGCATAGGGCCCATGACTTGTATTTCAGGGTACGAATTGCATCAGGGCGATCCAGATCCTGCACACTAAAGGGGTATAGCCAATTCATTGGCCAATTTGCAGTTTCCCTTTTTTTGGACCGGCATATTTTAGGCTCCGCTCTTTTTACCACGTTGTGCGACTGCCTCAAATCCTGATTCCTGTAGATTCCAATCTAATCCAAATTGATTCTCAACTAACAAATTATGATCTGTAGATTATGATCTGCAATTTCTGCTGAAATGGCCATATGAGTGAACGAGCACGTGACTTGATTTAAGAATGCCCTTTCCATTGATCCACCTCTTTAATCCACCATCCATCCAACCAACCATTTAAGGTAGTTCTTCACAAAATTCTTGCATATTTCCAAGATTTCTCTTCCACAATTTCCACAATCCCTTCCGCTATTCCATCGTTTCTTTTTTCTTCTTCTCAATTTCTTTTTCTTGTCGGTCTGCTTCTTCTTTCATTGCCGTTTTGGGATTGCCCTGCCTGAACTTGTTGAACGCATCGCTTTATCATGCTCAAGGGCCGCAGCGCGCATCCACAGAAAGTGATCAGCCGTCGTAAGTACAACTGATTAGGTAGACATTATTCCCGGTGCACCCCGGAACTCAGCTTTTTATCAACACCTCCACACATATCTGCACGCTATCCTGGACTCTTCTTGGCCATCTTTGATCTGCTCTGAATCCTCCCAGCTCCACAGCTTCAGGAGTCCATTGCCCAATCGTTCACACCGTGACATTATCCACTATCATCAGTGATACTTCAAACATCATAACCGTCATCAGTCAGCCATTCAACCAGCCAATATGACTCCTCGAAAAACTCCACATGCTATGGATGTGACCCAGGACTTGCAGGTGCTAGTAGCCCGGGAGTTCCGCCAGCTCCAGCGGGACCCTAAGCTCCAGAACATGTCCATCTTCGACTTGATCGACCACTGCACAGATACCTTTGAGTCCATGCTCTCCACACTGGACAGTTTGGCGCGGTTCATTCAGGCATACTTGATCTTCAATTATTTCATCAACAATTTCATCATGATGCACTTCAACGGGTTCCAGGACTTCCTCGAGTCCGCCCACCACGACTTCGTCCTCTACTTGAACTTGTACAGCTTCTTCAAGTTCGAGTCCGAAGCCAATGAGGCCCTGAGCCTACCGAAAAACGGTAAGGTCTTTGAGTATTCTGGTCTGCATATCCACCTGAGCAGGGTGATCGACGTGATCTTCGCATATCTCCAGGACAATCGCCTTCTTTCGTTTGACATTACCCTTCTCCACAACTGGCTCGATACGTATATCGAATATTATCGCCATAACGAGGGAGGCCCGGCCGGTTCCGAAAGCTCAACGAAAAAGACATACCCACAAATCACAAATTCAAAAAGATCGATCCAACCAGAACAGGGCCCAAGATTGTCTCATAAACGGAATCCATCGAAAACAAGTCCAAAGTTACCAGGATCAACAGCCGAAGTGACAGGTTCCCAGATGCAGTCGCCCGTGTCGACGTTTCGGTCTCCTGACTCCAAATTCTCCGCTCGGTTCGAAGACCTTGACTTTTCCGACGACGACATCTTTGAGTTCAATTCTAAATTCCCTGATCTTGCTCCAGACAAATCCCCAGGCCGTCTGGTCCCCTATCCTGTGGAGACTCCAAGAACAGCCACTCTACCGCACTTAAAAAGTCAGGTAAACGAGCAGGGTGGTACGGAAAACGGGGACATTCATAGTCATGGCATGAACGGAAATCAATATGGAGTTTATGGAACCAGCATGAATGGAAGTCAAAATAGCATTCAGAGGAACCAAAATGGAGTTTATGGAAATGGCACGAATGGCACTCAAAATGGAAGCGGCTTCTTGCCTTATTCGGCAAGACCGCCCGTTCCCATTCCAAGTTCCCAAGAATACATAAGGAACGGATTGTATGAGCGGGGTCGATCGGAAACTCCCCCCAATCCTCCCGCTCATCAGAACCCAGCCCTGCATTTTCCACTCCATCAGAATCCTCCCCATCAAAATTTTCTTATCCATCAGAACCCAGCCTCCCTGCATTATCCAATCCATCAGAATCCTTCGCAACAGAACTTTCCAGGCCATCAGAACCCAGGACCGTCTCCGTATCAGAATATCCCAGGGCAGTCTTCAAACCCTAACCTCCAATACCAAGCACCAGGGTTCCAGTATCAAACACCCAGTTACCAAGGCCTGAATTCTCAAATCACTCAAAATGGACACCCCGGCAAACCTCGCCAAGCAAATCCCTTTCTCCGGGATTACGCCGTGTGTGGGCTCAAAAACCTCGGCTCGTCCTGTTACATCAACCTGACGCTCCAAGTGCTTGCAGCCATTGGCTTTTTGGGGAAGTTCTTAGCGACCGCCAATAAGGCCGGGCGCATCACTCCAAACTCGCTGACAGATGCCATGTTTGGCCTCATCAGCACCTTCAACGCCAACGGTGGCGCCAACGTGGCCCCCACCAAGTTCCTTCGCATTTTGGCCTCGGCAAAACCAGACTTCAACATTCCTTACGAGCAGCAAGATGCCCAGGAGTTTCTCTTGTTCTTGTTGGACAAGATGCATGCCGAATTGGCAACCAAACCCACTACCCAGGAGGAGTTCGTGGACTACTCCAAGAAATGGAGAATCAACGTCAACCCCAAGGAGAAAACCGAGTACTATAAGTGGTACAACGGACTTTTGAAGCATGAGGGAGAATCCATCATCAACGACATTTTCCAAGGCCACATTCAGAGCAAGTTGCTCTGCAACACATGCGGCCACCACTCCATCAGCTATAGCTCTTTCAATATCCTATCGCTTCCCATTCCAGGAGGAAATGCTCAACATGTGGACTTGACCGACTGCCTCAAGTACTATACGCAGGACGAGGTCTTGAGCGGAGAAAATGCATGGCGGTGTCCGAAATGCAACAAGGAGAAATCCGATGAAAGCAATCCCATGGATATTGTGTTCCAGCCGAAAAGAGGGCTTTTCAAGTTTTCCAAGCGGAGCAAATCCCCGGCCAAAAAGGCCGCTGTGCCTGCACCTCCCACCACAAACATCTCCATCAAGCAGCTCAGCTTCATCAAGCTTCCACCGGTTCTTTTCATCCACCTCTCTCGGTTTTCAATGCTCAACGTCACGGATAAGTTGAACACTGACATCATCTATCCATTGAGGTTGAAGTTCAACCACCTGTCCCACGACATATACTATAGTTTGAGGGGTTTGATCAATCACTTTGGGACGCTCAAATCGGGCCACTATACGTCATTGGTCAATAAGCAAAAGGTGCCAAAGGGCGAGGATTCCTTGATCAATCCTTTCTGGTGCTATTTTGACGATGACAACGTGCGGCTGAATGTGAAGCATGGCGACATCGCTACATTGGACGGCAGCTCGCTCCACTCCAGGGACGTCTATGTCTTGTGCTATGAGAGAATGTAGCACCAAGAGAAATCCATAGAAATAAATCAGCATATGAAACAGACTTAAAAACTGGAGATTTGATATTCTAGTAGTAGAGTAGATATCAGATCCCATAAATGGCATTAAGTTTCGATCCTGAGTCACACTTTCAAATAACCTCATTCGAGGGCTAAAGTTCCCTTATCTTTCTATAGCTAGTCATCGTCGCTGGCAAAAACGGATTTGACCGGAGCTCGTTTTGGTTTGAGTCCCTTTAATGATAGCGAAACTGGACGAATGTTAGCTTCTGCTTTTGATTCCCCCTTATCCTCTTCACCCTCCTTACCTTCTTTATCCTCTCTTGAATCCTCTGACTCCTCTCTTTCGTTTCCAGCGGCCACTTGAGACTTAAGAAATTTCATGGAGATATCCTCATCGGACTTGAGGTTCTTCTCTCGCTCTTGGCTCGTATCCACCAGAGCATCAACATACTTGATGTATAAATTGAACTCATCCTCGTCTGGCGGAATATCCACACGCACCTTTCCCGTGGTACCCAAGTACTTCACAAATGACGTTAGGGAGGACCATCTTGTGGCGTTCATATGCACGTGATCCTTATCATTGAGAATATACTCCTGGTAGTACTTGTTAGCGGATACCTTCTTTGTGCCGTGGTTAATCCGGAGAAGATGAAGGAAATCCCTCTCGAAGCGGGCCAGGAAGTCTGCGATTGTTCGTGCGGCTGTGCCATCTTTGGAAAGATTGGATATCCTCCCGAGGTGAGACGGCGAATTGAGATGGTTTTTGAATCCGTTGGAGTCTCGGCATTGCTTCAGACAAAGCTGGCAGTAATACCGGAGTTTCTGGAGCCCGGATGCTTTGAGCTGCTTGGACTGATACTTAGCCGTGCCGAATCCCGCCTTGGCCATTGTATGTGAGACACTTGTAAAATGTCCCGCTTGCTTCTGAATATAAATAGCCGAGTTAGAAGGGGCTGAGATTGTTTCCGTCTGATAAGTATCTGGTATCACGCATATCACACGTCACGTGCGGGATGAGCTGGGGTACTGTACACAGACACCACTTATACAGTCTTATCCACACCAAAAGAAGTAGTTGCAGGCTCGATTCAGATTGACGTCAAAAAGTGTTGAAACTCAAATCTGGAGATCTTGTTTGTTTTTAAGTCCTTGAATATTCTAATTGTAGCACTAGGAAATTGATTAATGTACGAATATCTGATTGTATCTTTGATTGATAGCAGCTGATGATTGTAGATATTAACCGATAATTGTGTATATCACCCCTTAATAGAATTTAAAGTCATAAAATGTTACGTGGTCTGCCCATTATTGTAAGTTTTAAGTGTAGTATGGCTATCCCAAATGTAACATGTGGTTTTCGTTGTCGAAGAAGTAATACATGAAAAAATGAAGGCATGCAAAAAGCGGGAACCCTGCTACTTATAGCCAGAAAAATGCATGTTTGTTTCAGCTACATTTTTACAGCATCTTGTTTCCGCTCGGTTGTTGCACCTCCTTTGTTTCAGCTGCGCGTATAAATACGCTGGTTGCCAATATCAATTGCCACCCCCGCTTCGTACAGCTACACCACATGTTTCAGCTGCACGTTAAGCATTACGTGTTTTGTTTTACTGGGCCTTCTGTAGTCTAATGCACGTTGCCCCCTACTATTGTCCTGCAGTGGTGAGGGGTTTTGCAGCCACTCGCGCTCGGGGTATATATGAACCCCTTCCCCCAGGAAAAGCTTAAGCTATTTTTGAAGGTGCTTCAAGCCAGGTTTAACTCAAGACAGAATTTCACTGCTGAAAACACTCTTTTTATTCAATAAGGGTATATGAGGTATCCGAAAGGGTCTTCAAACCAGAAATTTAGTGGGCAAAAAGGGCAAAAGGGTATATACAGTGGTCATATTCAGGGAGCAAGTTCAGTGGCGAATCATAGAGCAATCTAAGTGGGTCTTTGATAATGAACCTAAGAAGCATGAAAGAACTAATCCCAAAAAAATAGATTAGACTTTATCGGTCTTTCCTGCAGGACCAACATCCCATCGCGATCACACACGCCTACTAGTGCATCGCTTATCTACATGAAACAGTTTCAGTTGACCATATTTGCTCGTAATTACACGGCTCCTGTGCTCAACAGGTACACACCGCTAAAGACGCCGTTCTCCCTATGGTGGTATAAAAAAGTGCCTCCAATTGCCAAGTACTCCGGCGCAGTACTATCGACCGCTCTCGCTCTAACGCATGTCCACCCCAACGTGCTAGGAACAATGGCACCACCCGTCTTGCTAGCCACATACTATGCTGGAACGAAAGCCGAGAAGATTAGCTACAAGAAGCTGTTGCAATTGATACAGGGAGGAACGGAGGTCACGTGGCGAATCAAGACTTACGACGAGACTTCGATTGAGAACGTCAAACAAGGCATTGAAAATGAGTTTGATCACTTCAAAAAACAAGTAGAGAAAAAGCTAGAGAACCAAATGATTGATTTTTTTGTGGAGCTCGAGAAGAACGGTATATCTCCTTGGACAAAGGAGGTGATTGATGAAAACAAGCAGATTGTCTTTCATTTGGGAGACCCCGAGACTTTTGTCAATCTGAAAGCAGAAAGCAAGGATTTGGAGGAAGCTGTCCAGTTCATCAGCTTCTCCATCCCATACCATGCCAAAAAGAAACGGTTGGGTGTGGTTCAGGTCTCCATGATCGAAAGAGAAAAGGGCGAGGGATTCGTGGATTACGATGTTGCAGCACAGCTTTGGCCCTATGAGTTTCTTCCAAAACCAAAGCGGATCTGCTGAGCATTCTAAGACACTACTGGGATCCAAGCTAATCAGAGCTGAACAAGCATTGTGCTGGATAAATATTCGAAGCATTGAGCTTAATAAATACGTTGTGTTTTGGAGCTTCAAGGTGGTCACCGGCCGAAGAAATTCCTGGACGCTTCCTGAAACGAGTGCCAGGAGTGGCAGTTGGAAGATTCTGCTATGGAGTCCAAATCGGGCATCCACAGCCGGATGTCGGCGATTCTCTTGCTGGTGTTGGGGTGAGTCGATAGGAAGTCCTGCATGATGCCGGACTTACTGACCTTATGTTCGAACTGGTCCATACGGGTCCAGAAGTTGTCGGCCTCGTGGACATTGAAACACAGCCGGGCCATCAACTCGCATCCGATGTGGTCAGCCTCGGACTCCATTTCCCGAGAAGATGGCATTTGCAACAAGCCGGCAATCAACAAGTCGTTGAACCACGAAATACCCGTGGCCAAGTATAATGCTGTGGACAACATGATATATATGGGCTGCTTGCTGAGCTGCTCGGACGAGTGGTGGGCCAATTGGTGGGATAATTCGTGAGACAACACCGTGGCCAAGCCATCTTGGTTTTTGCAGATGGGGAGTATGGAGGAGAAGATGAAGATCTTACCGTTTGGAAGAATAAAGGCGTTAGGTGGTTCCTGAGGCGTGGCCTGTATGATGTGGATGGACCAGTCCAACGACTTGAGGTGCTGGACCTGCTTCTGGTCATGCGTGTTGGCAATGGCACTGGAAAGCAAACGGTTCATGATGCCAGAGATCTGGCCATAATAAGGGCTGGAGGGGTTGACGATGCGGTTCTGATACTGCGCCAAGATCTGGCGGTACGAATAGTCGCCGATCTTCTTCTCTAGCCAATAAGGGACCCAGAGAAAGCGGAGGCGATGTGTGAAGGGCGCCTCGTTGAGGTTATAGAGGTAGAAGCCTCCAAACCCAATGCAGGAGTAGACGAAAGTTCTACTCTTGAAGAAGGTGGCCAACTCGAAGGTGGAGCCTTTATTGCTGTTGAAACGCTGATACGTTGCATAAGGCCGATGCTGTTTTGGGAAGGAGAGTCGGGGTCTGGGAATACGGAATATGGGGGGAAAGGGTCTCAGCCCTAAAATAATTTTCATTGTCTATGAAATGTTTAGTGGTGCTTCCCGCCGCCTATGAGGTGAACCCATGCACCAAAAGCTCGAAAACCCGTACACCACACAATGCATACACCCGTGCATCCCTTGATCTGCATTAATGGATGCTACTTGAAGATCACAGCAGGGCCATCGTCAAAGTCGGCGTCTGCAGTAATGTTGTTGTCAAAATTATCCTGCAAGCTCAATGAAGGCTTTCCCTCCACAGCCTTGGCTCTATGAGGGTGTGATCTCTGCAGGCCCAGGTCGGTGATGGTGAAGTGGGCCTGCTTGGTGTCCTTGGAGGAGGACCACTCCTCAGAGATGTTCTCGGAAGCAGAAATTAGTTTCTTGGGCGACCCGTTGATCACACCCCGCTGGGTAGGAAACTTTTCGCTGAACACGTGACCGTGTAGCTGTTTAGCCAAGTTATCCAAAGACCGGTCCAGTCGGTTGACTCCTATTAGGCTATTGGATTGACTCTGGATGCTCTGGCGATCGGAAGAAATGGCGGGCGGTTGGGAAAAATCAGCAGTGGTGGCCAGGGATCCGTTCCGGGGCGTTACATCCTCAGGCTGGGCGATGGGGATGAACGAGTCATAGAAATCATACACGGATCCTGATTTCTTGTGTTCACGTGCCAAGCCGTTCCTGGGCACTATGCTGACGGCGGTGTTGGATGCCGAGGCGTCGGCCACGGAAGACGCCAGTCCAAAAGGGGAAACGGTGGTGTCCTCAGCACCGCCAAACGAATTCTGGTAGTGGCTGGTGCTGCGGGACTGGGCCCGGGACATGTTGGTGTCCAGCGACATGGAGGCCTTTTCCGTGTGCTCTTGTTTGTTGGAGGCGTTCTTGTTTTCCTGGGGCTGGTGGAGCGCCTGCTCAAAGCCCTTGAAGGAGTCGTTGTCGCCGAGCTCCACATTGTCATGTGCCTGGTCCTCCTGCTTCTGGATCCGGCGGTGCCGGAGCACAAGAACTGAGCATGCCAAAACCACAAGAAAGCATGGTATGCCGATGGCAAGCCCTAGGGCCAACGGTTGATTGTAAGCCATGATAATGAAGTCTTCAATGATTTGATAATGACTCCAAGATCGATATTCCCAATGCTAACGAAACGAATGATTCAATAATAAATGATTCAAGAAGATTCAATCAGTTCAATGACTGTCTTGTTGTTGACTTGATGATTGTTGGCCGAGTCCTAAGGTGGTAGCTGAGCGATGATTCCACAAAAATATTACAGCACTAACACCAGTTTTGATTTGGTAACTCTGACCTGATAGACACTAGCTAGCCACGTAACAACGGGGCACGTGGGTAGGCAGCGAAAGGTCTGGATCAGTCAACAATGAGCGAAAGTCAACAGTAGTTCCAGTCAACGTAGATTAATCAACAGCAAGCGGATCAGCAGTAAACAGATCAATAGCAAACGTTCTATGGAAATCAACAGGAACGAAAATAGTCGAAGTCGACAAAGAGCCGAGCGTAGTAAATAGCGAAGGTGATGGAGGAAACAAGCGAAGGAATCAGCAGACAATATCGAAACTGAAAGTGCAGGTAACGGGGAATAAAAAAAACTGCGGAGACGAAAACGAAAGCGGTGCAAGGAAGGTATGGGCAGGCCGAATTTGGAAGGGTGCGGAGTGATTTGGAAAGCAAGTGGGTTTCATGTTTTTTTCCTGCGCGCCAAAGCTCCGGCTGCAGCACTGCCGGATAAGCTGCGATGCACCGTCAGATCCGGGGGTTCTCCATTGAGACCCGAGGGGGAGATGTTGGAGGGCAAGCACAAAAAGGACTCCCCTCACCCCCACTATTTGCCACCGGCGCCTATCCCTGTTCACAACGACTATAAAGAGACCCTTTTTCCCTTGATGTGGAAGGGTTCATTATACGCAGCCAAAAGGATGATTGTCTAATTGTGGCAACGGCTGCAATTGAAGAATCTGGACTGGGGAGATAATTGGAAACTGAATTGGGATTAATGGAATCTATTGGATAAAAAACATAGAAGGAGGAAAAGAAAGGGTTGGGCCTGTGGCAGGGAGTTGTAAAGAGGGCTAAGTTTCAGATCAGAGGGTGTGTGCAGTCCTCGCGGGAAATGTGTCAAAATGCCTAGTCGAAAATGCCTACTCCTAGTTCCTTAACAAAGCCCTAAGGCCAGCGGTGCGCGGTGCATGCAGGACACATCAACCATGCATAACACCCAAAACCTTCTTCAATTACGTATACTTCAGAGGTTATTGAAGAGGTTTGTGAATCAAGTCATTAGACGAACAAAAGTTTTCAAATAATGGTATTATCGGTTGATTAACTAATTTAGCCTCCTTCACCTCAATTATGGGTAGCGCACGACCATTGTTAGATTGGAGTTAAGAAACGAAATATGAATAGAAATTTGGGGCTCAGAATATCTATGAATTCTAGAGAATCAGTTTCTGGGTAAGACAAAAAGAGCTATATTAAGATGGGACTGGCTCAACTGGTGCTGCTCTGTGATTCCATCTGCCAAAATTGGCCAGGTACATTTCACTAAGATTTGGCATGAAGTTGAATTGTGAACATGAAGATTTGGGAATCCAATTGATGCATTTAAATCTTTCACTGTGCTAAAAAATTGATTTTCTAGAGGCATTAGTTCCTGGAAAAAAATGGAGGTCTCCGTTTCTGTTCTGATTAATGAAAATGTCCTGGAATAAGAATCGTTTTGGGTCCATGGTTTACTATCACTATAGAGCTAAGGACAAAACTAAGGACAATACTAAGGAAAAAACTAAGGACAATACTAAGGACAATACTGAGGACAGAGTTAATTCAACTGCCCAATATCAATGACTGGAACCTTTAGTCTCAGTGCCCAATGTCTAGGATCTGATGCTGTTTTGAAATCTAAGTCTACTTCATATCTTGCCGTCTAGTGATTTGGACTAGTCTGGTATCTACTTTTAGATTCATGCTAATCAAGAATTAGTCTCGTCTGTCTAGTCTACTTTCTGCTGTCCAGTCTACTGTCTGCTGTCCAGTCTACTGTCTGCTGTCCAGTCTACTGTCTGCTGTCCAGTCTGACTTTGTCTATGTTGTCTCTTAGACTTGAGTCGTTGTTTAGTGACGTCACCTCAGCGACATCTAGATAAGATCGGGATACCTACAACCTCCATGTTATCTAGACATATCTGGCCATACAAAAGAACAGTGGGAGTTGGATCTATAGAGGTATAATGTCTACTTATGTGGAATATCAACCTCAAATAAATACAGTGGATACAATCCATAGCTGAAAATGTCCAGCTTGGGATCCAGCTCCGTGGAGTGCATACAGTGTGTCCAAAGCTACACCATACCAAAAATCACTTGAGAGACTACAGACTTTACTGATTAACAATATCCTATCCATGAATCAGGAATACACTAATACACTCTACATAGAGTGTTACTACTATATATAGTGAGGAAGTGTCAGGTGAGGCTCAGATTCAGATGATCTTATTTACTGAGTGTCATTTCTGTCTGCTGAGTGACTCTGTGTCTGAGTTTCTGAGTGTTTGATTCATGTATATGCTACTATACACTACACACTACTATACTTTATGTGGGAAGGGTAGATATATGGATCAGACAGGCTACATCCGTAGATTCAAGACCAAAAGGGAGTCATCCATTATGCAGGAGCAGCAGCCGGAGTACTCTAGAAACTACAGAGACAATTACTTTCTAGTAGCAAATAGGTGGATTTCGAGAATATATACTATAGACAGTCTAATCCATTTAGTTCAGTCTAGTCTAGTCCAGTCCAGTCCAGTTCAGTCCAGTTCAATCCAGTTCAATCTAGAACAGTAGTAGTCTTTAATTTGGGTTCGTGCGGAGCTCATAATGACTCTGTTGATAAAAACTCTCAATTCCTCTTAAAGACCCAAGTGTCGTTGTCAATTCCCCTTACCGACTCAATGCCATTGTCTTTAGGGCTCATACCTCAAATCATAAGTCATAATCTCAGACATAACAAGATACTGGGACCATTTTTATTTTGGCCTTGAACAGCAAAAAAACAATGTTGGGAGTGAAAACGGGGAGTAAAATGGGGAGCTTCACATCCATGAAATGTTATCCCTCATCCACTCCCTTTATCCACTTCTCCATTTTTTATCCACTTCTCCATTTCTTATCCAATTCCTTCAGCGTCTTTGATATCGTGGACCATAGTTCCCTTTCTAGAACTCCTTGAAATTGTTTTTAGTCTCTTTTTTGTTCTAGGGGGTCCAGGGCCATGAGAATCTAAAAGAAAGATTGAAGTTTCGAGTCTGGTTCCAGTCAGTATAAATAGAGTGTCCATTCGTTGAACAGTCTGAATTCTAGAGTTGTTGAAGTTTCGTTCTTTGGTTCTTTGGTTCTTTGGTTCTTTGGTTCTTTGGTTCTTTGGTTCTTTGGTTCTTTGGGGTTTGGTTCTGTCTGTCTGTCTGTCTGTCTGTCTCTGTGATTTTGTCTAGTCTTGTGTTTGCGTCTGTTTCTATTTGGTTCTGTCTTTTCCTGTTTCTATGGGATGAAAAGTGGTTGTAGAAAATGGGAAAAGACGGGGGAAGCCCGGTATTTATAGTTCGCATTTGAATGGCTGCGAATCTGGTAGGCGCATTTGTGGTAGGCGCATTTCTGGTAGGCACATTTCTGATCGGCACATAACCGACTAAATATTCATACACCTCTACACCACACTATTATATACTACCCTGGACTGTATACTACTATACTACTCTAGACTGTATACTACTATACTACTCTAGACTGTATACTACTATACTACTCTAGACTGTATATACTCTAAACTGTATATACTAAACTGCAGGCACTGTACACAACTGATATCCAGACTATTATGGTGAGTATCTAGGAATAGAGAGAGACAGATTCAAGACAATAGAATATGCTCTAGGCTTAATTTCCAGTCAAGAGGTGTGTGGGTGTTTCTAGTGGATTTATCCTATAGCATAGCATAGAGTAGAGTATAGTGGAGTATAGTGGAGTAGAGTAGAATGGAGTGTATGGTACTGAGATAGGCCCGTGATGGTGTGCTCCCAGTACTAGTTAACACCCATCGGCTTTCAATAGACTTGGAATTATACTATATACTCTTAGAATAAAACACAGAACCATTGCTTCGAGGACCAAGTTATAATTCTTGGCTATGCCTTAGGAATTGGCAGCTTCATTGGCAGCTTCATTGGCAGCTTCAAGAATAAACTTTGAAGCACCTGGATTGAGATTCAGTCACTAGCTTCATAAACTCGTTCTCTTCATGGAAACTCATAATCAGTCTGATTCCGATACTCACTAAGAAATAACCTCATTTTCATATTCGGATTGGATCTGAGATGGATATGCTGATTAACTCGTTCTCATGCACTTCCTTTTTTCTGATTCTCCCCAAATTCAATTTATTAGTCTCACGGTTCATGATACCATGTTTTGGCTTCGTCAACACAATCAATCTTCACTGACAGATTTGAGTTCATGTACTCTGAGTACTTATAGGACTGCAGCTCATCATCTTGACTTTATAAATCACATAGGACGTAATCATCTTGAATCTTTGACCTATACTTCTCATAGACACCTCCAATCATTTTGTGTACGCCGAATTTAAATCTGATTCCTAATCCGGCCATCTGATTCTCCTGTAATTCCCAGTTCTGGTTTTGAATTCATAACTCATTCTCTGACCCATTACCTAACTCATTCTCTGAGTTCCAGCAAGATCAGAACTCAAAATCAATGGACGGATCCTTGCACAAATCTACCTTTGTTCCATCGTCCAACTCCAAAAGAATATGCTCCACTTCAAACGGCACAAGCTTGGAGATCCGCTCGGCCTTCATCTTAAGCGTGCCGCTTTGCTGGTCGCCCTTGACGCGAAATTCAATGTCGATTTTGCCGTTCACAGTGTTCAAGGTGCCCCATATCCAGGGCCACGACGATTGGTACCCGATATTGGAGCCAAGACCTGCTTTGGCGAGTTCCGACCGCCGCAAACAATAGAGCACGGAGTTTATAATGGGAGAACGGGTTTTCTCGTAGTTGAAAATCACCACGCAACTGGCCGTGACTCCGAAGGCGTAGATCCAGAAATACCGCTTGTTCTTTTTCTGGTCCTCAAACGGATCGGGGAATTCCCGCTCGATGCTCACTTGATGCGGAGGCAACCGGGTGTGGGAGAACGTGGAGTTTAGGCGTGCTGCCAACCTGACATTGGGCTTCTGGAACGCTTGTTTGCTGAGGCTGTGGAGCGTCCGGATCATCGTGGGTACTAGTCTTGGGCTAAGCACTTCGCTTCAAGTTTTTTCGCACACCGGTCACGTGCGCGCCCCGGCCACTACCCCCACGAATCGGTGACGTCTGGTTTAGGGAATTCCAAAAATCAAAAAATAGCCAAGAATTGGGGGTTTAGATAATCACAGGAATTGAATATCCAAAATGGTCACAGTATTTAAAATAGTCTTGAGAAATCTCGAAATTTTCGAGAAGTTTAGGATCTCAGGAATTTCAGGAACCTCAGGAACCACAGTAATGAGTAAATCCCACTATTCACGCTCATGACTGTAAATCATGGAGTTCATGGAATTTAGAATTCACAGCACCACAGTATCACAGTATCACAATATCACAGTATCACAATATCACAGTATCACAGTATCACAGTATCGTTTCGTGAAATAGACCACATTAGTCAAGATTATCACTGATGGGCGCAATAGATTCATAGCATAATTCTCTGAGACCTCTTAAGTTCCATATCACGAGTTCCTTGGGATTTTGATATCTCACCCCATGACATCATCAGTTTGTCAAAAACTTGAGATATCGTCTCGCGATATTATGACTGTTTGAAATCTTGAGAGTTGGATTAATTGATGATTTGATCTTGATAAGATTTCATGCCTTGAAATGTTTAGTTTCAATCTTGATCTCAAACGGTAAAGTCCCTAATCTCTTTTCTGATTCGCTCTTCAGTCGATCATCAGTCGCTAAATTGGAATTGACTGGTCTTAGAGTTCTCCACGCAAGTATATTCCGGACTCATCCCGGCCTATAGTGAACCCAAACACCTTCACCAAAATGTTCATAAACACGATTCGTTGGGAATTGTCCTTTGGAAGCCCAAAAACGCACACCTCTGCGCCAAACGCTTCCCCGCAAAAGTCTAGGAGGTCTCTGCAAAAACACATCAATTCCTTCTCATAGCTAGTGAACTCACAGTCCATGACCAAATCCGAGAAGCTGACATGCATGGTCTGGAGGTCCAAATTTCCCTGGATCACGGGAACCCTGCTCCTAATGAGATGGAAGCTTCGCTTGTCTGGGGGGATTTCGCAGTCAAAGACGCCACTTGTGGAACGGGGCGGTTCTGGAAGAGAACGAGGGGAAGTTCGATTTCGAATGCCCGATAATTTTGCTGGTTTCTTTTTCAATATTCATTTTGTCGATCTGTTGGGTTTGATATTTGGTGTATTGGTCCGGTGTATTTTGGTCTCGGGGTGTTCCGTATCGATCGCGTGGAAGTCGTGTTGATATGGTCACGCGCGCGCACCCACGTGACGCATCGGATGCTCTTCACCAAAAATCCATCTTTTACCTTCACCCCAAAATGGCCAAGAAAGGTATGTTCCCTAAACGTTCCGTTTATGCCACCACTCAGTCTGAAATTTGGTGATCCTAAATTTGGCAGACATTGATACTAACAGTAGTTTCCAAACATAGCAGAGCCGCCAGAAGAGGCGAGGCCACCGTTGGAGGTGAGGCCAAAGCCTTGGAGGACTTACCCAGGGAAGAGAACAGTGAAGTCCGCAAATCCATCATCAGAACCACTATCAAAAACGAAAACCTCTTGGCCAAGAAAATGGAGAGGAGCCTGATCAAGAAGCAGAACAAGAAGCAGACTAATACCCTAAAACATAAGACGGAGCGTAACACCAAGTTGGAGGGCATATTATCTGCTAAGATCCAGCAGTCCATTGACCGGGCCCGATATGTGCAGCACCTGAGAAAGGCAGGATGGGATGAGATCAACAAAGGGCTCCGCATCCGAAACGTAAACAAAGATATTGTTGATAGTCATATTGGAAGCATGGAGGAGCGGTTGGTTGCTGAAAAGGAGCAGAGCGATAAGGCCTTCAAAGAGGGAAGCAACATGTTTGCAATGTTAGACGAGGAATGATCAACGACAGGACGTTCAGTAACCTGGGTAAGAGACCCACCATGGTTTGCATTTAATTGGAAATAAATAGACATGATTTTGTTCGCTTCATTTTTTGGAGCAGAGGGGTTTCTCCATGTAGTGTTGATGAGCCACGATAATTAGAGCCGATAATGCAATCTCATTTGAAATGCCATTCATCCTAGCCCATATCAACACATTCTTATACCTAAATGGAACTCGCTTAATTCAAATCACCTCATTTAACTTTATTCCGACGCCTTAATGGTTCCCTAAGAAAATTGGTTGCATACCCGATTTCAACTCTTGTAACTTAATAATAGTTGGGGTAGGTGGAAACAAGTCCATATAACTTCATTTAGTTCCCAAAACAGACTACATTCTACCACACGCGAAGCTCTCATTATCCAGCTTCAGTTTCAGAAACTAACTTCAGCCCCTCTATGAAAGTAAGTTCCATAACTTCACTTAAACTCTCATTAATCAACATAGCTTGACTGAATTCGAAAGAAAACCGTAATCCCAAGAGCTGAACAATATGGAGTCTGAAACTTGACAGGTGAATTGGCAATGAAGGAAAAGAAAACGAGGGGGGGTGTAGATGGCAAAGAAAAGCGTTGCAAGTCCGTAAGCTGGTCTGCTGAGATCTTGCCATAGGCCACTGCAAATCAGAGTTGGTTTGATGTCGCTTGGGAGACTGAACTTAGTCTCTCCAAAACAGAGTACTCCAAGAGAAGCATTTGGTTTAGACTCACTCGATGTTTCGCCACAAGTAGAATTGTGAACACCTCTGAAGTCTGGTGGGAAATACTGCTTTGGAAAGCCAGGGTCTAATTAGAAAGAACCCAATGTCTTACTGCTGCTTGAATAGCCTGAAGTTTCCAGCAAATTGAGCTTCCTTTGTTGACTTTACTCCCATATAACTAGTTCCATATCCAATTTCCATGCCGTACTTCGAAGTTCAATCAAGTCTCCTTACTCTATCTTAACTTTTAAAATTTCTTTGCCATCCATTTTCACATAACTCTAAGTATCCCTAAAGAGATAGAGGGGGAGTAAAAATTGGAGGTGTAGCAAAAACCACGGGGACTGGAGCTTTATATGGGCGCGGACGAGCTTTTTGCAGCCTGCGAGGATCCGTGTTTCAGAACACAAAACCAAAACCCGTTCTAGGTGCATTGCAGCAAAATGATTTTTTTTTTTCTAAATTGAATATTTTGATTAATTCCTACTTGACCCCGGTTCTCCCAACAGCAGCACAGCATCTGGCCAGCGCGCAGCCTGCAGGAGCGGAATAACTTGCATAATTTACAGAACTGTCCACAATATCCGCATTCTCAAACACGTCTGTAGCATACCTCAAACAAGCTTGCAACTTCCTATTTTAGCATATGTTGTGTCTAAGGCTTACCGGATTGATCTGCACACTAGCAGCGTGTACGCAGGCCCAGCAATATGTCGGATTCGACAAGAGCAGGCTTGCCCCCGGCTCGTTCTATGAAACATTTGACACCCCGGACTTGGCCCAATCTGGGTGGCATGTGTCGACGGGATTGAAGGAGGGCCGGAAAACTTACAATGGCGTGTGGAAAATTGAGGAGCCCCACCGGTACCCTGGGTATTCCGGGGATATGGGCCTTGTAATGACCACCGAGGCCGACTTCTACTCCATCTATAAGCAGCTTGCGCAGCCCATCAGTTCCGAGGGCAAGGATCTTGTGTTTCAATACGAGGTCAAGTTCCAGGACGGAATTGAGTGCGGCGGTGCCTACTTTAAGTTGATTTCCGACGATACTTTCAAGCCCTCGAATTTCACCGACCAGGTCAGATACGAGGTGATGTTCGGCCCGGATATCTGCGGCTCCATCAACAAGGTGCAGTTCATCTACACCAAAGATACTCATAACGATACTATTCAAAGCGAATTACGGACGCCACCCATGGCCCGGAAGTCGGAATTGCTGGCCTTGTATACACTCATTATCCGGTCGACCCTCGAGGTCGAGATCCGGATCAATGGTGAAACCGCCAAAAAGGGACATTTGTTCAATACGCCACATTTCATGCAGCCGACCTTGAGCGTGCCGCAGCTTATTCCGGACACCTCGGTGCACAAACCCGAGGACTGGGACGACAGGCCCGTGCTTTTGGACTTGAGTGCACCCAAACCCGAGGATTGGGATGAAACGTACGGCCGGGAGACGATCCCCGACCCCTCGGTAACCAAACCCGAGGGCTGGAACGAGGACCCTTCGGTATCGTCGCAGATCCCCGACCCTCGATACTCCAAGCCCAAGCAGTGGGACGATTCCGAGGACGGCGAGTGGGCGACACCCATGATGCCCAACCCTAAATGCGCCTCTGGATGCGGCGAGTGGGTGGCCCCCGAAATTCCAAATCCGGAGTACAAGGGCGAGTGGAAAGCTCCGTACATCCCCAACCCTAACTATAAAGGCGAGTGGAAGCCGCCTATGAAGGAGAACCCCGAATATAAGGAGCTGCAAAAGCACGTGGCCAAGCCAATCACCGGGGTGGGAATGGAGGCATGGACCATGCAGTCCGGCATCTTGTTCAACAATCTTTATGTGGGCAACTCGGTGAGTGATGCAGAACGCCTTGGAAACGAGACGTTCCTTCCTAAATTGGAATTGGAGGAAGCAAACTATAAGGAAACTGCACCTAAACCTCGGCATTCGCCGCAGGCGCCTCCTCCAACATTCGAGGACTTGTTGCAGGAAAAATCTACATGGGATAACTTGAAACACTCGGTTGTTTCAAATGTGAAACGTGAAGCTGTATTGGCAAAAGAGTACTGGGTGGCTTTTAAATTGCGTCCAAACGAGACGGTTGCAAGTAACCCTTTTAGGTTTGCCGTCTACTGCTTTGTGTTTCTCATTACGTTTGTATTTGTGTTCGGTGTTACGAACGTCACCATGTTTCTCATTTTGACCAGCCGTGAAGCGGAGGCTGCAAAGGAGAAAAAAGAGAAGAAGGAAAAGGATAAAAAAGAAAAGGAGATAAAAGTAAAGGAGAAGAAGGAAAAGGAAACGAATGAGGAAGCTGATCCGGCTTCGTCTCCCGAAGTGGAAGTGGAAGCGCCCACTAGTGATTCCGAGGATATTGTGGTAACTGCAGGAGCGTCAGGAGTTAAGCCCAACGACACAGAGCTCGAAAGAAGGCGCTAGCGTTGTGGTTCCGGGGATACACGGATGTGCATGCATGAGACCAAGCGCATTGTTTCAGGTTTGCAACCTCTTCGCAGCTCCGGGTCTACTATATAAGGCGCACTCCCCCTGGGACTTTGTCCATAGTTTAATTCAATGAAGGAGATTGTTACCCCTCATAACTATTTCAACAAATTTTGCCACGAATGCCTGCCAAATGATACATCAAAGGTAACTTAAAGTTTCAGATCTAATTTGTTTCAATTCCATTCACCAGGAAAAGTACAGAGGCTTACTTAGATAGGAAATGGAGATCTGACTATATCAAACAAGATCTATATCTATTGACTTGCAAGTACTCGTGATAGTCGAGTATTGAGTCTGGAATATACACATGATTGAGGAATTCCTTGGTTAGTTGAATTAGTAAATGGAATTACTTTTGGAAGATTGGTGTTCAAAAAAACTACTTACATTCTTTACAATGATCAGCTTTTATAGGTTACAAAGATTTGCTTGTTTATTTTTCCAAAAACACCTGCTTACAGGAATCTGATTCTTCGCTACAAAATTGCAAATCGACTCAATTGCTTGTTGAGATGATTTCAAAGAGGCGTTTAATCCATTCTGCATCTACAATGTGGTATGGATCTCCAATAAGCTTGCAATGGATATTCGCGTGATGGAATATCTTTGACAATAGGGAATAGTGGTTTTGTGTTTCAGGGATTTTGCTATATGGTTCTAGCCATGACCTTTCTCAATTGCAACTCTCGTTTTTATGGCAAGCCTTGGAGCGAATTCAGGGTGCAGATTCTCAAGTCCAAATAAAGGAAACGGATGATTCCAAGGTCACCCTATTTGGGGATGATGGGATCGAATGATGTTTGCTTGAAAAGATTTATTCTTAAGAGGACGCTGCTTATAAAAGCCATTCCAAGAAAAATCTCCAGGGTTCCAGAAGTTCCAGAAAATGAGGCTTTTTAACGTGTGTTTACATCATTTCGAGTATTTGGTAAGGGATCAGATCAGATCAGATCAGATCACCTCGAGGCTCGATGACAGCTTCCCGCGCATGGTCCCACGTGCACAACGACACAGCGAAGAGTTGCCAAATTTAGAAGCCATGCACGCCGCAATTATGACATTTCACTCAAAGCAGCATGTGAAGGTTGCTCTGAGTAAGGTGAAGATTCCATCGAAATTGAATGTGAAGATACGATTCTGAAGTTAAGTTGGCGTGAATCGATGACCAAATGAATCTGATACTTCCCACTTAGCCTAGACCATATCGCTTGAAACTTCCGAAAAAAACAAAAAAAAAAACAAAAAAAAAAAACAAATCAAAATGACGGCAAAAGATATCAAAAGACATGTCTATCAGATGAAGTAAAGTGCAAGTGCAGCCGAGAATTCAGTAACACAGGAGTTGGCAAGAACAGTCGTGCATATTGCTAACAAACAGAAGCATGGGGTGTACCTCAAGAAACTCATATTTCAGAGTGCATATGATTACGTTAATGTTTGTGAAACATGCAATATTGCTAATTCACATTTGTTTTGTTGGTATTGTCATTTCACATTAAGTCACGTTGTTATCGTGCCATTTCCATTTATTTTTTGACCACCCCTTCCCATTCATGTTATCATACCACCATACCACCATACCACCACACTACCACACTACCATACTATAACCATCTTCGCATTCTTGATATCTACTTGTTCTATAGTCAAACGCCGTATGGCCAAAAACTAGGTAGTGGACCTTTTTCAAAATTCAGTTGGCCGCATCACTGGAATTTGCTATACTACGTGCAGCGCAATATGCACCCCACAGTGATCCTCACACGGTGCGACCCCACGTTTGCTACAACAGTTCTTCTACAAGCGGAAAGCTCAAACACGAAATCAGCCGTCCCCAAATTACACTGTGAAACTCTTGACACTTGCTAGTCCACGTGTTGCTTTTTGTTGAAATTTCTTGGCCATTTGCAGTGGAATTTGCCCCTGCCATTGTTTTCGTGGCCGCCTGCCGTCGCAACCGCTCAATTAATTAAGATCCATTTGTGGACAAAGTAACTCGTGCATTCCAAAAAAAAAGCTTATAAAATGGCCATTCGCTTGCCGGAAGAAAAGGAGGAATTATCTCCTTCCAAAAGAAGCAGGCTTGTCCAAAAAATCATGCTTTTCTTTGTGCTTGTGGCGTTGAGCTTTTTCTACTGCTTCCAAGCAGGAGCAGTCAGTCAGCCTTTCAGAATGTATACCAACAATATTCGGTATGATAAATTTTTCCCCGATAAAGGCGAGCCGTATTGGTCCCAACGGAAGCCTTTGATTACTCAGTCGATTCTCGACCATACCAGAAGTGAGCCCTCGGTTGTTTGTCTTCAGGAAGTGTTGCACAACCAATTGCAAGACATTATGAAAATCTTGAAGAAGGACTCGCCGTGGCTGTACTTTGGAGTGGGCCGTACCGATGGAAAGAAGAAAGGCGAGTACTCGCCCATTTTGTTCAAAGACGAAGATTGGGAGTTGCTAAAGTCCCAGACCTACTGGTTGAGTCCTACTCCGGATAAACCAAGCATTGGGTGGGATGCAGCTTTGGAGAGAATTGTTTCGGAGGTTTACTTGAAAAGCAGGCAGACCGGGAAGGTGGTTAAGGTGTTGAACACGCATTTCGACCATAGGGGTGTGGTGGCCCGCAGAGAATCGGTCAAGTTGATCATGAGCAAGATGCAGCAGGGCGACGAACCCTCGTTCTTGTGTGGTGACTTTAACACCCAGCCTACAGACGAGCCCTACAAGATCTTATCCGGATCGGGGTACATGGATGCCAGGGTGCAGGGCACCACGGACAACACAGGAACATTCACTGGGTTCGACCACGAACACGAGGTAAACGCCATCATTGATTACATCTGGGCCGACGATAACTCCATTTGGGAAGATTATTGTGTGTTGCCAAACTGGTTTGGCAAGTACATGAGTGATCACAGGCCCGTGACTGCTCTCTACAAGATTTAAGTTGACAATGTTCTGGATAAACTTGACATGGACACGAATTATTTGAAGGAACTAGATTGAAGACTTTGAAACCGATGCAGACTTTGTGAAGTGGAATGGCTCTAGAATCTTTTTGGAATGACTCTAGAATTCCTAACAGGAATGATACAGCTAGACAGTTCGGAATTAGATCTAGACTCTTCTAAATTCAATGGTTATTCGACTGGATAGTTTCTAAGTAGAATGACTATTTCCTCATGTGTTTGTCTTCCAGAATGGTACTTATGTCCTCTCACGATGAAATAGTGTTCCTCAAATGAACTATAGGAAGCCATTTGAACTGGAGACTGACTACGACTGACGACTGACGACTGACGACTGAAGAATAACGACTAACGACTTCTGACACGACTATTGACTTCAAACTTATTTTTGTTCAGACCTGGTATGCTGTATACCGGATGACCTAAATGAGACATAGCAGAATGTGAAACAAGTGAAATCAAAGACACTGCCTGAAAAAACCTATAAAGACCATGACTGAAAAATATTTTACTAGAATCTACTGCTTGAATTATCTAATAAAGCAACTTGTTCTGGTTTATTCTCTCAGTGTCTCCGGTGAGTCAGCACTGGTACTGCATGGAAACCTACTGGTCACGTGCTTGTCCTATTACTTGTTAAATGCAGTTTAATGAATTGTGATTTACCAAGATAAAGCACTCTAAGTGGGCTTAGAATAGAATGGGTCGGAATTGAGTGACCTGGGTCGGAACTGAGAGGGCTCTAGGACGTTCTCTCCGTACAAAAGACGGAAATGCCCCATATTTGACCGCCGATATGTCCGGAATTGCAGCAATCGACTAAAGTCATTTTCATGCTTTTTGAAGGAATAGAGAAATGGCATTTGCATTGGGCCTTTTTGTTTTGAGGTAGCCTGGTGTACGGGTGTAGTGCCCTTCCCCACCTCGGAACTCAAGGTCTACCACAACCATATCCATTTTCCATTCTGTAACATTTCATGCATATACCAAGAAGATATGTTTTAATACTTCAAGCGTCAATTCGAGTTACTGGGTTCTTTGACCAGGGTAGAGTTAATGAATCCAATGACATGTACTGCATATAAGGACTAATTTATTAGAAACGACAATAACACAAGATTTGGCAAAGTAGGATACGAACTTATACTTAAAAAATGTATTTGAATGCAGGATATAAATGTACTAAAGAATTACTCTATTTAATTTTAACAATAGGCTTGTTTAAAGATCGTCAAGATCCAAGAAATCTGGAAACCACAATGTTTTGAGCCAATATCTCCAATTTTTTGGTTAAAAATTTAGACAAAAAAACACCACAATATTTCTCAAGGGGTTTTCAAGGAATTTCCAAAAAACGGCTTGTTTTGGTCTACGGGTGGAAGCGTGGGCTCAAATGGTAGCCAAGTCTTTCGCAATAAGTCAAGGACCCAGCCATTTTCGGCCTATCACCCCCAAAAAAAAGGCAGTTAGCGTTTTAAGCATACAAGAAATTGAATTTATGCATCTCACTAACTTTTTGAGTCGGCCTACCTTTTTTTTTTTTTTTTTTTCTCTGTCTGGTGGATGTATCAATATGTGTCTTTGAAAACGCCAATGCGCTTCTCACTGTAGAGCCATTTCTGACCGGACTAGAGCTCTTTAAAAGTTGAAAATAGTATAGTCGGATTGGAAATATTTACTATAGCTTGAAGAAAGTTTTACGTTTTTTTCTTTTGTTTTGGAGTTCTTGAAATGGAAGAAAAGGCTCATTACTTTTTATTCCTGCATATAGCTGCCAGACCTAAAACTCCGCCATTCCACTACACAAAAACTTCTTATGTGCCTCAAAACAACTTCATCTTGTACTCTAAATGCAACTCTTAAGACACAAAGCTTATGTTAAAAATGTTCATGCATACACAAATGTTCTTATGTACCATACCTCAAATTACAGCCTACCAATATTTTCGCAGCCACTGCGAAGTATATAAAACCCAGCGCTTCCCCCCCAAATTTGTTTTTTTACTACCACTTTTTTTCCTCCAAATCTCCACCCAAACCAGAAATCACAAAAATGGAAATTTCCTAAACGGTACGTTATCATTCTTGCGCCCAAGTAAAACATGCTCTGATCATGAGAGTCCCCTCTATGATTGATCAGAGCACATATTTCTGATCACTCAGATGTGTGGGGGATCCTTATGGAACCTTTTAATTCTAGGCTTGAATCCCTGGATTGTGGTCGGTTGTGATCGTACTTGTGCGAGACTTGCACAAGATTTGTGTGGGTTGGCCGAAATGTCTCCGCCGATCATCTTAGCCTGGACTTTTTCAACCCTAGGAGACGTTTCTTATCTCCAAGTAAATCTAAGAGTATCGAATGGAGCTTAGGGAAGAAGGGTTTGGGAATCCAGAAGATTCAGGCCGAGCATGATGAACAGTAACGTACTAGTATTTATACTAACTTTATGAACGGGGCTTGGGTGTGGGGATAGCCATCTGATTGGACGTTTGATTGGACACTATTGGACGCCTGATTGAATGCTTGATTGGACGCTTGATTGAATGCTTGATTGAATGCTTGATTGAATGCTTGACTGGTGGTGTCAAAATGGCTGAGGTGAGGGACCAGCACGTGAGACTAAATTCATGAGTCACTCTAGTTTACTTCTTGCGTTTTGGAGATTGTGAAATTGTGATCTGAACCTTTGAACGGATTGTGGAGCATTAGTAATGAAGTATATGAAGTTAAGGGCTGAAAAGAGTGTTTCTGAGATTTGGATATGGACTTGGACAGACTCTGACGTCTATTTAAGGACTGCATTTAGTTGATGTTAGCTTGGTAGTGTATATAGTTTCTTTTGAAGATATTAGCTTGTTGTATGAGCCCATTTGGGATTATATACAGGATCCAATATTTAAAGATGCAATTTACAGTGGGTTTATCAATGGAGAATCGTCTGATCTAATGTTCGCCAGACAATTAGACTAGACAATAATGAGAGTAGAAGGACAGAATAGACAGAATAGACAACTAGACAGAATAGACAGAATAGAAGTTGAAATACATTGGAGTGCCTTTATTATTAAGGCCAGTATTCTTCCATGGGCATTAAGTGAGCCACATATAAATAATATCATGATATCATTTTGAAAAAAAAATTTTTTTGTTTCTAGAAATGATGGTTTTTTTGATAAAGACACTGTATGCAGGAATATACTCATACAACTGGCAAGTCACTTTTTTAGAACAAGAAATAGTGAATGAGTCATCGCTTTTAAGATCTGCATATTGTCCTTTTATACTGGACAGGCAGAAGGTTATGAATGTAGATCTGGGAATACATTAGCAAATCCTGCATCTAGAGAAAACTTCTTTAATACACTTATGACGTCATTTTGAAAATCATCGTCACAAGTGTTTTATAAAGTTTGGCCAAGATTTTCTTCCAGAAAACCTCCACACGTGACTCTCCGCATGACTCCACTTTTTAGGAGAATCACCCTAGCCTTTTCTCTATAGAAAACTGGATTTCCAGCTTCTATACACCAGTACATCTTGGTGTTTATGAATCTCTGTAGGTTCTGTATACATAGTAAAATACCGGTAACAGTGACGTTTATAGTCAAGATGCAGTATATAATACATGAAACAGATTTGTCAAACATGAATTTGAGCGGAAATGAAAATATGCTATAGTGTACTGCATATAGTATTCTAATGATTAGTATACTGGATTGTACACCACGCCGTCATCTAGACTAGTCTGTATGTAGGAATAATCAGTATGATAGTATAGTTTAGAGTATGCAGTGTAGAATTGGTCTTTGGACTGTATAAAAGCTGGTCAGCTTTGATAGCATGTATGTTCATACAACTTTTCCACTGTACTACTCAATTAACTGCTACGTATCATTCTAGCTTGTTGCAAAAAGAATGATATACAACAGTATTGAGTATTTCAGGTAATATAATAGTTAGTATTTGTAGTTCCAGTCATAAAGAGTAGAGTAGAGTGTAGAGTAGAGTATAGGCTCGCTCAAATTCTCAATACACTCGCTTATTGTTACTTAACTCAAATAGTACTCACACAGTCTCGTAAACATGATTCCGAAGAGAGTGGTCCAAGTAGAGCCCAACAATTGGAATTAATGTGTGCTTCTTGAAGTCAGTCTCTCGCTGATCATCTATGGTATGCCTTGAAACAGCACACTCAGGTTCATATCTCAGGGTAAAACTGTTGGGCGTTGCTCACAATCTTTTGTTAGACTGGTACCAGGGTGTAATGGTCTTTCATTCAGTTTTGTAATTCAAGAGATATAGTAGTCATCTTTATTTGTGTTGATGTGGTTGCTAAACTAATACTAGAAAATCACTGTTTCGCTTTAACTATGCGCATCTTGGCCTTTATATATTAGTGAGGCTACGTTTTCGCAGCCATCTGCAAGCCCCTTAACGTTGTGCGTTTGTGTCAGGATTCGCACTCCAAACTATAAAAGACTCTCCATTTATAAAAGGAGGCCATTCCCTCCAATAAATACCTCCTTATATATTTTTCCTTTCTGGACCCTAACGCAGTTACTCCTTAAAATCTCCAAAGACAAATGCCACGGCACACTTTCGTTGTCGCCCCATTCTTGAAACCTTCTTTGGACCGATACCTCCTTGGATGGATTCCATAGAGCACCCTTCTTGTTTCATCTGGAAACTGCATATAGACATATGCGAGATGTTACACATCACACCTGTTCAACAATCGGGACCAATGACTAGTTCTGGTGATTAGAATTTCCAGTATACGTTAGAAACAAACCAAAATACAAAGTTCATGATGAATACTGAATCTTTACATTTGATAGAGATATTCAGTTCAATAAGACCCATGTGCAGAATTATGAGCATGTTTATAGTAACTCTCAACACTATAAAGCTACTACTCATTGAGCTACTACTCATTAAGGTACTCACTATTCTCCACTACTTTTTCCTTTTTCAGTGTATTCCCCAAACCCTGAGAAGCAGCGGATTGTTTCGAAGCCACGCCAACTAATCTGCATCTCCAATTAAGCGTGGCCCATCCCTTTTCCTCCCATCCCAGTTTACCATGGAGGATCTGCACCTCTTTACGAGTTCTGCACCTCTTTACGAGTTCTGGGCCTTTAATTGATAAAGAAAGAACCATAAACTTTATATTTTACTTATGTAAAGTATTTGGCAATTATAAATGGATTAGGGTGGGAGGAGAGGGTTATGCGGATTATGATAAATGAAAACTAGAGAAAATTCGCCAGTACACTACTCATAGTATAGATAGAGAAAATTCGCCAGTACACTACTCATGGTCTAAATAGAATAAATTAGTTTATGAGTTTAGCCAGTAGTCAGGGAGTAGTAGTGGAAGTGTAGAGTAGAGTGGTTATTAATCATGTAGAACCAATTGTCCACTATATACAGGTCAATTGTAAGTATTGGTATTTTTGGTATCTCACATATGTGAATATCACCGTCAGTATTCTTATTTATATTAAGATAGGTGGATTAAGTAAGGTCCTTTTATTCTTATACCTGTGATTCATGTAGTTCCTGTATATAGGTTCCTGCATATAGACCCGATGTGGGTATCTTAGTGGAAATATGTCAGAGATCCCCAGTTTTTTGCTAAGATGATAGAAAATTTTCCACTGATTCCAATGGTACTATTAAATGACGCTCCAAATCTTTTTTTGATTTTTGGCTTGGAATTGTCTTACCTATTAATTGTTCTCAAACGAGCACCACTGGGAAAAAGTACCAACCATCACTTGACCTTCCTTAGACTTTTCTTGAAAATTCAGAGAAAAAGAAAAAAAGAGAAAAAGATACCCGAAAATAAAAAACGTTCATAGATGGGCCAGAGGAGTGTATAGAGTCAATTATCATGCTCTTTGCACTGTATACACTCCACCATACCAATACTCAAGTACTCTCCACCAGTAGCCTACTACACTAAAACAAGTACCACACTCGATTTTACTAGTCTGTCCTGTATAATATCCTGTCTCGTGTATACTACCTCTGTACACTATACTGATACTGTGTACTTGAGTTCACTATGAACAAGTACTACCCAATGTAGTATAGTATAGGAGTATAGGGATCATAGGAACTATACAGGACTTAGTATGATGGACCACGATAGTGTCTGGTATAGTGGTGTCTGGTATAGTGGTGTAGTGGTGTCTGGTGCAATAGTATATCAGGACTGCTCAGTAGAATCAATTATTTCCGAATATAATTTCAGGAGAATAAGTGAAGTCAGTGATGTTGAAGGCCTCTCAAGATTCCTGCACACTGGAATTCGATGGAATGACACGAAGCTGAGATTCAGATTTCCATTGAAAATCAAGATCTCATTTCTGATGCTTTTGCTAGTCGTGCTTATATAATCTCTGGTTGCTCGTCATTCCATTTTGGGCATTTGCCCGATCTTGGACACAGATCCACTGTAGAGATCGCAGAAACCAACGAATAGTGTATCAAAGATCTAGACCAACAAGAATGTGTCTAGGGATTTGGTATGTTCAGTGTCCAGTGTCTGGTAGTGTGTGGACAAAAAGATGGCTCAATCAATGTGTTCTCTTCTTGATCACTTTGTCCACACGGTCTAGAGCATTTGTCTTAGCGTATGCCTCAATGAATATCTCGTGAGATTCACCAGAAAGAATTCCCGATTGACAAATCTCCTTCAATAATCAAAATTAGATACTTATCATAAGTTCCAATTTCATTAAAGAGAATCCTGGAACTGTAGTCATTGTCTGTCCACGCCATAGTCCAACATCATAGTGTCCTGTATAGAAAAAGTACTGTAGAAGTGTAGCTGTCTAGAATAAGCAATATGGAATTGATGCTGATGTTGGTGACTATAGACACTCATTCTATAGTCTTCTTGTCATTTCCTGAATCCGGTCAATTTCAAATCCAGAGTTGCCCCGATCCCAGTATTGTCCAGTAATACATCATAATCTTTATGATTTAAGCTTGCCTGGTTTGGGAGGGTAAATCAATATACAGGTTGGGTTCCCTGGGCTATCAATGGATGCAAGCAAACAAACGGTTGTGTCATGGTATTTGCTGAGTGTAGTGTATATGAATGAAGGAGCGGACGTTATTGGAAGTACTCTGTGGTTTCGATAGGGTATACTTCCATTATAATAATGGTACTCCATGCATAATATAGTTCATAGTTAAAATACCTCCGAACAGTCCATATCTTGTTATAGCTCATAGCATTTCATGACTCACTTAGGGCAACCCACGATACTTAAATAGACACGATTATTGAAATTCGATGGTCTGCCCTTAAACCTTGGAGTTGATCTTATGATTGACAGAATTGTAGAATTGGTAGACTTGACAGAATCGTAGAATTGGTAGGCTTGACAGAATTGTAGAATTGGTAGACTTGACAGAAATGATAGAATGAAATTGGTCTAGCGGTGACTATAACTTCTTCAATTCTGCGGATGCCCTTGCTACGCATTCAAACGAAAAACACTTCCGGTTGATCCGGGAGCGGGAGACTTTGCAGTGCATCCATTTGTTTCACCACGAACACTAGGAATGGAGCATAACATCCTCCTGATAGATAGTGGAGTAGCATAGTAGTAGCATGGTTGTAGCAATCCAGTACACTGTAAGATTCAGTATGTTATTTAAACTTTGCCATTCATGATACCCATGAAGAGACACTTCATGGGATTCTACTCTTTTGGAAGAACGAGAAGAAGAGGAAATCAAGAAGAAGAAAAAAAAGGAGAGCAATCAAATCTTAGGGGGACTGCTCTTTATATATTGCAGTGTTTCACATGTTGGTGATTTGCCACTCGCTGTGCATGAATCCAGAACCCTCGAGTGTTTTAAACGCTGTGTTTGAAATCACGCGGGCATGAGACGCCGCGCGTCAACCTTATCTACCCTGATAACAACCACCGCGCACTATGGGAATGATGTTTGTGGTCTAAACCCGTACACCTGTATATTGGGTTTGTGTATGTTTCAGTATATGTTTCAAAGTACTTTTTCCTATAAAAGTCCGTTATGTGGGGCCTATCTCGTTTGGGCTACATGTGTATGGTTCTGCCCACTTTTCGGAGTTCTGAGGGGATGCCCGCGCGGGCGCACCTGCGGGATTTTTTTTCGATGCACGTCATAGGGAATTGACTCATCTATGTGCAGGCTGCACATTTCGTTTTTGGGGAACACCCCCTAATAGCCCAAATTTTAGTCCGGGTGCAGGCCCAAGTATTTTCTAGCCCCTCATATATTCCGATTTGGGTAAAGCCAGGATCTTGAGCCCCACCGTCTTCCCGGACCAATACCCCGGGCCTGTATGAAGCAGTTCACATGTATGCGCACGTCTGACAGCGTGGGGTCGCCTCGTCTCACCTTATTTTCTCTATCTTCCTTCCAGTTTCACAAGTGTTTCACAAGTGTTTCATATGTGTTTCAGCGATGTATAATGCGATTTAGTGTTGTATGTTAATGTTTGACGCTATATATGTTAATCATCGGCGTCGTGAAATATATATACACGGAGAAGGTGGGGAGCGGGGTTTATAGGATCATGCACCTGCATACTACAAACGTTTACGCGAGCTTGCCCGACCTTGCAGCCCACGTCTCAGAACATATAAAAAATAGCCAAATCCCCACCTTTTTTTTTTACAGCACAACCATGGCCTCCATCACTACATCCGTGCACCTGGACTATATCAAACTGCACAACAAGCATGCGGTCCGGCCACCCGTGATCAATTCCCGAACCATCAAGAAGTATTTAAGTACCCGTTATTCCTCCCTTTTTGTCAGCAAGGAAGAACGTGCTCAGTACACATGGAACGAAATGTTGAACCCCTTTGGGGAATTGCACCTCATGAAGTTGCGCAACTGGAATTTCTTCTTCATGGGTTTTGCCGCCTGGACGTGGGATGCCTTTGACTTTTTTGCCGTTTCGTTGAACGCTTCTGCAATGGCCAAATCTTTTGGGAAGGACGTCAAGGACGTTACGTGGGGTATCACATTGGTGCTAATGCTTCGGTCCGTGGGTGCGTTGGTTTTTGGTGCCTGGGGTGACCGTTACGGACGCAAGTGGCCTTACATTATTAACCTTTCGCTTTTGGTGGTGTTGCAAATCGCCACTGGTTTTGTGAAAACATATGAACAATTTTTGGGGGTCCGGGCCCTTTTCGGCATTGCTATGGGTGGTGTTTTCGGCTTCTCCTTGGCTACATCCATGGATGATGCGCCAGTGGCCTGCAGAGGAGTCCTCTCCGGTATTTTCCAGGAGGGCTATGCTTTTGGGTACCTTTTGGCGGTTGTGTTCAACCGTGCAATTACAGCCAATTCGCCACATGGTTGGAGAGCGCTTTTCTGGTTTGCAGCAGGCCCTCCTGTTTTGTTTATCGTGTGGCGCTTATGCCTTCCTGAAACGGACACATACCGGGCCCAACAGGAACAAGCCAAACGGGAACGGGAGGCACGTGCAGATCTACCATGGTACAAGCTTTCAGAGACAACCAAAAAGGTGTTCCGTACATACTGGCTCATGATGATCTACTGTGTGCTTATAATGGCCGGGTTCAACTTCATGTCACATGGGCTGCAGGACTTATACCCTACGCTTCTTACTGAACAATTGGAGTTTGGAAAGGACCGGTCCACGGTGACCAATGCCGTGGCTAACCTTGGCGCCATTTTCGGCGGAATTGTATGCGGGCATGCATCCACCTTTGTGGGCCGGCGGTTGACGGTGATGTTGGCTGTGATTTTGGGAGGTGCCATGATATACCCATGGGCCTTTTTGAGGTCTAGTGCAATCAATGCCGGTGCCTTCTTCATGCAGGCTGGTGTGCAGGGAGCATGGGGAGTGGTTCCAATTTTCCTTTCGGAATTATCTCCTCCTGCCTACCGGTCGTTGGTAGTGGGACTTTCGTACCAATTGGGAAACTTGGCGCTGTCTGCTTCGTCCACGATTGAATCGACTATTGGTGAGCGGTTTCCAATTGTCACCAAATCTGGAAAACATGCATTTGATTACTCTAAAGTCATGAGTATTTTTATTGCTTGTGTTTTCGGGTATGTGTTTGTGATGGCTTTCTTGGGGCCTGAAAATAGGGGTGCTGATTTTGGGGTTGATCGTGATGAGATTTTAGAAAACGACATTGATTCCGTGGAGTCTGATCCCAAGGAAAAGACCGACCACATGGAAAAGGTTTAATCGTTGATATGTAATGTACAATATTGTTTATCATAACACTTCACTGTAAGCTACTGCAGCCTATCCTATGAACTCGTAGTAGGTATCGGGGCCTAGGGTATGCATAGCTGCATACGACCTGCATATGCTTCATATATGTGCAGGCGTACATATCCCCAGTCTATATAATGGCGTCCTCCCGCCCCCCCAACAGAAACCCTCAATTTTCTAGTCAGTATACCATAGTAGATTTGGAATAGGAGTGTTCTCTAGTACCTTAAGTGGCCACCACTACCTCCGCACCTTTACTACTACGAGATTTACTGTGAATTGGCATGATTTAAGACTTGATTTTCACTCACTGTGACTTATCTGTTAATGATCAACAAGTTACTCAATGTAACGCTTGTTTCGTCTATTAATTTCATTGAGGAATTGCAGACTGTGTTTGTTGGTGGCAAAATTATGTCAAAGAGAAGTAATAAGGGGGAACGTCATTTTTGACAGATTTGCAGCTTGAAATAACTAAAGTTCAAGCAATGAGTTACTTACAAACATCTAATCAAGAACCGCTCGTTCTTGGTCGGGATATGATTGAGTGTCAACGATAGTCAACTACTGAACTGTAGCTGGTCATACATGCCTGATTGAGGGTTCTCGAGACCAAGATATGTTCTTGAAACATGAATGACTCTACCATTGCCGTGGTGAAAATTGGGAACTTTTTGTGTGGAGGACGAAACGACCCAAATCAATGGGTCGGAACGGGCTACAAGCCCCGGAACTGCTATTCCGGCCGTCACCCACCTATTCCGAATCTCTAGAGACAGACATATGGAATACCCTTTTGATAAAGCTAAAAAAGAAAGAAGATCTATTGTGTAGATCTCCTGCAGAGAATATTTAATTTTATTATATATCCGTCTAGGGCTGAGCTCACAAAAGGTTATAATCCGGACTGCATATAAGGATAGGAGTTAAAAGTTCCAACAGTTTTCCCAGAATTCTAAACATTGATATCAACCAAATACAAATATCGATATTAACCAGAAATGAAAACAACATAATTTTATGATTGTTGTATATTTGGATGGGTGACTAATCATGACTAATGGGCGCACGGTGATTGGCTGATTTGCGACGCACGGAACCGGGCTATGTGCACGCGTGCAAGTCACGCGATATCGACTTGCAACCAAAACAGCATATAAATGCATCACTCCCCAGACATTTCCCACCCCAATAATTTCAAACCACAAAACCAAAATGCCTTGTTCTGCTTCTCAATGCGTGTGTGCACAAAAATCTACCTGTTCCTGCGGAAAGCAAGCAGCCCAGAAATGCAACTGTGAAAAAGCATCCGTCGAAAACGCCCAGCCTGCCCCTGGCTCTGCCTGTGCTTGTGGTAAAAGACTCAAGGGCCAGTGCACGTGTGGAATCACCGAGGAGCTGTGCGCCAGAGAAGGCGAGACCGACTTCACCAACGCATAGTCGGCGTCATGATACAGATAATGAAGATAAGGAGATAATGGAGATAAGGGGATAATGGAGATAATGGAGATGATGGAGATAACGAGATAATCCAGTCGAGTCATATTTAAAGGGGTGTATAGAAAGAATGGGCAAGTTGAATGACCAAAGGTGGTGGATACAGTTAGGGAGATGAACCGTTGAGCATTTGAACAGTCATGAAAGTTCTTATATGACATTATGTTATAACAGCTATAGCAGTTTATAATACTGTTATGGGTTTATAATACTGTTATGGAATGATTATGATACTGTCATGGAACAATTGTGAAACATTCATAAGCAGTTGAAAAGTCATAATGTTGGAAGGACGGATTGAAAGGGTGTTATGAATATATATGAACAGTTATGGACATTGGAGGGCTAATAAGAACGTAACAAGTTATAACATGTTTACAGTTCTAGAGAAACATGGAGGTTTATACAGTTCTGAAAATATAAACAGTTAATAGACCCAGGGATAGTAAACATAGCTTTGATGAAGTAAAGAGATGGGCGTTAGACAGACATTAGATAGACATTAGACAGACATTAGACAGACATTAGACAGACATTAGACAGACATTAGACAGACATTAGACAGACATTAGACAGACATTAGACAGACATTAGACAAATAGACAGGTAGACAAAGAAGTATAGTGGTTTTAGACTAATGTACAACCTGTGAGCCCAGTAGACTTACAATGGTAGGTTACTATTTATAGATATTGCAGTAGAAAAAAAGTGGTTATAAATAGTTGGAGAGATGTTTCAGAATGTGCGGCTGCATATGCACGTTTTTGCAGCTCCTCAAGTATATAAGAGGGTGTTTCCGCCGCGGATCTCGCACAGTATTCATTTTTTCTACTACTAAACTTTTCACGGTTTGGTCTTCATTTTACCCTTCGTTAAGCTCTTCATGTTGTTTTTGTGGGTGCATATTTTGGGCAGCATGAACAAAAATCATCCATAGCATCTTCATTGGCTGCTACTTATTTATAAGAGTTTTATTTTAGTGTCAAGTGCCTCGAGCTCTGAAATCATCATCTACATCAAATTCTTATTATTCGTTACAGGCCGATATTGTCAAATCATGAAATGTGATAAGCACAAAATCAAGCAAATGGTTAAAAATATATGAATAAAATGGTCAGAATGGTCAGAATGGTCCAAATCATCATACCAAGGTCATAAGATACTCTTTCAATTCATACATGGTTGCAATTGTCATATAATTATAAAATTCATGAAGGTAATGGTTTACAACCATAATCTATAGGGCTATTTATTTAGTGGAGAAACGAGAGTTGGTATAAATACAGGATTTACTCTTGGTGTACCAATGTACTCTCACTACAGAAGACTTTTTTATTGTACTGATTACTAAGTATTGACTAGAATTGTTCTTGTGTTTTAAATTGAGATAACTCGGGTGTTCTGATTCGGGATAACATACAGAACTGTTTATTTCTGGGATTGGACAATAATGTTTTGGATTTATGTGTACTGGTGTACTGATGTTTTCCAGTACCATGCAAGTATTCATATGGGGTTTGTCTGGTGTATTGAAACACAATTTAGTGGACTTTACTATTTTGGTTATGTCTTGATAAATTACAGAAAATTATAGCTCTGGTTATTCTTGAGAATTCACTAGAATAGTGTACTCCGTTTGGTGTACTGGTGAACTCTCTAAAGAAGAATATTTAATACCAGGATTCTTTCAGTTTACAAGATTTATTTTAAACTTTTGAAAGCCTGGTGTACGAGTCTACTGAAAAGAATTGATTATTGGTAATATATCAAAATCAATTTCTGAAATCCTAATGTACTGATGTACACAACTATTCAATAGTGTACTAGAATAGTATACTTTTTTTGTGTGCTAATTTCTGTACCTGAAAGTGGTGTACTAATGTTTCTATCTTTGGTGTACTAATTTTTTTTATCTTTGGTGTACTGGTGTACTGAGGTTTAAATCACTTTTTCACACCATCACCAACTACTCAAAATGGCCAGGCTTTCCGGGCTCCAAAAAGAAGTACTTAAGCTCTACCGCGCGTGTTTCCGCGTGGTGCGAACCAAACCGCACCAAAACCAAAACCATTGGAGAACCTACATCCGCAGCGAGTTCGCCAAGAGCAAATCAGTGCCCAAAAAGTCCTTCAGCGTCATCGAGCATCTCCTCAGAGTCGGCCACCGCCGCTACGAAATGTACTCCAACATCAACATCAAAAACGTCCATTAAACAGGAAAAAGTCCACCCCTTCATTTATACTATACTATCCCTTACTTTCCATCCACCATCCCGTGATACTATCCCATGTGACTATCCCTTCCACTATTCCATACTACTATAGTACTACCATGACATTATCCCATGATTACTCCATGATATACTATGATGTGTTGTATTCCATGATTCTAGTACAATGAGAGGTCAAAGACTGACTCCTTCTCTTCTTCGTCGACTCTGAGGTCGTCATTGCTTTCACTTCCGCTTTCACTACCGCTTTCACTACCGCTTTCACTACCGCTTTCACTACCGCTTTCACTACCGCTTTCACTACCGCTTTCACTTCTGCTTTCACTTCTGCTTTCGCTGTCGTGATCGCCTTCAATGGCGTCATCGGTGGTAGTTCTAGTTGGCTCAGTTTCGGTTTCTTTTTGGGCTGGTTCAGAAACTGGGTCGGAGTCAATCTTTTCCGTTGGTATTTCTTCAACAGGTTCTACCCCCTTGCTAGTGGCCGATCCACTAGAAGCAGTAGCAGCAGGAATGTCAGATGATGCTTGTTCAGAAAAATGCTAGATGATGCTTGTTCAGAAAAATGCTAGATGAAGTCTGCTCAAAGGTTTTTTCGGTTTCCTTTTCAGTGGCAGCTAGGGCACTATCAGGAATGGACTCCAGAGCAGCAGCAGGAGCAGAAGGCTTTTGCTCAGTGGTTTCTGCTGGTTTAGCCTCCTCCTTGACAGGAGCAGAAGCAGGAGCCGATTCGGTCTTTGGAGCCTCAGGCATCATGTCACTATATTACCCCATCCATCAACCACACTACGGTACTATCCACACGAAGGCGACATGATACTATTCCATACTACTATGGTATTACCATGACACTATTCCAACTAATGCAGGATCTCGAGGCAAGAGCTCAGGCTCTTTTGAAGTCTCTTGAATACCCCGACTTGGAATTGGACCCAAAGTGGGCCAGGGTCACTGAGAAGTTGGACGCCCAGAAGTATTCCTCTTCATCTGTCTGTCTGTCTGTCTGTCTGTCTGTCTATCTGTGATACTTTATACCGTATCAATTTCCAACTATTGTCTTTGGGCATAGGGAGTGGAGAATGACTCGAAGCATATTGTCTACAGGACTCTTTACTTATTGAATCTACTCCCGATTTCTGGTTGGAGCGGAGTAGAACAACTTCGAATGATCTATTCCATTCCATGATACTATCCATCCACTGACACTGACCACACTATGCCATCCTAGCATAAACTCCTAGACATTATAGACCATGGTCAGTATGCAGTAAGTACCAGGAAGTCAGTACTAGAAATGGGATCTACCTCTGGGCCCAAGCCCGGAGAAGTGCAGGGAAAGCATTTGTTCAATCAGAGACTTGAAAAAGACCTGTCAATTCAAGACTTGAAAGAGATCTGAGTGAGTTGGATGTCGCTATAACAAAATGGTTGAGTATATAAACTCATGGACCAAGGACATACTTGACTTTTTGAATTCTGAGTTTTCCAAACCTTTGGGTCCAATGAAGACAGATATCTAGACTTGGGATCTGGAGAACTACCCCGACATTCTGACCATTCCATTTTGAGCAGTTCATGGAATCTTAACTCTTATCATTGTCCTCTCCGTTTTACCCAATTCCTAATGAAGATGCTTGACTCTCCGTCATGCTTTGAGATGGTAAAATCGCCAATTCATGAGAGTAAAACTCTAGGGCTGTATTATGACTATGGACTTTAGTTAAGTGCATGGTGGTTGAGTGGAACCCGTCCTGTGTGCAGTACCATGAAATAATATTAGCGACTCTAACTTTATTTCCATACAAGATTTTATGGTGCAATTTGGGAAATCAAAAATGGTGATATGAATTTATGGAATGGTTTTGAGCTTGTTCCAATATCTACCCGGGGGACTAAATTGAATGAGTCCCTGGTGACTGACCAAGTGGCACTGCATATACGTTCAAGTGTCATGTACTGCAGACAACACACGCAATCGCACTTATACACCATCTTTGCCAGACTTTATTCCTGCACATTACGTCTACCTACCAATACTAACCTATTCCATTCTAGACTCCTCCATTTGAGTCTCTTTGAAAACAACCCTTGAAAAAATCAATTCTTGATGACCAGCTAAAATAAACCTTCTCCTTCTGTAGCCATTCCTCTCTATGCTCTGCCTCTTTTCAACCAGACTGACTGCTATAACTCCATAATATGGTAGTGTATACAAGAGTATAGTATGCAGACTGAGTATGACAGTATGACTATGGATATCTTATAATTGGTTATTGGCTGGATTTTAAAATGGGTGGTCATTTAATTTTGGAGGTTATGAGCCATTGCGACATTTGGTTACGAGCACTGCAACATGTTGGCTTGCATATAAGCACCCTGCAGCCAGGTGTGCGGCTTTTTTTTAACTCAACATAACCCGTGCTCAGCACCAAATATCAACTCCTTACCTAATCATCTCTATACCGAATCAGGCCAGTTCTCGGTCGTACTCTATACAAACTAAGAATGTCGATTCTAGTGTATACAGGAAATCTCCCCAATTGAGCTATTCAAGAATTAGGCGACCATCAAAAGAGAATTGGGCGACCATAAAATGAAAATTAGGCAACCATCAAAAGAGAATTAGCCGACCATCAAAAGAGAGTTCTTCACGATGAAGGTTTGACAACCAACGTTATTCTCTCAAAATATTCCAACTGTTTAATCGGGCAATACTTGGTCACATGCAGTCCACTTGGATTTACTGGCTTATGTTCAGTAAGGGACGCTCTTGGGGCTTGTTTTCGGTTGGAGATTTAGTTCTTTATGGAACCTTTGAGTATAGCCACTTGTCCTTGAGTTTTGGTTTGACATGATTTGGTTTGGCACGATTTGGTTTTGGCACGACTCCTTAGTCCTGCATGGTTTACACCTATTTAAACCTATTTAAACCTATTTACACCTGTTTACACCTGTTTCATCGTTAAGGTTGTTTCACCATCATTCTAGTGGTTGATCTATTATACAGGACCTTTAGGCAATGTCATTATTCCTTCAAAGTATACATTGGTTGGCTGCAGCCAAGTCTTGGAACTCGTCTTTAAAGACTAACCATTTTTTTAAAGGGTCTATTTGTGGCTTATTTCTATCAATGTCTATTCCTGAATCCGGCTTATATCTTACCGTGTCTATTCATGGATTTCACGAGATTATAATTGTTCCATGAGCTACGGTTTGTTTCTGAAATGGGGAAGATTAAGGACTCTTATTGGAGCTGATTTAACTTCCTAGATGAACTGATTGGCAATATCTCTTTAAACCAGAGTTTTTTTCTTCATTAATTGAGCCAATTGAGCCCATTGAGCCAATCGAGTTCTCCACTTGAGTCTTTATCGGGAAGAAATCCACCAAATGGCTTACTAATAAAGGGCTTACCAATAAAGGGCTTACCAATAAAGGGCTTACTAATGAAGGGCGTAGTAATGAAAAGCTCAGAGGTTAAAATTAAAGATGGTGCGGTTGGAAGGAAGCCAAGCTCCTTCGATTGTTTGTGGACTGCGACAATCATCAAGTGTCAAACCTGCGAACAATAGGTATCGCATTGACATTGTTGACATTGTTGACATTTGCTTGGACATTTGCTTGGACATTTGCTTGGCATCGCTCGATTGTCGCAACGTCAAGAAACCTATTGTTTTGATATGCGGCTTATTGTTTTGATCTGCAGAATAGATGTGCCGATTAGACCCTGGATTTTCAGCCGAGAAGGATTTACCAGCCAAGAAGAAAAGGCCAGATGTGATAAGCCCAGAAAAGGAGTCCTGGAGAATTGCTAAATTGACTATAAAAGGGCCCCATCCCCAGCTCCAAATCAGAATTTTCATCATTATCCAACCACTAACCACTCATCATGAAGACCACTGCTATGTTCGCTGCTATCTTGGCCGTTGCCAACGCCATGATTCACCAGGCTCCTCTCGCTGATAAAGACAGCTACTTGTCTCTTATCGATGAGACCTTCGTCCACTCCAAGAGGGACGATGTTCCAATGGACCCTTGGGGAAATCCATGTTCCAACTACGAGAAAGCCGGTATCAGTATCAGAAAAACGCCTTTATTGTGTATCGAGCCCTTGTTCTGCACCGAGGAAAAGCTTGCCAACAAAGAAAAGGAGGAGTGTTACCTCAAAGGCATTGTCAAATTATCTCCGAAGCGAATTGAACTGATGTCGGAGAATTGTGTGCAGCAAGCAGTCTGTAACTATATCCTCAATCATAAGCCAGCAAAGCCAGCTAATGCTAGACCGGAAGTGCCCAGAGACATTGAGCTTGACCATAATCTCAGACAAAACAGAGACCACGACTACTTCACGTTGCCTTGCGATGAGTACCTCAAAGAAGGAGACTGGACTCACGTTACGGCAGAATGTCTCTACAGCTTAATGTGCAAGCGCAACCTTTTTCCTACCGAGGCCGAATGTACTGATCTTGATCCTGCCCAAAAGTACTACGATGTGGTTTCGCTCACGAAGCTCAAGCTTGAGTGTGCACGTGAAGTCTTGTGCTACAGAGCCAAAGGTAATTTCGGCTACGAAAACGACGGAAAAGGGATTTAAAAAAGTGATCTGCAGCATTGATTGTAATGCAGCTCTACAGATGTCAAATGAGGAGGATATTCAGATGTCTAGGTTTTTATGACGTGCCAAGAAGTCAATAGGAATTAAGAATTTATCTATTATTTATCTGAATTGCTTAGTATATCAAATTCTTTATAACATTTTATTTGTCCTGTATACACGTTTTTGGTATATGCACGACTGCATTATAATATACACTACCATACGTCCACTAATAGAACAGTGCTATGACCGTATTGTGGGACTAGTGTGTTCCGGAATCATGACTCTAAATGGACACATGTTGACCTTCATAGTAATAGGTAGAAGACTGTTATACAGTAGTAGTGTATAGCAACCATGCAGTCTACATGACGCGGTTTGAATAGTCTTGAAACACTTGAAACACATATGAAACAGTCTTGAAACACACATGAAACACACATGAAACACACATCTTTTAAAATACTATTACAGCAAGTTAATAATAGCAATTATAACCAATTGATAATTCAAAAATCGATCAGTCTCAAGGAGCAATTCTTAAAGCTTTTTTGGTGATTTCGCAGCCACCTGCACGTAGGCCCATGCAAATGCACAAAGTGCACCAGCCGTGTTTCATCCCCTAGTCGCAATATATAAAAGGGCCACTTCCCCCCTAGATTTAAGTATCTAGATTTTTCCCTGGTGAATCCAAACATGCTCCCAATCATTGAAAAAAAATGGGTGTTTTACTCCTGCTACACGGAACTATTGACACTACTACAACTAACCATCACCACTACTACTATTGGCTACTGAGTACTGCAACTACTACTACTACTACTACTACTACTACTGATTACTGATTACTGATTACTGATTACTATTGCTACTGCTGATTACTGATTACTATTGCTACTGCTGCTGCTAATAATACGACTGTGACTCTATTACTGACTCCTATGTGACTGACTGATTACTACTAGTAGTAGTACTACTATTATGACTGCAGAGTGCTATACTAATTCTACTGACTACTGACTACTGACTACTGACTACTGACTACTGACTACTGACTACTGACTACTGACTACTCTGTGACTGACTGACTACTGCTAGTGGGGTGAATTATTAGCGACATGCCTGAGATAAACATCTACTGACTACAATGGTGATAAATACTACACTATGGTAGCTACTATTATTACTAATACCACTAGTTGCTACTGCTACTCCAACTAATATTCTGAAATATACCACCTTAGCAACAAAACCTGCTACTTCTAAGGCGTTCTTAGGTATAATTACTACTACCACTAACTACTAAGCTATTTTGAGGTATACTACTACTATTACTACTTACTACTGTCAATGACTACTTCTACTGTCAATGACTACTGACTGCCATTACTGACTACTTCTACTATCATTGCTAGTGCTACGAAGTATTACCAAAATTTGTGAGATATACTGCTACTAACTGCTAATACAATCTAGTCCAGTCCGGTCCAGAATAGTCTACTCTAGTCTCCAAGTCAAGTATCCCAGTCTAAGAGATTCTGGTATGTATAGTCTAGTCTAGTATAGCATAGTGTAGTCTTTGGTGTGGGTATCTTCTAGCTCATAATTTTGATCTTTATTCATTTATTGCATAGCTACTTATCAACTTGTGATAATTCAAGTGATGGTCTTTAGGGCTCATGTCCCAATGCTTAATCTCAAACACAACAAGATACTAGAGGGATTCTTGATTCGGACTTTGAACAATATTGGGAGTGGTAACGGGGAGCAGAAAGGAGGGAGCTTCACATCCATGAAATGTTTGTCCCTTCGTCCAATTGTCCCTTAATTTGTCCCTTGATTTGTCCCTCATTCAGTTGTCAATTATCCAATTCCTTCCAGATCTTTAATGTCCTGAACCATAGTATCAATTCTAAAATCAATTGATTCCTCCGTCTGTCGGTTTTTGGTTCTGGGAGGTCCAGGTCCATGGGAATCTTCAAGAGATATTGTATTATCTAGTCTGGCTCCAGCCGGTATGAAGAAAGAGCCCATTCGAATAGCAAACAGAACTAGTGCTTTTCTGTTAGGCCTCTGTTTCTTCTCTTTGTGTTTGACTCTGTTTGACTCTGTTTGTTTGGGTCTGTCTTTAGTTGACTCTGATAATTTGAGTTTGTTTCTTTGACTGCTTGTTTGACTATTTGTTTGACTGTTTTTTTGACTGTTTGTATGGCTGTGTCTGTGAGTGTGTCTTCTCTTTTTGTTTGAGTCTATTTGTTTTGACTGTCTGTCTTTAGTTGACTCTGGTAATTTGAGTCTTTTTGTTTGACTGTTTGTTTGACTGTTTGTTTGACTGTTTGTTTGACTGTTTGGTTGACTGTTTGTTTGGGTCTGTCTGTGTCTGTATCTGTATCTGTTTTGTCCTGTTTTTATGGGTGGAAAGTTGTGGTAGACGATGGGAAAATGTGGGGAGAGGGCTGGTATTTATAGTTCGCATTTGGAATGGCTGCAAATCTGGTATGCGAATTTCGGGTCGGCACCTTTTCGGTCGGCACATTTGCGGTCAGACATACCATTTAAAGTTTAGATGAGAAGTTTTGGCCAAACTTCGGTTGGATTGTGCTATGACGGTTATGTCTGAAAAGTCTTGATGATTTTTTTAGCATGTCAGAAATGGTGTTATGTGCAGGATATCAAATCCAGAAGTTAACTTCTTAATCCTGAGTACCCAAAATGGAGGCTAAAAAATGGTATGAAATCTTGAAGCATGTCATATCTTTCTTGACATACATTTATCATTGACGAACTTCTGAAACTGCCACTGAACACTGTGATGCGGTATATGCAGACAAGCCCAAACAGCGGAGATAAACGGAAAAACAAAAACCAAAACATAAATAGCCAAATGCAGATTCTCATTTGGAGCTTCTAGAAAGAGAATCCGAGAAATTCTTTCTTCTTGATACTGCCGTCTTCGGTTGCTAATTGTTCAAGTGCACGTCTTTCCTATCAGTCACGTGACCTGCAAGAAAACCAGAGCCAGAGCCAGAACCAAAAGCCCAGGTCGAGTGGAAGTAAAGATATAATCTCTGGATTTAGGATAACAATTATTGGACAATTTCTAGTATTTGTACTGATAGTCTTATTATCTGTTATTGTATCACTATATTAGACAGATATTAGACAGGAAATAGAGGACTTGCGCCAGTACTACTGCACCAATTTCACGACTGGATTAGAAATATACCATTGTGGATTGAAATTTCTATCAAGGTGGGTTGCCAATTACCATTATCACCTAGCATTCCACATAATGCAAATATTAGACATCCGTTTTTCTCGGATCTCTAGGATCAGACACCAGAGATTGGATTATCTGACTGTTGAACTAGCCCCTATGGGATATCATCACTGTTCATCAATAACTATACCTTCTATGACCGCAGCAACAGACTTTAGACTATTGACGAAACGTATCAATTCTTATTTATCCGTGTTCATTATGTTTCTCCTTGGAGGGTCTTCAGAATAAAAGCATTGAAATCCATGGATGCAGAAAGTCGGGAGAAGAAAATCTATGGATTCCGAAAGTCAAGGGAAATGACATTCTTTTATACAACTCCCCGCTTTTGTGTGCATAATTTGCCACCATTCTGAAACAAGGGGTTACTGCGAATTGCTGCAAAAAAAAAAATAAAAGGATATATAAACCCGCGCATTTCCCACTATACTTTAATTTGACCATCTCCTGGCGTAAACGTCACCGCTTCATGTGTCCAACAAACATACTCTGTGATAGAGTTTTTACTTCAAATAAGACAGACTCGTGAGGCATCTTGTCAAGAAAGGAACCCAACTTCTCCCTTTGTCGACCTTGTATGTGCATCATATTTAAGTCCCACATCTTTTTCAACATTGTTTCAACATTCTTTGACCATTTTCTGGTCTTATGATCACCATTTACTTTTATGTCCAGTTATCACCAATGGTAGCTTCATATTCAGAATTGGCTTTGCTCTACTTCTCCAGTGGCCAAGTCGGTAGTGTCTAGTGTGGTGATAAATATATATTATGTTTATACTGCATATAGAACACATTTATGGCTAAATATCAAGGAATCAGTCTTACTTTAAATGCTCACTTTCATTGGTCACTTATTCCTGTTCAGTGCAACATCTCATATTTAATGCTTTAGCATATACAATTGGCAATTCCAAAGTTATTTATTACATCCATCATACTAAATAGTATTATGGACAGTATAGAGTTAGTGAGAGTGATGGAGGGATAGACAGTAATAAAGAGAGATTGTGAATGACATAATAGGGGGATGGCGTGTTTTCGACTCGAGTGGATTATTAGAAACACACATGGTCAATCTCATAGTGTTAAATGTCAAAGTCGCTTCAGACTTGGACATATGAGCTGCAACTGTTGGCGAGCATCACTGCCTCGTGGAGCCTTGTTGTGGTCCAATTTTGCAGCAATACCTCGGAAGCTTTCAAACGAAGATATTTTTTGGAGAACACCATTTGGTTCTTAAGATAAACACGTCAATCACCATATCCAATTTCTTGATGTGTGAGATTTTTACCTGATTTCTGGCTTCCAAAGGTGGAACTGGTCCATTTTCTTAAGATCACAAGCTTATGTACAGGTTGAAAATGACGCTAGATATTGGAGACTAGATTGGACAGACTAAATTGGAGAGATACTTCGGTCATTATATGACTTGAATGGATCCTAGTCAAATGGGATAGAAGAGGACTTACTCTAGATAAGACTGGAAGTCTAGAAGATAGGCGGAGAGATAGACAGTGATAGAGAGAGATATGAAGATGAATAAAATGGTAGGATGGATAAATAAACCTCTTTATTCTGGTAAAGATGTATGTCTTCTGTCCAGTCCATTTCTGGGATAGTCTGTCTAATCTGTCTAAATTGTCTAGTCCAGTCGTCTTGAGTTCAGCCTGTCTAACTTAGTCTAGTCTGTCTAGTAGTCTAGTCAGAAATTGTGTATTCTGTCTATTCTGTCCAGCATGTCCTGTCTATTTTATCTATTCTGTCTATTCTGTCTGGTGTGTCACTGTCTGCAGTACCTGGTGTCAATTTACAGAAATAAACAATATACTTACAAATAATTATCCTATTTTTATACACCAAGATATCACTCCATTAGCCCATGATACCATTTCATTGACCTGCCCATCACGTGACTCACGTCGGCAGGTAATTCTGGAAAATCCGGTTAAAGTTGCAGAAGAAAAGCTCCGTTGCATCGTTCCTTGCACCCATATCCGCCATTTCCCTCTCGCCCGTCGCGTCACGTGCTATCGTGGGTGCAAAAACCACCGAAAGGTTTTTGAAGTTCATGCGGTTGACGCTGCTATAATAGTTGACCTGTGTGAGGTGCTTACCAATCATGAACAACGCATGCTTATTGGCCAGCGGAAGCCGGTCGATGATGCGGGCTTCAAACTCGGCACAGAGGTCCTCCAACTTTCCTGCATCCTGCTTTGCCCGGTCGTGCCGGGCCTGTCCGATCCGGATGAAGCTATCGTACACTGCAAACGGAATAATGGGGTCCGGCAACTTGCGGAGGTACCGTTTGAGTGCACTGGTAACGGCGTTAATGTCTCCACTGAGCACATCCTGGAGTCGGGCCAGTTGTTTGCGGTCTGGAGCCAGTGTCACGGAAGCAAATGCATTTTCAATGGCCGTGATGGCCGAGTTTCCTCCGGATAACCGGTAGATACCCTCGACATCGAAGCCTCGGGCCTCCACTTCAGCCAAACACCTGGTAATGATGAGAGGCACGGGTTCATTCTCGTATTGAGCACGTGCCTGAAGAGTCGACGAGAAAAGTAATGGTTCCTGCTCCGTCATGTGATCAAGCACATAAGTGCTTCGAGATTTGCTCATGAAATTAAGAGCCTTGCGTGCACCTGACTCCTCCTGGAAATTGTTGGAGTAAGGGTTGAATTGGGATTGTGAGCCCTGGCCCGTGCTCTTGGACACCGAGTTTTGTGCAGTCTGGCCCGTATTACCAATAGTAACCTTTGGTCTGCGCCAGAATTTGAGCCGAGTAGCTTTAGCTTCGGGTCCCTCCTCCGCCACAGAGTCTAGTGCTGCACTGGGGTCAATGTCTGCATCATAAAGCTGGCTGGTCCGGTTATTTCCGGGTGTCCCGGACGTGTTGGCATTCAATGAGCCCAGAGAACTCATCCCCACACTTCCCAAGGCTCCAAAATTAGCCCCTGCATTAGCCCCTGCATTATTTCCCGAGGAAGTCCCTAGATTGGAAGAGGCTCCCAAGTTGATATTGGCATTGGCATTGGCATTGATGTTGGTGTTGGCATTGGTGTTGGCATTGGTGTTGGCATTGGTGTTGGCATTGGTGTTGGCATTGGTGTTGGTGTTGGTGTTGGTGTTGGTGGCATTGGTAGCATTGGTAGCATTGGTAGCATTGGTGGTGGTAGCATTGGTAGCATTGGTAGCATTGGTGGTGGTAGCATTGGTGGTGGTGGACACGAAGCTTCCATTATTAGGAGAGCTACTGGAGCCGCTAGAGTTGGAGCGGACCCGAGTCTCGGAGACTCCGATATTCTGCTTCATGCGCAGGTTCTCCTCCATCAACCGAGTCCGTTCGCTGTTCAAATGGTTCACCTGGGCCATCAAGGCCTCATGGCGTTGTTGCTCTGCTGCATGTTTCTTCTGTACGGCCCGGAGCGACTCCAAGAGCCGGTTCTTCTCATTGGTCAACATGTTTGTTTCCGCAAGAAGACTTTGGCGGCGCAGGTCAAGCTGACCTAATTCAAATTTCATCAGCCGCATTTCAAAGTCCGGCGGCAACTCCCCACCAAACTGATTGTGACTATCTGATGTCAGCCGTGTATGGTCTCTGAAATTGGAGCGCATGGGAGACAGGAGCGGGAGAGGCGGTGTCATGTATGCAGTGCCTGCGATGGAACCTTCCAGTCCGGTTCTGGAATGTCCCTTCTCTTCATCCCTGGTTTTGAAAAGCCCTAGTTTCGATTGGAGGCTATGCTGCCCGCCGGATACCGATCGCTTATGCTTGAGCGAGATTATCTGCCGTACGCTTTGTTTTCGGCTGGGAGGGTTTTCATTGGTGCTGCTTTCCTCGAGGTTGGTAACCGCGGGCGTCCTCTTAAACCCCTGCGACGTATTGGGATGGGCTCCGTTTTGTGTGGGGGGCGGGAGGTTGGGCATTCTTATGTCCATGTCAAGTCCCAATCCTGCAGGTGGCGCGTCCTCTATTTCCGTGAATGCTTGCGTGGGTGTAGAGGGTACTTCGGGAAGAGCAAGCCGGGGAGGAGGCAGCGTCACCGACGTTGCTGCCGAAGTGACTGCTGATGCTTTCCGGGGCGTGCCAAGATCTGCAGACGGGCGGCGCCGATCCCAGTCACGTGACTGCGGAGTTCTGGTTGATCCCTCCAACACGTCTTGCCCGATATCCAAGGGAATTTCCGTGGCCGACACGTCATTTGTTTCCACTACACGTGCCTGGCGGTTAACCTTGGCCATGGGCAGCAGGGCTGAAGAACGGGGTCGGAACTGCTCATCTGCAGGAAGACTCTGAGCCAACGTGTTGTTTCCGGCCACGTGGAAGTCGTGGTCATGGAATTGGTTCGGCGATAGGAGCAAAAGGTTTTTCGGAGGTGACAGGTCTGTGCGGTCGAAGTTTCGGGGAGTAGGTTGGGTGCTGGGGGTGTTTTTCCGGGACCCCGAACCTGCAGACGCGATATCCCGAGAATTCCGGGCCTCTCGGAGGCTGGGCTCTTTAAAAGGGAAGTCTTTGGAATCTCTGGAGTGTCTCAAATCTTCTTTGGAGGTTATGGAATTAGCATCTCTCGGAATTTCGGGCCGGGGCTCTCTAAAATCTTCTTTCGATGCACCTCGCTCATTGGTGCGAGCACTCACCGCAGAGCTCCGTTTTTCATCGTTCTTGGACTCAATCGAGAGCTCGTCAGCTGCATTATATATTGTAGTAGGCGTATTGGGAGCCGAAAACGAGTCGATCAAGTCCAAAATGGCCCCATCGGACAGCGCAGACAGCCGGTGGATACGGCGATTTAGCTTCTCACGCAGGCGACGCATCTTCAACTCATCATCCAGATCCACAATCTCTTCAATATGTGGTTCCTCCTCGAATATAGGAGTGGTGGTGGTTGAGAGCACGGTACCCAATGACCGGTCATCGGGTAAAAGTGCCAGATCGGGCTTTAAATCCCTGATTTTCATCTCCCTCCCTTCATTCTCCTTTTCTTTGATTCGAGGAGCCGTAAGTTCAGGCTGTAATAACGGCAACTGCTTCATATTATACAGCGACAGGTTCTTATTGGAGTAAGAATCACCAAACGGAGCTTCCAACTCTTCTTGCGGAGAAGGTCTCGATGACAGCAGAAGCTGAGCCATTTGTCTCCGTTTCATATCATGTTTCTTTTTTTTCTCAATCAAACCTTCATGGCACAGCATGCAAAAGAGCCCTTTGGAAGTCCGAGCATAGCGAAGATCTTCGATTTTCAGCTTACATAAGCGACATTTGAAGCAGTTCAGACAGTAAGCTTGATCACCGGTTAAAATCGCCAAATCATCGATTTTCTTATGGCACTGTTTGCATGAATACAGACATTGAGAACATACCAACAGACCATTCCCAAGAACCAAGAAATTGGAGTTGCAACCCAACAGTTTGCCACATTTAAAACATTTAAAACAGTTGATATGCCAGCGATCATCGCCGAGCTCATATGCATGGCCTTCATGGATCTCAATATCACACCGTTTGCACGTTTGGGGGACCACGCCTTGTCCTGCCAATACCTCAGTCATATCCTTTCCGATCTTTTAATCTTGTCTTTTAATCTTGTCTTTTTCTCTTGTCGTTTTCTCTTGTCTTTTTCTCTTGTTTTTTCTCTTTCTTTTTCTCTTTCTTTTTCTCTTTCTTTAACTCTTGTTTTTCTCTCTCTTGACTGTCCGGATTCGGATGCTAATGCTTATTAAGCGTAGGTAACGTAAGGAGCGAAGAGGCTAGCTGGCCGTCTCGGGAGAGAATGTGGAGAGGGCTAGAGCACTTGAACAAGACAACGAAGCAGTGGGATGGTCAGAGCCTCGCTGTACACGCCGGAAGAGAGGAGGGAAGATGAGTTGGTTGTGGAGGATCTGTTGAGGAGGATCTGGAGTCTGAAAAAGGGCGAATGTGCTTTGCAAGTACACTTTGCGCGGACTGCACACAGCCCCTGCTCGTACAGGTTTTCCGTCTCCATGCTATATTTGGGCCCGCCGAGCCCACTAAATTCCCCTTTTAATCCTTGGATCTGCATCGGTTTGTTCCTGCAGACAATCAAAACCGCCCGGTTGGGAACTCATACTTCCGAACCTGCTTCTCCGTTGCGCAGCATGCTACTCTATCACACAGAGCCTTCACTTTTGCTGCATATTTGTCGGGTACACTATACGGCTTCATGGCGCAGTTCGCTTATACCAGATCGTGGCCCGCCTGGCCTGTGTATGCGGCGGCGAAGGTGGCAACGCGGCAGACCATCGTATTGTGGAATTTCCCGGATTAGGAACTCATTTAAATGATTCACCTGAGAATTCGGCCTGCGCGCGCATATGCATGGGCAACGCATCTCCCAACGACCCTTTAGGCCTGCCCACGGCCGCCCCTGGTTGATGCCTGGCCGTTGCTTTAGGAATGTGGGAAAAGCCCGGGCGACACCGGGACGGCGGCACGTGAGGGCAGCACGTGTTCCCAAAACAAATTATTCCTACCACCCAACGTCCAGGGGTGGCAACACAAGACCACGTTGCACCCAACAAGCATTCCGCGTCACGTGCTCCGCCCGTATTCAAACAAAGCCTCGTTCTAATGGCTGACTTCCCAATGCATCCGAACAATAAGTGCTCGTAAACCGAGTTCATACGCCTTCGAGGCATGATTAAAGATGGTCCGGGTACACCTGAAAATGGGTACATATCATCCCACCGATCTGTACAGCAGAGAGCATAATCAGGCATCAGGGGTTCAGCAGATCTGGTTAGAGATCAGGTACCAGGTACCAGACACGGGAAGGAGATTGGGTAGGGGATAATTTCGGAGATTCGGCGGAGTTCGGACCCCGACATCAGTACATCCGGGGATCAAGGGATCGGCGTAGAATTTAGTGGGGTCATGATTGGCATGCAAGGCTCGTACCCGAGTCTCGTCGATCTCAACTTTAAACGGTCACTAGCCGATGTCGTGAAACCACACTATATGCAATATTGGGGGTTACTTCTCTGGCTGAACATATGTGTTATGGCATGTCACGTGTGCGTTGGGGTATTACCCGATTATCCACCGACTGTATATAAAAAAGAACCAAGTCAAATAATAGGGGCCCTCATTTATTTATCGTATAAATAAATTTAACCTCTCTAAGCCTTTAACATGAAGATTAGACACTTCACATTGGGATATAGATAAACCCGTACATCCCTATGAAAAAACACCCTCTACACTGACTGGACGCTATGGGTAGTAGTGTATACACTGCAGTAGTGTACACAGTGTTGTAGTGTATAGTATTGTGTAGTTTGCAGGATATTAATATACTGGTCACTGGATATAGTATAGCCACTGGATATACCAATGGGTATACTCAATCAGGTAGTATTAAATAGTCAGATAAGAATCAATCAGGTAGTACTAAATAGTCAGATAAGAATCAATCAGATAGAACATGATCAATAGTATATGATAGTCACTAAATTCATTGTTGGATTGGCAGATGAGGAATGAAATTTATGGGTACAGAAAGTCAAGGGGGATGGCCTTCCTTATATGGTACTCGCCGCTTTTGTGTGCATGGTTTGCCACCATTCTGAAACAAGGGGTGTGCTGCAAAAAAAAATATATGTATATATAAGTTCGCGTATTTCCCACAAGATTTTAATTTGACCATCCCCTGACTTCAGCGTCACCGCCCCATGTCTCGTCAATGGAAGGATATATTTAACAGGTAAAGTACAGTGAAGTCTGTGTTGAACTAAGAGTATAGAAGTACAATATCCGAAGGAATGCCGGGGTGTCAAGAAGTGACCATATCGGGAAATGTCTGCACGACGCGAAAGTCAAAAATGTGTCTTCAGTATAGTTTAGTGTTCAATAGTGTACAGTAGTGTACAGTCAGCAAGACTTGGAAAAGGATACAAACTATGGAATTCAACCATTTGGTTTTTTTGGCACCAGAGTTTTTTAGACTAGAATTCATTTAGTCCTGGATATACTCACTTATTTGCAATCACTCTAGATTCTGTGCAGGCTCCTAATATACTTTGGGATTTTTCTTATATTTTATTCAAGAGTGAAAGTCTAGATTGGACAGTCTTTCAGTTTATAAGGCTGAATATTGGCCGTGGAATTGGGCTTTTTCGGTCAGACCTATCCTGGTGCACGGGTGTGCGTCGTGTCTCAGCAAATTTTCCTATAGAGAATCCCATGGGCCAGTACACCATAATTTCGTGTACTACTATACGATCCTCTATACTAGACATTTTATAGAATATACCAGACTAAACTATCTCATATCATCCGAGGTGTGCTGGTTTTCTACACTGCTGTTGTCCATTCTCTACTATACAGTCTCTGTGCTCAACTATGCAGTCTCTATACTCTTCATTTACCAGCCCACTTACTACAGCAAGCTTTGAAGGTCCGGTAGAGTATACTGAACTGAGATAGTCAAGATTTGCTTGGAGACTCAGACGTCTTCTAATCCACCCATGATTCTCGTCATAGTATATGTACTCTGTATTAGTACTAATCTATGATTAGCGGTTTGATCTCACCACTGATCTTCATTAGCACTCGGCATCTTGATGAGTCTGGCAGACAATGACTCTTGATGGCTTGCCGGTAGTGGCTGGATATATATGGTTCTGTCTGCCATCCACTCTTGATCCGGAATGTTCTCAGAATCACCGGAAACCATGCTTCCTTGAAAACATGCATGCACATTAATCTTCTCCACCTCTGAATTCTCTATTATGGTTCAAAGTCCACCTTCTTCTTGTCTGTCTCCTCCTCAATGTATAACAGATCCACTCCGGACCAGTCCACTTTGATGCCTCGCTGCATGTCGGTGTTCTTCAAAATATGCTCTCTCTCCTTCTTCCAGTTGTCTTGCATGTCGGCAAAGCCCTTGTCCCACACCTTGTCGTAGACCTTCATGATCTTGGCCTGCTCCTCCTGCCGCACTTCTTCCAACGCCATCCACTCCATATGCTTGATGTCATCCAGCGATGGCTCGTAGATGTGCCAGATCACGTAATGTGGCAATCCAATCACAGTGTAGCCCATGCGCTTACTCATTTTTCCAAACGCCTCTGTTTCCGCGTGCTTTTCAAACGAAAACGCCGGGAAATGCAGCCCGGTCCGGAACACCTTCGACTTGGTCAAGATCGACACTCCTCCAATTCCGTCCAAATCTATCTCTACCTCGGGGTCTCCGTAAGGATCCCTCAAGTATGCCAAATGTGGCCGCCATGTCTGGTACTCCACGTACCCTTCGACAATACACGCATCCTCGTCCAAGGTGTCTGCCAATTGCAAACCACCATCGGATTCTTGCCACGAGTTCAAATCGTATGGTTGTTGGTTTCCCAACCAGTCTGGCAATGGCCTCCACACGTTTGGCACAATCACGTCCTTGTTATGGTGCATCAAATCCTCCATAATCGTAGGCGGAACGGTTTCAACGTCTGCATCTCTCCAGTACACAAACGAATGGTACGGTTTGATGGCCACGGTCCATAGCCAGTTCCGAGCACGTGCCATGAGCTTTCTCCGGGGCCCTTGAGCTGCAAACCCGTGTCTATCGGAAAACGACTGGCCAATCACTTGGCCAAAGTCTTTTTCAAAGATCTCGATCTCACCGAAATGCACCTTGGGGTCAATATCCGTCTGAAGCTCGTTTAAGTGCCTCATCAACTCGCCCATAGTGTCGTCAGAAGAGTCACTGACCAAAAATGCCAAGTCGATCAATTCGTGTGGATACGTCAAGTTCCTCATATGGCTGAAAAACATCGGCAAATGTGCTGCTGCATCTCTTAGAGGAACACAGAACAACACCCGCTCGTCTCGTTGCCACCCATCGGGAGAACCCACGTAGTTGGCCAAGTCGAAGTACTGTACCGAGGGCAGACTGCCAAAGTTGGGCACGTACAACGAGTTTCGAGTCACCAGCATAACTTGGAAAAGCGTCAACATGATTAAAATGCACAGAATCACCGCCACCTTCAACTTGTGTTTGATGAACGATCTGACCACGTTGCCATTGCTGATTGACTCCGGCAAAGAGGAGAAGGGAGGGGCAGATTTTTCGCTGTATTCGTAGGGAGTCATTTGAATCAGCGACATCGAAAAAGATTCTTAAATAATGCGGATGCTCAAATTTGATGGAAGAAAAAACGAATTCAATCTAGATTAACTTCGCTCTCTTAAGGAGTCAGAATATCAATATCTAGACGGTTGCCGAATCTGATACTTTAAACGTATACAATGATCTGGTATTAATTCTGTCACAAATATCCAGTTCTGAAAAGATATCTATCTCTTCAAATCAGGGATGTAGATGGATGTTTCTAGGTCTCGAATATTTGAGTATCCTGATGTTCAGATGTGACTCAAGATAAGGTCTGCTAAAAATAGACACTTGTCACTAAGTGAAAGTCAAACAAGGAACAATGAAAAAGGCTTCCGAGTTTAAAAGATGCTTTTCGGGCCACAAGGGAGGCCGCTGAGAAAATAAGGTAAGGAGCGTCGGGGCCAGGGGGCGGCTATATATATATTTCTCGAGGGCACAGGGGGGTAAGTGCGCTGCAGATTCTGAATGAGGCGAGGGTGGCGGTTTGCACACAAAAGAGATGAAACACGCCTGAAACACAAAGAGAGGCGTATATATATATCGGCGCTCCCTGCAAAGAAAATGGTGGTCTAAGCGATTTTCACACTGCTCGTGTTTTTCTTTTTTAAGATCTGCGCGCACCGCACGACAAGATCGCACCGTTTCGACTATGTGCAGGAACTTGAACTTTTTTGCAGCGATCTTCTTGCCTGATCATTGGCTACGGGTTGGAATGGTTTATTTCAGCGACTTCAGGGTGTGAATTAAAAGGGGTGTATTGATTTGTCGAAGAAAAATGCGAGATCTGCTGGAAAAATGGTTGTGGTGTACGGGTCTTGGTGTACGGGTTCCGAGCTCGAAAACAACCGTACACCACACTATCAAAAACAGTCACTCCAACCAAACAGACAAGTATCAAAAGTTCTTTAACCATTGAACTCACGTCCATATTCTTATGGAGCCAGAATTAAGGTTTGAGTGATAGATCAAATGATATGTTATATGCAGGACCGATTGATTTGCGCGTCATCAGGTAAACAACCACACCTCACGCGAAGGAGCAGGGTTCAGGCGGCAACCCCTAATATATATTTGTTTCGACCGTGTTTCAGCTGTGTTTCAATTTGCAATTAGCTTTGGTCCACGTTTCATCATTGTTTCAGCTGTGTTTTAGACTTCAACTCAAACTATTGCAGATCAGAATCAGTTCTAGGAATTGATCCAAGATTCATTCATCTTCATCTGTGTTTCATCTGTGTTTTATCTGTGTTTTATCCTGTTTTATCTGTGTTTCATCGTGTTTCATCGTGTTTCAACATACCCCCATAATCCCCAATGAAAGTGGAGGAGCTCATCATAGACGGGTTCAAGTCGTACGCCACGCGTACGGTGGTTAGTGACTGGGACCCCCAGTTCAATGCCATCACTGGACTCAACGGGTCCGGCAAATCCAACATTTTGGACGCCATTTGTTTTGTCCTTGGTATAGCGTCCATGACCACGGTCCGGGCGTCAAGTCTCCAGGATTTGATCTACAAAAGAGGCCAGGCCGGAGTCACCAAAGCATCAGTGACCATTGTGTTTGACAATTCTGAAAAAGATAAGTCGCCAATTGGGTTTGAAAACTCGCTAAAGATTTCCGTGACCAGACAAATCATCTTGGGTGGTTCTTCCAAGTACCTTGTGAATGGCCATAAAGCACAGCAGCAAACGGTGTTGAATCTTTTCCAATCGGTGCAGTTGAACATCAACAACCCCAACTTCCTCATTATGCAGGGGAAGATCACCAAGGTTCTCAACATGAAACCGCTGGAGATCTTATCGTTGATCGAGGAGGCGGCAGGAACCAAGACGTTTGAGGACCGCAAGGATAAGGCGATCAAAACCATGCAGAAAAAAGAGGCCAAGTTGATGGAGATCCGCAACTTGCTTAAAGAGGAAATCGAGCCCAAGTTGGAGAAGTTCCGGTCGGAAAAGCGGATTTTCTTGGAGTTCCACAAGATCCAGGTGGACCTCGAGCGTATCCAGCGCATAGTCAAGTCCTACAACTATAGGAAATACTCCCACAGTTTCGACAACTATTCCAATAAAAAATCGGAGAACGAGGCGGTGATTGGCGAGTTGCATCGGACCATCGAGCGGCTTGGCGGAGAAATCACCAACTTGAATGCGGATCTCGAGCATGTTAAGGCTCAAAAACAGGCGGAGCAAAGCGGTGGAAGCCGGATCGAGGCGTTGGCCAAGGCCGACTCCGAAATGTCCGACGATATTACCCGATTGAGAACCACTCGGGACTTGACCCGAGAAAACTTGGCGGAGGAAACGGCTCTTTTAGACCGCTCTTGCACTCAACGCCAGGCCTTGGAGCACGACATTGCCAAGTCGCTGGAGACGTTCGGGGCGTTCGAAGAGAACCACCGTGAAATCAAGGACAAATTCGGACGGATGAGCGACGAGTTCAACCAAAAAGAGGAATTGTTCTCCACGCTTTCCACTGGAGTCACGGCCAAGGGCGGCTTTGATGGAGGTTACATGTCACAGATGAAGGCACTCAAGGAGGAGTTGAGTGGGACGCAGAATGTGATCAACCAGCTGAACTTGAAGCTCCTGCACCTACGGGACAAGGTTTCAGGCGATACCAAGCGGATCTCACAGGCCAAGGCCGAAACCGCATCGTTGATGGAGGAGATGCAGAGCTATGAGCGGGAAATAGCGGAAAAAGAGGCACAATTCGAGAAGTTTGGCTTCAATCCAAAGGAGTACCAGGCCTTGAGAGACCAGGAGAGTCTTATACGAAAGCAGATTGTGGAGTTCAACCAGCAACTCAACTATTTGAAGCGAGAAATTGGGGGAAACGTGGAGTTTACGTATTCCAAGCCGTTTTCCAACTTCAACGCCGAATCTGTGAAAGGAACAGCGCTCCAGCTTTTCAGTGTCAACGAAAATTCGGCCGAACTGGCCTTGGCCTTGCAGGTGTGTGCAGGAGGACGGCTTTACAACGTGGTGGTGGATAATTCCAACACGGCTTCGGCATTGCTTGAAAGAGGCAACCTCAAGCGAAGAGTGACGATTATTCCGCTCGATAAGATCTCCGCAAGGAAGGTCTCCCCGGACAAGGTCAGCTACGCCGCCGAAAAGTGTCCAGGAAACGTGGAGTTGGCCATGAACTTGATTGATTTCGATGGAGACGTGGAAAAAGCGATGGCCTATATTTTCGGTAGCACGTTCATCTGCAGGGACCCGAAATCAGCCAAAGAAGTGACGTTCGACCCTCGCATCCGGGCCCGGTCCATTACTTTGGAAGGAGACATCTATGATCCCGAGGGTAACTTATCCGGAGGTTCACGGCGTAACAACTCGTCCATTCTCCTCAAAATGCAAAAGTACAACCAGTTGGTACGCCAGATCCAGCAGTACGAGGCGAAGCTCCGGGGGATGCAGGAGCAGATGGCGCAAATGGAAGCTCTCAGCGAGTCCACTAAGCAGCTCCAGACAGAGCTCAACTTGAGCAAGCACGAGATGTCGTTGTTGCAGAGAAAATTGGACAATAGTGGAGGCTCTGGGGTTATCCGCGAGCACCAGGCCAACATGCAAGAAATCAGCCAGTTGGAGGCCACCGTCCAGGAAGCCGAGGCCAGGAGTGCAGAGCTTGAAGTTCACATAGCATCGGTCAACCGGGATATACAGGAATTCCAGCAGGACAAAGGCCTGAAACTCCGGGAATTGGAGGGCGAGATCAAGGAGCTCAAGAGAAAGCTCCAGGCCGAGGACCGTAAGGTCAAGCAAAACGAGGAGGAGTACGAGAATCACCAGCTTGAAGTGGAGCAGAAAAAGGCCGAGTTGAGTGCAGTTTGCGAGTCCATTGAGGCTGTCCAGAACAGTATCAGTGAAACGCAAAAGAAAGTCAGTGAAATAGAGCAAAAACTTGCCGAGCTCGAGGAAAGGCATTTGGAAGTTCGTACCCAATTGGACGACGAGCGGGCCAAAGTGTTGGGATTAAACGAGGAGATTGCCGAATTGAACAAGGCCATCAGTGGCAAAAGCGAGGAACAAAACAGTGCCAAACTCCAAGCGCAGAAACTCAGCCATGACTTGGAAAAGTCAGCCGAAGCCACGGAGGCCGTGCGGCTCAGGTTGGACCAGCTCATCGCGGAGAACGAGTGGCTAGCGGAGGAAAACGTGGTGGAGAGCATCATCGTGCAGTACCCCGATATCAATGTGGAGGAGTACGAGAACCAGGCGGCCATTTTGGGCGACCGGGCGCAGAACATGAAGCGCAAGGTCAACGCCAATATCATGAACATGATTGATAATGTGGAGAAGAAAGAAGCGGCGTTGATCCACATGATCCGGACCATCGAAAAGGATAAGTCCAAAATAGAAAACACAATCGACAAGTTGAACAACTATAAGAAGGATACCTTGGACAAGACGTACCGCAAGGTGTCGGTGGACTTTGGCGATATCTTTGCAGACCTCCTTCCCGGGTCGTATGCCAAGTTGGTGCCCATCAACCCACAAAACGTCACGATGGGGCTTGCAGTCAAGGTCAAGTTGGGGCCAGTGTGGAAGGAGAGTTTGGTGGAATTATCGGGCGGCCAGCGCTCGTTGATTGCTTTATCGTTGATCATGGCTCTTCTCCAGTTCAAGCCTGCTCCGATGTATATTTTAGACGAGGTGGATGCGGCGCTCGATTTGTCTCATACTCAGAATATCGGGCATTTGATCAAGACTCGGTTCCGGGGCTCGCAGTTCATAGTGGTGTCGTTAAAGGAGGGCATGTTCACCAATGCCAACCGGGTATTCAGAACACGGTTCCAGGATGGAACTTCCATGGTGTCTGCCATGTGACCCTAATAATAAAATCTAGAACATCGAAAGCACACTTATGTATATTCTTATACTTCTTACTTCTTATACTTCTATTCAATTCTAATACTTCATATTTTTTCCTACTTCTAAGACTCCAGCTTGCAATGTGGAGATTGTTAGTTGAAGATGGGACTCTGAAAATTTGTTTCAAGTGTTAAAGCATTCTGCAGATTGGAAATATAGATAAAGTAGTATAAAACTAGCTCTAATATCATTTGTTCATGGGTAGGTATAATCCCCAGTTTATGCAATCCACAAAAGAAGGAGGTAGAAGATGAAAAAAAAATATGAATTAGATAATAGTAAGTCATGAAGAAGGAGCATTAGATATCAATAAATGATGAGGAAGGCGAAGGAAGGAAGAGGTGGGAATGACGAGTAAAAAATCAGCAGTAAAATTGGTTAAGGGGTGCGGCCTTTTATATTCAGTTTGAGGGAGGGGTAGTCCTTTTTGTGGTTGCGCATGTTTCAGGTTTTGCAGCCACCCGCGATAACCAGGAACATGTATAAATAGCGGGTTCGCACCAAAAAAATTGCCTCCGATTTGACTAGACTACAACACTATACTACTATACAAGCCCATGCCAGTGCTCGACTCTTAACACTCACCCGCCTGATGTATGCAATTTTTAATGGGCATGGTCGATGCCGTACAAGATTCTCTGTGCGATAGGGCGGCTTTTATGGAGTCAAGCTTGTTTTCAAGACGCGGAAGAGAGAGGAAACTTGCCGAGACCATTGATGTCAGGCGATACAGAAGAGGGAGCGAAAAGAATTTGATGGTTCAAAAACTTGAAAGCAGTGGGAAACGATGTCCAGAATGTCATTCGCGTGGTCCCCATTGTGTTTTTATTCTTTCAAGACATAGGCGTCATGGGTCTTGTGTACAGGGTTGATCCTAGAGTCGAAGTTCAGTCTGAGTATTGATCATGTTGACTAAGAAGTTCGTGCTCTGATATGTTGTTTGCAATTCAGTAACCTAAACAATTATGAGGTCTTTTTTAATTGGAGCTGACCTCCAAGACATTTCGAGGCAGACAACAGCACAACCTGTGTGGGCAACAAGAATGGGCAAGTGTTTGAACCAGAGCACAACATCTCATCGATCTTCCAACATAAGCTTCTTGATCTTGTTGGTGTTGAAGAATTTTATGTCGGTCATGTCATCGACTCTACTAGTCAACTGATTTCTCTAACTGTACTTACCAAGAATGATCGGGTTCTGACGAATTTTATGCTTAACTAACTTGAGCCATTAGTAAGTGAGATTATGAATGTTTATTGTTGGACTGTTAGACCAAGTCTGTCTGTTTGGGTACTGGACGACTAGTCAGACTGGATACTCTTTAGTGCTAGTCCGTCTGTATTGATGAGACTCATCAGAAAGACTACTGGAGTCTACTACTTTACTGGGTTACTGAGAACTACACTGACTACTTGAACTAGGCTAGTTTTATTCCTACTGAACACTGAACTGACTGAACTACCCTTTTATCGGTTGGTCTTCGGTTGGTCTTCCTATAATAGAGAATAGTGTCAGATCAGAAATATCATATGGGTGCTCTATATATTACCATTATGGTACTCATGCTATTATATCTATGTAGGCATTCATTCTCCAAAGTACTTAACCATCGCCTCCAGCCCGTCATTAATCTCTTTTCCTGTCGCTCATCGTTTCTCCAGACCATCGTCATCTGCAAACCTTAGCGACTTCCTCTGCTTGACGTCTCCTTCGGTTGGTTTGGACCCACTGAACGACACTTCACCGCTGCTCTCAATCACATCGCTTTCCTTGTCGCCTGCGTTCGACACGCTGGAGTTGTTGGAGAATACAAGCTCTGCTGTACGGATCCACCGTCTCCGCCGCGTGTACTTGGAGTAGGAGTCGTCCGTGGACTGCTTTTTCCACACGTTATCCGAGTAAATGAAACCCTCGTCGTTGGTGGGTTTGACCGTGGTCTTGGACCGCTTACCGGCCTGTAAAGTGATGGCTCCGTCATTGGTCAAGTCCAAGCGCCATGTCTTATCGACCCACCGCCATCTGGCCCCCGAAATGGCGGGGCTTTGTTGGAAGTACTGCTGCAGCTGCGAGAAGCTGCCGTCTGCATTGGGCAACTCGAACGTCTCAATCGACAGAGACTCATTCAAAAACTCATCGGTCCAGGGAGCCCTTTCGTACGACAAAAGGTTGGAGGTCCAGCCAATCCCCAACCAGCGCCTCTGGTTTTCGTAGATCACATACGTGAAACGCACAGGCTTGGACATATCCAGCGATAGAGTCAGAGGAGCGCCCTTTTGGACCTTGGCAAACGCAGCAGCAAACAACGAGTTGTTCTTGGCCTGGGAAAAGTCAAGGCCCGTCAAGTAGAAACTAAGCACCCGAGTGATCTTGAGTTTCCACACCATCTTGCGGCTCACTCGCATATAAGTGGAGTGATAGGAGAGAAGGTATAGCCCCACGGCCAAGAGAATGGAGCGGGGAGCCACCAACAAAAACAGCACCACCAAATACACCGGGGTCAAAAACACCGTGGTGAATAGAAGCCGCTTAATATCATAAGCCGTAAGAGCTAAGGACGTAATGGGACTCAACAATAGGTCGGCCTTGATGCAAGTGGTGGTGAGCGCCTGCACAATGTCATCCAAGGTGGGCCGAACGGCAGTTTCCGTCTGTATATGGCGATTAAGCACCAGATACAAAATCACAATGGCCACGGCCACCAAGTGGCCCGCCCACGTGACCACCTGCTCAAAGTACACCACCAAAAGTGTGTACACACACATGATGACGATATTGACCCAATAATCGTCATTGGTCCACGTGGCCACCGAGAGCGATTTGTTGACAATGAGAAGGTATGGGTATGCTTTGATCAATGCTTTGGCCACGGTGGGTGGCGTGGACAGGAGAAGGGGCAGCGTCAGGGGCACAAGGGGTTTAGAGAGAGAGGGCTGCAGAGGTCCGTTTTGACCCGGGATTTCGTCGGGAGAGAGCGGTCCGGGAGGCGAGCTGAACTGCGCCCGTACTTCCGAGCCATCGGCGCTGGGCTCGCTTTTTCTGGCGTCGTCACTCATGCTGGGGAGTATAGTGGGGTAGTTGGTTGTAGCAAGTGAGCGAATCGCGCGGTGCACGGGTTTAGTGGTTTATATGCAGGCTTCAGATAGTCTTTGACATGTGACAGTCCACCATCAAATACTCAACCAATCCAAAAAAAAGTAAATCAGTAATTACTTAATCAGTCCTTTTGGTTACATTCCTGTATACCATTATATATTGCTGCAAGCGTAATACATTTAATAGAGGGGAACACTTATGGGTGTGCTTATATGCATGACTGCAGATTTATTATGATAGACACACACGTTTCTGTAAATTCTGACGCTCTAATACATATGCGGCTACCTAATTAAGTAATCAATTACCCAATTGGGTAGCAGAGTGCTTCAGGCTTATTTAGGATAAATGCATGGTCGCATTGTTTTCGTTTCAAGCACGTGAGACATTGTATTATGCGTAAGAAAGTGTTTCAGATTTAAAACACGTTCTACATTTTGTTTGTACATTTTGTTTGGAAGATCTTTGTGTATTTCTTGAGTTATGGCATATATAGGGTTAAGATACTATAAGAGACTCTCCAGAATATAATACGGGAGAAACCTTGCGGAAAAACTCCCAGGGTAAGCGGCGAGTGGCGAGCTCGGGGATCGAACTCGCACATATAAGGAGTTATAATAGCCCGATACACTAAAGTGTGTACCGGTACAAATGACTGATTTGGAAGGTATTGTGTGGTGCACTGGTGAAAGCTTATCTCCAATATGCATGATGCACGGGTGTCTTCCTGCATGATAACATATAAATTGCGTGGTGCACGGGTGTACATCTACATGATGCGGTGAGCTTAAACAACTCCAGACCACCACTTCGTATTCACTTAGATTAAGCAACTGCAGCTCAATTAAATAAGTGCATATCCCATTTGGTTTACATCCGTACACCAAACCATTTCTACATCTGTACACCAGATCATTTCTACATCTGTACCTACATGGATTTAACCCAGCTTCTAGAGCAGAAACGGAAGAAACAAGCCAAGCGAAAAGCTCAGACCTTGGGCCAAGCGGAGTCGTCTTCGGATATGAAGAAGGACGAAGTTTTCGATATTTCGAGTGAAAATCCAACGAAAAAGATGGATTTGTGTGAAAAAGCGGTCCAAAACGATCAAAATGAGGCTGAAAACGGAGGAAATCCAATAGAATCCCAGGCTAATCAAACGAAACTGATTTTAGAGGGTAAAGATACGATCGAGAGTGAAAAAAAGGCTTTGGATGGTTCAATTTCGACGAAAAATGGCCCAGATTCGTCCGAAAACGACCTAAATTCCACAAAAATCGACACATCTACACTAAACAACCTACATTCTACCTCCAAACATATTTCCAAAGAGACAGAGAACAATCTGGAGGTTTCTGGAAGTGTTCCTGAAGGTTCAAAGAGTGAAGACGCAAAAGAAGCCAAAAAACAGCTCTACCAGGCGTATTTGGACCGGGAAAAAGCGGTGCCGCTCCGAATCGAGGTGTCGGACATATCCGAACGGAATTTTGCCAAGTTGCAGCTTCAAATCCGGAAGTTTTTAAAGGATATCTTGGGTCAATGGATGCAGAATGAGCAAAACGTCGGCATGGCCGTTTTTCAGCCGGAAAAAAAGAGTGTTCTTGCAGAAACAAAGAAGGATATTGTTAAATTACTCTATAAGCTCCGAAGTGGCAAACTTCTGGAGGAAATGGTGATTTCGCTTCTGACGATCGTGCACTACATACAGGACGCAGACCTTCTCAAAGCGAATGAAGCCTATTTAAAGCTCTCGATTGGGAATGTGGCGTGGCCAATTGGAGTACGTGATGTGGGGATTCATGCACGTGCTGCAGATGCCAAAATTGCCGGTGATGATAAGCTGCAGCTTGCAAACATCATGAAACTGGAGTCTACGAGAAGGTGGTTAATTGCAGTGAAGCGAGTGTTGAATTACTGCGGGGAGCTCTTGCGACTCACGTGACTGGTTCACGTGACTATCCTTTATATATTGCACATCCGTACACCACATTAAAAAACACCCAAACATCCCATTCCCTAAACAACCGTACACCATATCAAAAACACCCGTACATTTTTGTATCACGCGACAATCACATGACACGACTCGCAGGAAGCGTGCACGTGAATACATCTAGGGCTTGCGCCCCCGCGCATCCACCTGCGCGCGCTACCACTGGAGAAAAATCTCTTCATCTTTTTCTTCACACCTACACAACACTTCACAATGGCTGTATGTATACCAAATCACCAGGTTTCGAGGTGAATCGACCAAGAGATGAAACAGATGTGAAGCACGCTTGAAACCCACTTGAAACATCACTATCCCACTTGTCCAGAGCTGAAACTTCAAGTCCAACGCCTCCAATGAGGGCACCGCCAGGCCCAGTCTAGACCGAGTCTGGACCCAGTTTCAGGGATGAATCTGAAACACCAACATGTTGAACCACAAAAGGAATTCGTCTTTTTGTGATATTTGACCAGCAGCTGTGTTTTAGATGTTCAGTCGGCGGTTCAGATGTTCAATCGGCGGTTCAGATGTTCAATCGGCGGTTCAGATGTTCAGTGTTTCAGAAATCTGCAGTGTTCAGTCCAGTGCTCATATGCATAGGGCTGTAAATGCAAGTGAATCCCATTGGTTAATTTGCGTGTTTCATAGATGTTTCAGAGATGTTTCAGAATCAATGTCGTTTAACAGCATAATTACGACCATCCACATTAGACCATGTCGGCTTTTTGTCGACTCGTTCAGTCACATGGTATTTCTCATTGAGTGTCTCAAGTGACCCTCCTTTTTCCCATCAATACTAACCAGCAGAAAGAGATCAAGGACATCAAGAAATTCGTCGAGTTGACCAGAAGAGCCGACGTCAAGACCGCCACCATCAAGGTCAACAAGAAGCTCAACGCCAAGGGCCAGGTCTACAAGCAGACCAAGTTCAAGGTCAGAGGTGCCAAGTACTTGTACACCTTGGTTGTCAACGACTCCGCCAAGGCCAAGAAGTTGCAACAATCGTTGCCCCCATCTTTGGAGATCAACACTTTGTAATTATAATACAGATCTGAATTACGACCTCAAGTAGTGTGTAGTTCTATCATATAATGACACGTGATTTTTTATTTATAGTCATTCTTAAGGTAATTGCTGGAGTAAACGTGGTGTGGATGTAGAGATGAAAACCGAGGGCTTGGGGTGGTGTTGCACCCGTACACCAGGCTACCCTAGGACAAAAGACCCAAGTGCTAAGCATTCATTTTGGCTGCAATTTTTTTAAGACTTGATTCATTGAAATGCTGGAATTCCGGGCATCACAATGGTATAATATTTGTCAATATACTGCACCTGTGAATTAAGATAACGGGGTATATCCCCTGAGTATTCCGACTGCGACATCATTCCGAGGGTCGATTACCATGGCCGGATTTCTTAAATTATACATCTTTTTACTGTCCTGTTTACTATCTAATCTTCATTGCACCAGAATTTCAAACTTGCTTTGTATCTTAGCTGAAATTCTATTCGACTCGTTTCGTATCCCACTTTAGTCAAGATAAACGTTGAATGTGTACCTTGACCGAGACGCTTGGATGGAATATAGGAATCCATGTGCTGTAAATAAAGAACTGCGTCCTATGGCAATTCCATAATTTCCAGATCGGGACTCTTATTGGCATGAGTGCAAGATCTGGACTTAAAGGGGGAGATCTTTGAAGAATGACGTAAACTTGAACGCATCGGAACCACTGGATACCAACGCCTTCACTCCATCCATCTCTCCACTTCACTATCCTGCAACTCTATCACCTCCAAGTCCCTTTTTTTTTGGCCTCCATCGTCTCTTCGGCCTCACTCAACTCTCGTTTGGCCAATCTTTGCCTGTAGACCTGTTTTGACCTGTTTTGACCTGTTTTGACCTGTTTTGACCTGTTTTGACCTGTTTTGACCTGTTTTGACCTCTTTTGACCTATCTTTGGCCTTGGAATCCTTCCATTTCCGGCCTCACAACCATTTGGCATTCACCTGGTTCGGCATCTTTTGACCTGTTTAGACCTATGGCTCACTATTATTCGGCCCTTTCCCATCCTCTTGTTCACGCCCCACTATCGTTCAGCTCATCCAGCTTGTTTGGCCTGTTTCGACCGAGTTTGGCATATTTCGCCATAATTCAAACTGTTTCCACCTGATTTGGTCTAGTTCGGCCTCGTTCAACCACCGCCTAAATTACATCCTCCATGTCATCATCATCATCCTCCTCCTCCGCCTCCTCCTTCTTCACCTCCTCACCCATCCGAGCAGCTCGCTCAGCATCCCGCAACCGCTTGTATTCCGGCTTCAAATTGTACTTGGACGTGTAAGGCCCCTTTTTGATGAGGTTGGCAATCAGCTCCAACAGCTCCTTGAGATATGTCTCCGGCTGCCGCGTACGCTCCTTCAAGCCCTTCATGGACCAATACTCGTACTCCTCGAAAAGGCGGAAAAGAAGATCCAAAAGCTCGTTCTGCGGCATCCGGATGGCCCGCCCATCCGCCTTGTTCTTGGGTGCATTTGTCTTAAGGAACATCGACGTGGATTTGCCCGTAAGAGAAGGTCCAGCCTGCAGCTGTACCACTCCCGGGATTTCGTTTAAAAACGTCACCTTAGGCCGTGCCACTCCGCTGGAAATGTGTTTCTTGCGCTGAAGCATCTGCAGGTACCGTTTATCGTCCTTCAGGGGAATCACCTGGCAATCATGGACGATTTTACCAATGAGATTGGTTTTTTTGGGGATGGTCTTCACAAAAGGTACTGTGGTCCGCTCATCTTCTCCGTTTTTGTGGACTTTGAAGAACTGATTATGGCGGGGTTCCTGTACACGCTCAATCTCCTTCAATTGTGGTTGTTCGGGCATTTCGCCTAACTCGGTAACATCCTGTTTGAACCGCTTGAGATTCTCTTCACTGAACACATACGAGTTGCGGACCTGGGTATTGAGGATCTGGAGGTTATACTCCTGGGGGAAGTCATCCTGCACCTGCGCATCATCCAACACCAACTTCACCTCCAACTTCTTACGGCCACCGGGACCTGGACCTACCCCAGCCGCCGTCTTGGGTGTCTGCTTGATTTTGATCTGCCCCAACTGTTGCCCCTTGAGGTTGGCACGTACTGTCCACTTGTCTGCCAAGTACCGGGGGAGCTTGACAAGCCACACTTTCTGGTTACCGCACGCAAGGTTCATGTCCAAGGATTCGTGTTCGTCGAGGTAGTCCTCGGGATCTGAAAGAAGGGCATGATCAGCTTCTGTTTCGGGCCGTACCTCGTCTTTGGGTTCTGGTTTGGACATGATGGCGTGGTATTAGAATGGGGACTTTCAAGTGCGTATCGAGGTGCACGGGTCTTTGTGCACGGGTTTTTTTGGTGTACGGATCTTTGGCAGTATATACACGTATACCACACCAAGATGTGATAACTACAACAGTTGATTCTCCGATACGACTTAGATTACAAGTGGATTCTAAGGTGTAGCATTTATCCATAGAAAAGTTTTAAAAATTATGGCTGAAACATGCAAAAAAACAAATGCCTTCAGCCAGATTCGAACTGACGATCTCCTCATTACTAGTGAGGTGCCTTACCAACTTGGCCATAAAGGCTTTTGTTATTGAAAAAAATCTGCCGATCCACCCGCTTTTATATTTTGAAGGGTGAGGCGTGCATTACTCAGTTTTAAACATTAAGACTCCATCAATAGACAACGACACGTGATTTAAAGCAACTTTAGGTATATAGAAATATTTAATTCTCTACATAAAATGCTTGAGACTCTTTAAATTTGGAAGACCTACCACCTACCAGAATTAAACTCGGATTTAGTTTGGGGTGTACGGATTTATGGTCTGTGTGTACGGGTTTTTTCAATTCTTTGGTGTACGGATGTTTAGTACACCTCGAATCAATCTCTCAACTCTCTCATCCATGCTTGATCTGGCCCTTCTCATTTCCCGTGCATGTTACATTAGCGACTCGGAGTGCGGCTACTGCCATGGCCAAAAACGGCAATTTCTCGGCTTATCGGTTCTCCCGGATCTGGCGCTGCCCCCGGATCTGCCCACCCACATCACCCTCGGATGTCTGCTCGACCAGGTCTCCTGTGCCTACTATGACCAATTCGTTAACCTCGGATTTCGTCGTTCCGGTACCTTCCTCTATAAAAGCGACATGCTCCGAGGGTGCTGCAGAATGTATACCATTAGAACCACCCTCGGATTGATGTCGCTCTCAAAAGACCACCGCCAAACGGTTAATCGCTTTAAACGGGCAATCGCAGATGTTCCTGTACATAATTCGAACACCCGTACATCCCACGCCGAAACTCCCTCTAAACCCCGGAATAACGGCAAATCAGCCTCGGCTCCCTTTTCCCTATGGTCTCTAATCGAAGCGGAACATGCTTCATCCCGGTTCCATACTCGTTTCGAGAGTACAGAATACTCCGAGGAGAAATTTGCGCTTTACAAGAAATACCAGGTGGCCGTGCATAACGATGCGCCCGAAGACGTGACGCAAATGCAGTTTTTCCGCTTTCTCTGTGAAAGTCCTTTCCGAGACGAGGAGATTGAAGGCACAGATGCAGAGTGGGACGCATTGAATGCATGGGTGCTGCAAGCTGCCGCGGGATCCGGAGATGGAGCTGCGCAATGCGCCACAAGTGATGTCAAAACCGGGCTTTCAAAGCACACCCGCCGCTTGGGTCCTGTACATGAATGCTACTACCTAGACGGAGTTCTCATTGCCATCTCCGTGTTGGACTTTCTTCCGTCGGGAGTTTCGTCGGTGTACTTCATATGGGACCCTGATTATGCACATCTTTCGCTCGGTACACTCCTGGCGCTCCGTGAAATCCAGATGTGTCACGTGCTCGGGCTTGGGTTCTACTACCTTGGGTACTACATTGGGGACTGTGCCAAAATGAGGTACAAGGGCAAGTATGGCGGCGAGCTTTTGGATGTGTGCGCCGAAAGATACTTTTCTTTGGATGCGGTGCAACGCACGCAACAATCGCGACAAACGGACGCACCGGATGCATCTGCGCTGTCACTGTCACATCTACAGCTATACGACCGCTTTTGGCTGTTTGACGCTGGTTCTTCAGGTGCAGAGCGGGAGCTTTCGCTAATGGGAAAGCCTGATGAGGTGCCGGGTCATGCAGGAGACGATACCCTGGCTGCAGTATACGGAGCCCCGGAGACTTACCAGGTAGCTGATGCAGCCAAAAGCGCAATACTTGCAGATTATGACGTTGGGGACTTGCAGCTTCCGTCTGTGCTTCCCGGATGTATGCCGATGCTGCAGGTGTTGCAGTGGTTGCAAGACCCGGAGAGCGCGCACATGCAGGTCACCATCTACACCGCCGCCAACGGACAGCTTCTCACGTGCACTTTCGCCGAATTATCCCGAAAGTTGCGTGCGGTAGTGGTGGACTTTGTGCGTTTGTTCGGCTTTACTTGTGCGCAAAATGCCGTAATCATCGTCTAGTCCACGCAGTATCCGCTGGTACTGCAGATAGTCCCCTCTACTTACCCCAAAAGTATTCCTTTTTAAATTCACAAAATAACAAATAGATGCTAACGTAGTGTGAGTCAAATGCGGCTGTATGTGAAATTTGTGTTAGTCACTTGTTTTGGGTGTGTGGGTGTGGTGTTCCGATGTAGTTCACGTGACTTTTCCACGTGACTTTTACGATGAGCCCCAAGGGGGTTACCCGGCCTCAGCCAACTATATAAGCCCGCGCAGATCCCGCCCTCATTGACTTTTTTTTTTCTCTGTCGACGTACTTCATAGGATCATTTCTATAGGTCACGTTCCACTTTGACTCTTAATTAAAGAGCCACTGTTTCCAACTTGGTTGATGAGCTAGATACCCTTGCGCCCTCAAAGTGAGATACAATTTAGCTTGGCTATGATCCTTTGCGGTCTAGTCATCTACATTTTGTTTGCCTTTTGTTACGCTCAGTCCTCGTGGCTGCAGTTAAAAAGGAGCGATGATCTTGACCCCCTTACTCATGCTTCTTCGGAAGACTTGTTTGGGGGTGGGCACAAGTGGCAGTCTGACAAGTTACTGGACAATATCCCTTGATGTTTGCCAATGACTAGAATCTCCTCGTTCGTCGACCATGTAGCAGTAAAGTGTTTCAACTTGACAAGATTGTTTTGTTGGCTGCATTTCTGTGAACGTTAAGCTGTGCTCTTACCGGTTTCAAGTTTCAAATTTGAAACGGTAGGGGCAATTTGCTTGGCTCGATGGGGTCGTGCGAAGCTCGTCTTTCGCGGTGGCTGCAATTCCTATTTCTTATATATACCCCTCGTCCCCCCTTACTTTTCTTTATCTCTTATTAGATTTCTCCAAGTGTATTTCACAAGCAGGACTACTTTCTCCACTACATTCTCTTTACTACATTCCCCTCCATTCTTCGCTACATTCCTAGTTCTGAATCCTACTGAATTATTTGTGACTTTCTAATTTTACAGCATGGAATGACAAAATAAGATGATTTCTGGTTCGTTGGTTTCTAAAAACCATCATGATGAATAGAAACGTTCGGGGACATCTCTATTCAATAGTTAGGGGTGAAATGATTCATTGAAGACTAACTACTGTGAAAGCAATTGTCAAGGACGTTTTCACTAATCGAGAACGAAAGTTAGGGGATCGAAGATGTTCAGATACTGTCGTGGTCTTAACCATGAACTATGCCGACTAGGGATCGGAAAATGATCAAAATTTTGACCCATTCGGGCGCGTTACGATAAATCAAAGTTTTGGGTTCTCCATATACCTATTTTCAACATCACCTAAGGTTATTTTTTAGTTATGTGCAGTCTCTGGGAACACACTAAATGTGTTAATCTGCTGGTTTAGTTAATTCTATCTCTGAATATCTACAGCCTTCTCCATTTTCTAGTTGGATTGCACCTTTTTGACCTACCAGAACTGATATCACAGGTTTACCAACAATCCTACTGATGAAATTTCAACCTACAAAGCATCTGGATAGTGGAATCCGATGTGTTATACCCTAAACCTAAGAAATGCATAACAAGATTTTATTAAAAAATAATGGTCAGAAATTAAGCAACTACCAGCAATAGATTAGTTGACCAATACCGAGACCAGACTAGTCGAAGGACTTCAAGAAATTAGATTCAAAAGAATTCCAACCCTCATACTGTTACTCTTCTACTATCTACTGTGTCTACTGTGTCTACTGTGTCTACTGTGTCTACTGTGTCTACTGTGTCTACTGTGTCTACTGTGTCTACTGTGTCTACTGTCTACTGTCTACTGTCAACTGTGTCTCTTATACATCCTAGTCTATAGACTAGTACAGATTAGTACAGACTAATGTGGCTGGGCTAGTATTGACTAGTGTAGACTGGTAGAGTATGCAGAGTCCTTAGACATAAGATATGGTAGATAAATGTATAGTACTGACATTGATAGGGTGAGTCTAGAGAATAGGGAATGTGGATCTTTAGGCTCTAATTACTGAAGGCATTTAAATTAGACTACTGTGAGTTCGATGGGATATGGAAATGGCGAATTATGTACTTCAAGTGACGTGCGCCACCCATAAAGAGACTAATGAACCAGTCCTTTATATTTCCACCTTCCTAATGGGGCTGAAGTACACTTCATAACAAAATGGAGTAAATACCGGTCCTGAACTGCCCGTTAGCCACGAAAGGTTATCAAGTGTCCTGTATACAAATCCTGCATACAAACCACACATTTCGGGGCATTCAGAGTCCTGTCAAGCCAGGTTAAAAGCTTTCGAGTATATCTTAGGGACAGGTTGTGGAGATCGACTTTGTAATTAGCCTGTATTATATGCAGTACATCGAATATTCCTGGTTACAAATCATTCATTTCTTCATTTTACCTTGATTCTAGTCTTTAAAATGTATCACTATCTTATCATCCGTATCTGTATCTGTATCTGTCTAACACCAAATCCGGGCCCCTACGAGATCCTTGCATTATGTGCAGGTCTGAAACAACTTAATATGCGAGTCCTGCATATAGGGTAGAAACAACTAATGTCTTATTTTGACTTTTGGGTGTAACATGTTTCCCCTTGAGAATCTTGACACTGTGGTTTTAAGCAAAAATGTCATATTGTGGAGGAAATCTTTGAAAAAAAGAAGAAATGATGGTTATTGTCTAAGCAAGATTGGTGTCCTGCATATAACCCACCAAGGCTTCTATTTTCAATTGTCTCAAAGCATGATGGTTTTATATGCACTCGCTGCAACCACTTTAGTCCGCCATTTCTCACATTTCTCCATTAAAAATTCCACAATAAACGCTTCTCCATGAAAACACTATCTCCGAGTATCTCCGAATAACTCCGAGTGACTTTGAGGATACTTTAAGGTTATCTCCGCCTTATCTCCGATGTACTTCTCTAAGTCGACATTTTTTACTGCACAACTTAATCGCACAACTTTATCGCACAACTTTATCGCACCATGACCGACTCGAAAAAAGAGCTTATCTGCAGGACCCCCCCCCCCCCCGAATTCGCAGAGCCGAAATCCAACGCATAGACGCATCCATTGGTTTCATTCCACAATGAGTTTCCCCAATAATCTTCTTATGCATCTCATGAAACTCTCCGGGCAAACTTGACCGGCGTAGTGTTTACTCTAAAACCATGGGCTGTTGAAGAAAGACATTCCGGTGCATTGCATTAGTGTGTATGCGGCCTGCATATGGAATACCTTGCTAACGGCATTATGTGCAGGCCGCGCGCATTGTTTTCGCACGTCAAACGGCCGCACGCGAGCTCACTTCTATATCTATGTTCTGGTGTCTAACCCATCTCCATACTCCCCTTTTGTACTAACGTTGTTCCTGTATACGTGTTTTGAAGAGGAGTATTTCCACCAATAAATAGAAAGTGGTATTTCAGTTAAAGCGGCCGTCTGCTGAGTTGTGCTTTGATCTGAACATTAGAGTTGAATAAAGGTGAAGTTGAACAAAGTTGAGGTCTGAAGTTGAGGTCTGAAGTTGAATTTGTTTGATCTGGACCTTGGAAACGGACGATATTCCAGAAATCCACACCCAATTTTCCAGAATTCGGACAATTTTCCAGAATTCGGACAATTTTCCAGAATTTGGACAACTTTCCAGAAATCGGACATCTTTCCAGAAATCGGACAATTTTCCAGAATTTGGACAACTTTCCAGAAACCCACATCCATTTCCCCAGAATTCAGACACTCCCGTTTCCACTTTTTCTCCATCCATCACTCTTTCCACTGGTTTCCAAGCTTAGACTCTACCACAGATTCATCTCCCCTGATATCTACTGATCCACATGAAGTTCCGACGCAGCAGATGTACGGCAGTGACCGTTCTGGTGTTGCTTCTCTTGGTAGTGGCCCTAAATGTGATCCACCATGGGTCATATATGGGGAAACCGGGGTGGAACCTTGTTGATTTGGGGCGTGATTTTTTTCGCCTGAAGAAGGAGGCCTATAACTTCAATTCCTGGGCCGATGCGCTATATAAACGGTACCTAGCGCAGGTGGATGAGAAAGAGACGCGTTTTTCTCAGTATGTATTGGGACACAAGAACCTTCACGAAATCCTGGCGGAGAAAATCACTTATAAAAAGGAGAACCTGCATATAAGCGTCTTCGACCCCAGGTTCACTCTTTCAGTGATCTTGGCCGATCTTTCACGGCAGCTCAGTTCTGGAGTCACTGAGTCCCAGCTCAGCTTGCTGGCGTTTCATTGGGCCGACTGGACCGATTTGGAGGTGCACCAACAATCCATGGTGTCACGTGAGCATGTCACGTGCGAGGCTCTCCGCCCACAAGATCGGCCACAAACAGCCATCCAAAAAGATATTTGGCATAACCCATATTCTTTTTGTTATGATGATACCCAATCAGGTGGGCCCATCGAGGAAAAAGCAAGAAAAATGGCGGACTTTACCAGTTTGGACCGGTCCCAAGCGGACGGCGCCTTATCTGCAGGATTCCATGTATTCAAGTACCCCGGCCGGACCACCCAGGCGGTGAAGATTGCAGCCAGTGCATCGTATCTTTATGACTTCATGCCTACGCCTGCAGGCATAGTGATTTTAGGGGCTTCAACCCCCAAAAAAGGGCCGTTTTCGGTGTTTGTCCCGTGTAACGTGACCTTCCGTCAACGATTAGTGGCAGACGCTATGGGCCAGGTGGCCGAAAAAAAGGGCACATTAAATCTCGAAGATGAAGTTTCCAAATTTACAAGTCTCCAAGAAAAAGGAGTCAAAATGGAGAAAGCAGCGGCCGAAAAGTGCCAAAATAGGAACATGGGAGTTGCAGAACCCCAAGTCTCCCATTTCTTGAAGCTTACACACGAAGATTTCGTGGATAATTCTTCTCAAATTGCAGACCAACTTTCCCAGGCCAAACTCAACAATTCTCTTCTTCCCTGGGAGGAAAAGTATTTGGAAGCGTTAAGTATGTCGCTCTCCACCAAAGACCCCAGCAAATATTTCCACGAAGCGAAATTGGTTCGGCGGGAAAAAAACTGGATATTGGGAGGACACTATGATTGGAGATTTTTCAAGGGTTTAAGATTCAATACGGATGTGCATGGACCAATTCTTCATGGGTTAATTCTGGCATGGCTTCGGTTCACGCACGCCCAGAAAACCAGGACATGGTTGGCACATGGGACGCTTTTAGGATGGTATTGGAGTGGTACTCTGTTCCCATGGGATGCTGATATTGATGTACAAATGCCAATTTCGGATCTTCATATTCTTGCCCGCAAATTTAATCAAAGTATTGTGGTAGACTTTGGCGGGACTCCTAATCAGGAACTTCGTATGGGAAGGTACTTTCTTGATATTGGTCCGTGGCTCCTGCACAGAGGCCCTGGAACAGGTCAAAATTCAATCGATGCCCGTTTTATAGATTTGGATCTGGGTCTTTATATTGATATCACGGCATTAGCGGTTTCAAGTGTACCTTCTCCACAGAGGTATGGACTCATAAGTGAGGATGAAATTGAGGACCTTAAAAATCTGCAAAAAACCCCGGAAAAAACCCCGGAAAAAACCCCGGAAAAAGAGGAGATTTTAACTGAAGAACAACAATTGGAAAAAGATATCAAAGATGCTGAGGAACAAGTGAAAAAAGAAGTCCACACTTTTCAACAAAATTCAGAGGCGCACCTCTACAATTGTCGCAATTATCATTTTTCATCCCTTACTGAAATCTCACCACTTATGGAAACTTATATGGAGGGCGTTCCTGCATATGTGCCGGGAAAATTCTTAAACATACTCCAAACCGAATACGGAGATAAATCCACTGAGCTGGATAGATACAAAACACACATATTTCTCCGCCGGTTCCGATTATGGGTTAATGCCCGAGTTCTTTCCAAATATGTTCGAGAAAAAGCCACCGAAAATGAGCAAGGGGCAGGGGCAAAAGCGGGGGCTATAAATATGGGCGATTTCCTTGGGGAGCAAATTTCAGATGCTCAAAATGTTAAGGAGGTTGGAATGAACCTTAATGATGAAGATTACCTTAAGATTTTGGCCTCGGAGCCCGAGTTGCTTAAGGAGTACTTAACTACTCGAGAGTATACTGCAGCGCATGAGAAGGAAATGGCGAGTGTACTTGGGGATGGTTTTCTGCAGGACACAGAGAAGATGGGATATTTTGATGAATTGAAAGTTCCTGGACGGTCGATGCGGAGAGATGTTTCAGGGTTTTTACGGGCGAAAAATGGGTGGAATTATGAACAGGCTCAGAAACAGTTGCAACAAAAGTATATGGAGCGGGGTTCTGTGCAGGACAAGGTAATTTTATCACCTAAAGTCAGTGTCCCTAATTCAGGCGCAGTTTCTTTTCCTATTTCAGATACAGATTCTATGGCTATGACCATTCCAGTTACGGAACAGCGGGAAAAAGAGGAATTAAAAGTTGGTGATGTTGAAACGGAGTTCCAAACACAATCCGAGGCTGACGCACGTGACCCTCAGATCACCCGGCCAGACCAGTAGTCCACCAATTACAGAGAGGAGATTAGATAGATAATAGACAGAGATTGGATAGAGATTGGATAGAGATTGGATAGAGATTGGAGAGAGATTAGACAGAGATTAGACAGATAATAGACAGATAATAGACAGAGATTAGACAGATAATAGACAGAGATTAGACAGAGATTGGACAATTAATAGACAAAGATTAGACAGAGATTGGACAGATATTAGACAGAGATTAGACAGAGAGGAGAGTCAGTAATAGAGGAGGTGTATAAGGTAGAGATTAGTACAGTATGATCACATCACGTGATCCAATCACCACGTGACTATGCTTCAAACTGCAGCTTCTTCAAACCCCACTGCTAAAAAAAGTTCATTGTGATTGAAGGGATATTCCAACCCATTCTCTTCCTGAACTCCTGGCCAAAAAAGTGCTTTGAGTTGAACCTTTTTTACCTGAGGTGACAGGGTGCACGGGTGTTTGGAGCACAAAGAGAGTAAAGAGGGTAATCGACAAGCAGTCATTTTCTAGCAACCAAAAAAGAACATCTTCCCCTAATTTGAATTCCTCTTCCAAATTATATTCCTTGATGGCACAAGCCCCTCGTCATCCAAGAAATCTGAACTGCCATTGAGGGAATGGAATACACTCCCACTGTTGAAAGAATGAGACTCGCACGACTTATCCTTACTGCATACTGAATCTTGTGACAAGAGGATTTCACAAGTTGAGGATTTCACAAGTTCATCATGTAGGATGCAGATGAAAAGGTCTTCGATAAAGTACTCCTGGATATAAAGATCCGGAGATCTCCGATAGTAAGTCCTTCGGAAAGATTCATGCACAAAAGGATGTTTTGAGGGATTTCTGGAAGTGACTCTGATAAGGGATTTGAACGGCCAATGACAGCTCTCTGAGAGTAATCTCTGATGAGGGATTTAATCAAAGAGGCCGGAAGGACGGAACTAACGGAAAGCCGTTCCGTGGATAAGTTCCGAGGATAAGTTCTGTGGATAAAGTTCGAGTCATTGGTCTATATAAAGCAAGGGGTTTCCCGCTGGTTTTGAAGGAGTATTGAATCAGTTCAGCTTGTGATTAGGAAGAAGGTTTTCCCCCGATTAGTTGGAGACAAAGAAACAACAAGCAAAGACATGAGCACTAAAGGTCCATACTTAAAGGACTGATTAGCCAATGAGACGCACGTGCCAGATTCCGAGAGCGTTTATGTTGACGAGCAACAAATACTGTATAATCCTATAGTACCGTTGTGTTAGGACTAGATAGGACAGTAGATCATTAAATTGGTAGATTGGTAGATTGGTAGATTGGTAGATTGGTAGATTATAAGGTTTTGTGCAGTCCTAACTGATGAGTACATCTAGGGTCTAGAAATGCACCAAGGAAATAATCATGAACAATTATTAAATAATTATATTGGACTGCATTTTTCAACGTGGACATCATGTTTTAGTAATGACTCACCATGTATTATCACATATAAATGAAATTTCACATTAAAGTTGTGTTAGGAAATTGAAGTGGTGTTAGGAAAATAATGAAATCGAATGGAAGTAATACTATATCAAATAGATCTCTAGACTAGCTATTACTGGATACCCTCCTTTTTTTTGGGCGGTTTGGAAAAGAGAAATAGAAAAAATTTGAAGCCTGGAGAGTCGCGGGGGATCGGCCTTTTATAGACATTTCCTCAGTCCTGACCCCCGCCCCGTTTATTTGCAGCCACCAGCTATGCAGGGCGGCGAACTGCGAAACATATAAAGGCTGCGCATCCCCCCTGATTCTTCCATACTCTTTTTTTTACTTTCTTCCTTAATGAACTCAATACCCCACCTTCAGGAAAATCAGTCTATACCAGGTTAACTGGGACTACACTCTACCAGAACTAAAGGACAATATTACTGACAATATCAGTGATATTAGTTTACAGGAATGATCCCAGGATTCATAGTCTACACAAAGACTATAAGATTATACCAGGACTTTTACGCTTCAGACCATATAGTGAATGATTCTGGGATAGAAATCCCCAGTGATGCACTTGAAGCAAAGAATATTTTAAAGATCCTAAGTATAAGTGGGAATAGTATATACAGATTCTAGAAATGTCTTTGTATGTGGCAAATCTGTATTTGAATGGAAAACACATTCTCCCTGTTGTTATTATTCTGAACCTTTTTATCATTTTCATGATTCCGATTGAGAGAATTATATTACAATTCGTGGTAGCTAACCATTGGATTCAATGATCGTGGTGTGGTGTGCAGGACAGTGGATTAACAATTCGTATACTGCAACTTTAAACTCCACACCCCTTTATTAAACCCACATTGCTTTCTCATGTTCCAAGACAGAATCTTAAAACTTCATGTGGTCAAAGTGAAGTGATCAAAACGGGATTTTTCGCTTCATACTAACTTTCGATTTTAACCTGATAGAATCACCCACCAGTGGAGCCATGCCAGTGCTGCAAAAGCCCATTCGGGTCATATCCACTGGACACTAAGACGCCACCCAGTGATCTTGACCATGGCACTACAACACTGAATATACACTCCTATAATCGACCATTTCAAGATTCACTTCTTTTGTCATCACCTCCCAATCCAGTCAACAGGAAGATTAGCCCAAGAGAGAACATAGTGAACTCTAGAGACCAATTACATCCACAACTTAATTAGAAGAAAGGATTTGTCATTAGAATGAAAAGAGAAAATACTTGGACATTGCAGGATTGATTCAAGGGTATGGTTCACTGGTCTAGTGTCAACAGTTTATACTTTTAGTGTGGTGTGGGAATAGGGTATGGTGAGAGAGGGTGGGGAGAAACATAATCAATGCGGAGTCAACAGGGGGACAGGAAGTGAAGGTACGCATCAATGCAGTGAAACGAACGAAGGTGAAGTCGTACTAGTGAGGGGGAGGGAGAAGATTAGACCCAAGTGAGAATATAGTGAAGACCAGAGACCAAGTGAGTATCCAGTTGATAACATCATGACATTTCAATGGTAAGTGATGGCCAGAGTCAAAGTCACAGTCTTAGTCTTCTTGATACTTAGTCATTGAAGACTACAATGGTTTGATATCATATTGAAGATTCTATGTGGTGGATACTAGTATGATTGGCTTGTTGACATGGAGAAAGATCTTCAGTATGGGCCTATACAGGTGAGTATTCCCTTTGGTCCAGTTCAGAAGAATGTGCTACTGGTGTCCGTGCTCGGAACCAGATCTCCAGCTCCTTCCACATACGTCCGTCATCTGTCCGTCATCTGTCCGTCATCTGTCCGTCAAGAGTCAGTCTATGGACTTAAGAGTCGAGGGAGTAAGGAATGAGTGGACAGAGATTACTGTATCAGGAGATGGTATTTCAGAGAAGAGTGAGACAAGGTAGAAGGTATAGAGGACTAAGAGAGAAGAGGAGAATTACGAGAGAGTTCGTGTTGAACTTTTACCAAATCAGGTAAGCTGGGACTCTTGTGTGATTGGTCTCTAATACTCGAACAAGTGTGGAACTTCAGTTGTCATGTCAGTTCTGGATTGTCTATAGTGGAAATCACGGCTTGCTGTCCTTGAACTGTGCCTCTTCTTATATGGTCCAATGAGGGAGTTCCTTCACTACTATGATGTCACTACTACTCTATGATGTCACCTAGACACTTACTGGTACTACACTGGTATGTATTTGTTGTGGTCTAATTCTACAGGCTAGAATTGGAAGAAGCACGTGATTGAGGTGGAATAAAACTTGAGAAATTGGAATTGATTAGAGTGAAGATCTTGAAAGTGTTGATCAAGAAGGTGGTTGTGGAGAAATCCAAATGCAGACACGTGATCTAAATTGTCACGTGATCTAAATACATCACGTGCGTCCTCTCTAAGGCTTTCACTATGATTATTCAAAACTTGGACTATGAATAGACTATACTGAGTCCTAGTTTCATAGCGAAGAGAATGGCTCGTCACCTCCCTGTTTCATGTGGACCTGCATATCGACTCCCACATTCAATAGTATTCAGTGGAGCATGTGTGGAGTTTATATACCACAACTGGAGGACGGAACACTCAGTCTTAAAGAGAACAATGTCTCTAAACCTGGGAGATTTACTCACTAGAGTAAATTAACAAGAGAAATTTGAGGAAAACTGGGGTTCCTACATATAACCCACTCGTCTATGGGATCGGTACCGTACCCAATTGTTTCTACATATACTCAATTGCTCTGTACCTACAGTTTCTTTGGTCCTTGAAACTGCATATTGGATTGCACCTTGTCTGGCTTCACCTTTAGCCTCTGAAATTCTACAGTCCTGCATATAAGACACATCCACCCAGTCTTCCCAAAACCCAAGCAGTTTCAGATAAACAGATTCAAATTTTTAGTGGAATGAATTAGAAAACTTTGAGTTTTTTTGGTATTTCGATTTTTAAGGGTGCAATGAATTTTGCACATTTCGACATTCTCCCCAAATCTCATGGAAAAAGCAAAATGTTCATGAGAAATGACCAGGAAAAAAAATGCAAAAAATACAAAAAATACAAAAAGTGAAAGAAAGAGAATTTAAGCGAGATTTTTTTTCAAAATACAACAAAAAGAGGGTCAAAATTCAACAAGACTTGTTTTTTTTGGGACATAAAAGCTTCCGGGGTCGCTACTTTACGAGATCCGAGGGCACCCTCGGAATGGCCGGTCAAAACGATTGGTCATAATGAACACATTTTTAAATTATACAGAAAAACAGATGGTTTCGATTTTACAGAATGACTGGAATTACCAAAAAAAAGTTTGGAGTAATCTTAAAGTGTTTGGGGTATCTTAAATTTTTTAAGATTCCGGGTGTACGGGTTTTTACAGCATGCAGTACACACAATCAACTATATAGTTCAATCTTGCCAATTAAGCTTTGAAAGTGGTTAGCTAGAACTAAGAAAATGCATGAAATTGAGAGTATAATAGACCCATTATAGTCCAATAGACCCATTAGGTCGTGCACTACCCAATTTAATTCAAGCACGTTAATTATACATTCTTATCATAGGTCCTATATATCTAGACTTACGAGTTCATATAAATCTATTAATTCTTTAGAAAATAGAGTTGTGGCTTTATAAGTGATGGTTCTTATTGCATAGCTTATATGCAGAACACTCTAAAATATTATACTAAACCACACTATAGTTTAATCCAAGAGGTTTTATATGCAGTACATTCTATACTTCAATATAAACAGAATAAACCAATACTATTTGAAACAATTCCAATATACTGTACTACATAAGATATCTGTATATAATGAAGTGATATACTATATGCAGTCCCACCAATTACCTAATCCACGGTTTTACTATATATATATATATATGAACTTCTTTCTCTACTATACATAAAACTGAATAAATTATCGTAACCCTTTTATTCTTTGAACATGACACTACCTTTTTATCTACTATATATATATATAGCATTATCTCTATTGGTCCTGCATACACTGCATATACTAGTGACCAATTCATCTTCTACAGGCTTTAGTATATGCAGTATGTTTATAAGTTTTAGGATTACTTAAAATGGTATAGTATATAGTGACTATGATCACGTGACTGAATCTTTGGTATGTAAGGCTTTGTATATTGTACTAAGTTTTCTATTAAGATGGTCTTATACGCAGGTCGTTACATAATTATATACTATATGCAGTTTAAAATGTTTTTTTTAAAAAAAAAATAAAAAACATTGAAAAAACATTGAAATAAAAAACAGATTAAATCAAAAGTAGGAGGAAGGGGGGGAGGGGGGAGGGGGGGTGAAGAATTGGTTTTAATTAAAAGTGGAATTGGGTAAAGGACAATTTAACTATATATGTTCAAAAAAAAAAAAGAAGTCACGTGACTTTGGTCATGTGATGGGAGCCAATCATGGCGCGCAAAAAACCAGCCCACTTCTCTCCCACCATCACCACACCAAACCAAACCAAACCAAACCAAACCAAACCAAACCAAACCATACTAAAACACACCACAATGTTTAGAACCTCTACCCAACGCACGTTCCAGAGATTCAATTCCGGCCACGTGTCAAAATTAATTAAACAAGATCCTTTCAAACACCTCTACAATAAGGAGGCCGGTGAGGCATTTAAGAAGCAATATGAGCAGAAGAAGCACCACTCGGTGGGTGTAACAGCTTTGTGGAAGAAACTTTCGCTCTTTGTGGCCCTCCCAGCGGTTATTTTGACCACCATTCCAGTGGCAAAGGTGGAGATGGATCATGCTCATCATAGAGAGCACTTGAGACATGTGCCTGACGAGGAGTGGCCCGTGCAGTATGATTACCAAAACATTAGACAGAAGAAGTTTTTCTGGGGTGATGGTGATAAGACCTTGTTCTGGAACCCTGATATCAACAGACACATCGAGTAGACTTTTTATGTCCTCAGTGTATAGCAATACAAGATTTGTGCAAGCAGACTGCCCAGCAGTCTTCATCTACTCTACCATTCTACAATCTACTCTACCATTCTACAATCTACTCTACCATTCTACAATCTATTCTACCATTCTACAATCTACTATACTTGTCTACTATTCTACTATTCTACTGATCTATACTAAGGAAGAGATGATAGATCATAAGATTGATTGAAGTAGATATACTAGTATCTTATATGTATCTATGGTTAATAGGTCCAGTCCTTTAGGATCTATAGTTAATGGATCTAGTATGCAGTATCTCAGTATGAATGGACTAATAGACTAATGTATAGATTAATAATAAATTACTTCATCTATACTTCTACTATTAGTTTTTTACTACCACCAATTTTGCCATCCTGCATACAACTCGACAATCAAAATATAGAAGGACATACACAAATTAGACCAAATGGTCTACATATTGTTCAATATTAAATCTTAAAGTTGGTAAGTTTCTGTGAATGACTCAAATGGTTTATTTTTAAAAAAGGGTATTTTTGGTCTCCTGTTTAAAACCTAAACCATACATTCTAGCTTATACTGCATATAGTAACTAGACATTACTATATCCTAAGTATACCATTGACTAGACCACCAAGAATACTGTATTGTACTCGATACTAGAGACTAATTTGAAGTAGAGTCGGGTAGTTAGTCTCAGTCTCAGTCTCAGTCAGTCTCAGTCAGTCTTCGTCAGTCTCAGTCAGTCTCAGTCAGTCTCAGTCAGTCTCAGTCAGTCTCAATTGAGCCTTATATTTAATGTAATATCAAAACAATTAACATAAGTTAAGGGATTATACCTTGACTGGAACTCTAGCTAGTACTAGAATTGTATAGCCACTACTAGAATGGCTGTAGCTCCTAATTAGAATTGTATAGCTATGGCCTAGACTAGAAATCCTAAACTTTTCCTCGACTGAGCTGATCCATCCCCTCAATGGAAATAGTCTCCTATATAGTCAATGGAGATCCCCTATAGGAAGTCACCTCGGAGATTTTATCTCGCAGATTGTATAGACTATCATAGATAAATAGATAAAGTGGTAGACACTCATGGACTAAACTAGATTTCGTTAGTAAAAATCAAACCAGCAATTGCAACTAAAACCAGAAATTCCAACTAAAATTAACAATTGCAACTAAAATTAACAATTGCAACTAAAATTAACAATTGAAACATTTCCATAAAATCAAAGTAATCAATTCTGACAGCTAGTGCTATAGACTCGAAAATCCAACGAGCTAGAACATAATCAAGGTGTCAAGAAGAAAGGTCAAGTAGAAAAACTTGTCTTAGTAGGAGGGTCTAGAAGGGGGATAATTCAAGATGGTAGGTTCCAGTAACTAGAGGGTCTAGAGTTTTGGTGAAGATAGTCTCCCTTTTCAGAGTGGAATACAAAAAAAGGCTGTCAATTTATGTGGGGGGAGGGCGGCCTTTTATATTCGCGAAATGCAAGCCATGTTTCATCTTTTGCAACCATGCACCGCAACAGCATTAGACATTAGACAGTATTAGACAGTATTAGACAGTATTAGACAGTATTAGACAGTATTAGACAGTATTAGACAGTATTAGACAGTATTAGACAGTGCTAGAGATTGGACAGACAGTACTAGAGATTGGACAGACAGTGGACAGAAATACGTAGACTACATTAGACAGTTTTGATTGGATAGTATTCATTGGACAGTTATCCTATTTGTCATGTTAGGTTAGATCCTATTCCAAGGTCTCATAGAGTGCTAGTACTATATTTACGCTGACGTGCTACTATTTACTCTGCATATCCTACTATTTATCTCATGTACAGTTTACCAGTGTAAACCTCTGGAGATTTCTTCTACACTGCATCTGCTACGATGTATTAGAGATCTATACTACTACTGTATCTATACGAGTGGTACGGCGAATTGTGTGGTTTGTATGTGTAGATGGGTGTAGGATGGTGGGTCCTTCGCTGGAACAAATCTCGGCCATGGAGCTTTACGAGCCCTGTGTGGCCGGACTCTCCCAATGTTGCTTCATTGAACCAACCACTAATCAGGTCAGAGGGTCATGTCAGAAGGTCAGGTCGGGTACTCGGACCTTATAAAGTCGAGAAAATATAGAGATTATTCGTCGCAGCAATGGCCACACTGTTCTCTTGCGGGTGCCACGATAAATGCAAAATGCTCTTTTTGAACTCGATGAAGTCGTTATGGTCGCCGCTGCCCACGCCGCTCATCAACCGCCTGCGTGTGCTTTGGTCGCTGCTGCCCACCTTCCGAGACTTGAACGCCGATTTATCTGCCTGCAAAATAATCTCCTCCTGGTCATCCTCCTCGTCGAGATTGCTTGGCGACTGAGCGTATGGGCCCGTCGCGGGCGGCGAGGACTCATCGCCCGAATCGTCATCGTCATCGTCGTCGTCGTCCTTTTTGTCCTTCTCGACGCTGAGCTTTTGTGCCTCTCCTCCTCCTCCCACCGCATTGGGGTAGATCATGAAGTTGTTGTTGTAGGAGCCGGTCATCACCAGGCGATTGTCTCCGGAAAACTGCACCTCGAACTTGTCGAAAATGGCGTCATTTTCGTAGGTATCACACAAACGGTCACGCAAGTGCTCGTGCACATTGATGGTTTTCACGGGCTTCAGCTCCATGGCAAGGTCCCAGATCTTGACCGTCATGTAGTCACGGGACACAATGTGGCGGCCGTCGTGCAGGAACTTGACGTCACTGATGGACGATGTGATTTCCGTGAAGAAGTTGTGCGAAGCCGGGTCCAAGTACTCCTCGAACACCTTGGCATGCAGATCACACAACGAGTTGGAGCGCATGTCCGATAACTTGATGGTGCCCTTGGACGACAGGTACATGAACAAGTTGCAGTGGTTGGGGTGGAACTCGGAGCTGGTAATGACCTCAGTCAATTCCTCCATGTTGGCCGGCTTGATGTCCACGATATTGAACAGCTGATCCGGGATGTCCAAATTCCACAAGTTGATCCGCAAGTCATCGGACGAAAGGTAGGTTTCTTGGTCTGAATTGACAGAGATGGAGTTGATATGGTAAGCGTGAGCATTGGAGTAGATCTTCTTGGGCTGGGCCAGGATCAACTTATCGTGAAACTCCATCTTGGGCAAGATCAAGTCCTTGACGTTGAACTTAGACGACAACAAGTGGTCCAGGCCATTGAGGTTGTTTTCACTAACCAACTTGACCTGGCGCTCCATAATCTTCCACAACTTGATGGTCTTGTCGTTGGTGGAGAGGAGGTACAAGGAGTTGTTGGAGCTGCGCAACCACTTGATCTTGTTGATCTTCTCCTCCACCTCCAAGGACTTCAAGTAGTCAAACTCAGCATCATGACTCTGGAACTCTGTGAAAAATTTGTATTCACAGTTCTGCTTCTTGCCCTGGTTGCGCTCAAACAAAACCACCCGGCCACCTTTATCTCCGGTGGCCAAGAATGTGCCGGAACTATCAAACTCCACGGTGGAGATGATATCGGCCTCGGTGATGTTTTCGATATCGCCTTTGTCGCCGAAACACTGCGAGAATTTCCACTTGTGATCCATGGCGAAACTGGCTTTGAAAATGGATTTGGGTTGGATTTGGGTTGGATTTGGATGGAGCACGGTTAGGAGCACGGGGCACGAAGGGGCAGTCTGAGGAGTTTTTTTGGGGGGTAGTTTTCAAGGGAGCCTGTATATAATAACAAAAGCTGGGGCCAGGGACACGAAGAGCTGGGCAGAGTATGCAGGTGGGTTCCGTTAGGGGCGATTTAGGGGTGGTAGGTCCAATTAGCAGAGTAGAAGCTGGAGTGGAGGAAGTGCGAAAGAGGGATGAAAGTCGCAAGCAGCACACCCGTACACCGCCGGTCATGTGACTCTCATAATTCCAAGCAAGTACAGCTGAAACAAGCAAAAAAAGGCAGGTGAAGAAGGATAGGTGGGGTAGATGGGGTAGTGGGGGGAAGGCGATCTTTTTAAAATTGACTTTACTAATTTTTGGCAACTGGTGCTAAAGGAGGGGGATTGGAGCATGGCGATCGTCTATATACAGGCACAAACTAAAGGTATAAAGAATGAAGAGGAAGGAAAGAAATTAAGGACAAGTAAAAGTGACATTGAGGAAATAAGACAATTTTGAATTTTACTATGGGCCTTGATTCGATGAAACTCCAGTATATGAAAATCCAGTGGATGAGGAAGTTGAGACGGATAAAGTACATGAGGCCCCAGTGCATGAAAAAGTGGGACGAGTAGATTTAGGTATTTATAGTGGTTATTAATATATTCTTTAGCTGCATAGTGTAATTGCAAGAGTCTAGACAGAGTAGTTATAAGAGTCTAGACGGAGTAATTGTTGGAACTATTGCTCTGTTTGGCTTGTATACAGGTTTTAATAGTTTATATGCAGTACGAAAACATTTATGCAGTATATATTCTTATATGCATTACATTCCACATAACCTAATCTCCGGATCTACTCCTTTTATCTACTAAACGTCACTCAAAGTAAATATTACATTCATCTAATTGTCTGGTTGTCCAGTTGATCGTACACCTAACCACTACGAAAAGTACGTCTGTTTATTTATTACAGGATTTATGCAGCCTTCTTGGCAGCCTCCACAGGGGAAACCCTCTTGTCTTGAGTAAATCTCTTTCTTTGAGGAGGAGTTCTAACTCTTCTGTCGGTTCTGGATCTGACTCTGACAATCTTGGCGTGGATGGCACAGGAAACACAGTAGTGCAACTTGTTGTACAACTTTGGCAAAGCGTATTCCTGGTACACGGAGGCCTCAGACAAGTCTCTCACGGCAGCAGCCTCCACCATGTTTCTGATGGTGACTCTCTTGATGGCCTTGTCCTTAGGCACACATCTGGCACAGTTCAAACATCTGACTGGCTTAACGTGTCCTCTACCCTTCTTGTTTCTACCGTTGGAAGATCTCTTCTTTGGCATATTGCTATTGTTAGTATTCCGGAATTCATAAGGGTTCAGTCAGAATGTCCATGAAAGGACTTAAGACTTAGCGCCACGGTGTAATGCGAGTACCAAGAGAAGTGAGTTGCTGTAACACCATTGAATGAATATTCTTGTTTCTGTGTCATGGATGATGTTTCATGTTTGTTTCATGTTGCTGTTCCTGATTGTTTCATGTTGCTGTTCCTGTTTCACAGTGTTTCACTCTAGCCTGTTTACTATTGCCAACACTTGAACAAATAATCAGCCTCTTCAATGCTCTTCAGCTTCTTCTCATTTCAATCATCTGATCTTCTTTTCTGGATGCAATCTACCTATGTTGGCGGAGCTGTATGGTGGGTTGGAAACATACCTAGTTGTATAAGGAGAAAGTCTGAGGAGAGAAAAAATTTCATTTTCTTTGGGGGAGGAGCCTCGCGCGCGCGCCTGCATTTTAGAGACGTGCGCATACCGAGGGCTCTAGCCCTAATCTCGGGGTATACACCACCATAGTCATTCTACCACATCACTTCCATATATATCCATTTTATTTATGTTGGTAGACTATTAAGACCAGTATTCACTAAGAAACTACTCAAAAATTAAAATAAATTCCCTTTTTTTGGTGATCCTGCATATAACCCAGCATCCATCCTACTCCACCAAAGCAGCACAATCTCTGTAACGATTTCTTAAGACTGTATAGCCATACGATAATGTTTCAAATATTCAATGTCAGATATTAAGAAGCCCGGAAGTTTGGGGGTTTTAGAGGTACTGATGTCGATACATCCATAGACCCGTACACCACAATACTTAAACAGGCAATATGCACAACACCCTTTCAAACCTTCATCATATTTAACCCTTTAATGTTTTTTTTTTGACTAGTTTAAATCACATGAAGGCGATATCTTTATTTAAATAGCGTGTCCTGTATATAAGCACCTTCCTCTCTAAAACTCATTTTTCCAATATTAACCAGCATAAAACCGGCTTCCAAATGTCAGAACTACCGATACTTAAAAACCTGGGGAATATCTTCAAAATTTCCCCCGGCTCCGGGTGTACTGGCCCGGATGTACGGGTGTTAATGGGGGTACTGGTGTTTAGATGGAGATTTACGGGTTTAAAAATGATTGAAATTGCTTAATAGTTTTGGGATTTATACCAATGTAGAAGTCACTAAGACTTTATCAATGTAGATATTGATATAAAGAAGTGTAGAGTGGTGTAGAGGAGTTCCGGGGTGCGTGGGCCGGAACTCCCCCACTTCCGGGGCTTATATCCAGTTCCGACCTATTGACCCAGGTCGTTTTATCCTCCCCACAAAAAAATTATTGACATCATTTTGGAAATAAATGCATTCTACAGTGTTTCAACATGAACATATTCACACGGGAACCTCCAGTATGGCGTGTGGGGGAAGATACGTGATATCCCCTTGATGTCACGTGACCTTTCCGGGGGTTCCACACATTTCCTCATCCAGGGCCCCAAATTACTGGATTCAAACAAACCGAAATTATAATCACTTCTATTTACCAACCTAGATAAAGTATGGGGGCTTACCTAAGCTTTATCAGCTACGAAACCTGTTCTAATGGCTCAAAGTCCCCTTCAACCAGAGCTAACTTCTCCTGTATGCTAAATATAGGCTTCAAAATACTCCACCATATTAAGAATTACGTCAATTATCTTTAGAGTTGTTTGTGAGGGACCTGGATCATTGTGTGCAGAGAAATTGGGATAATATGTTGTATCCTGCATATAATGACGTTACCATTCTAAAGTTTAAACTCCGCTAGAAACCCTAGAAATCCTTAAACTTCTAATCTTCTAATCCATCCATCTTCATCCTTTATCTTTAGAGTATCACGTGATTGACATATTTAGAGTTTCTACTGTGGTGTACGGATGTATCAGATAATATATCCTGCACAAATCATAAAGCAAACCACCACCGATCATTTATACTTTAACTCTCTTTTTCTAACAATGTAAAACAAAAATCGAGGTTGAAAAAGAGAAATTGTCTGCAAATTTGGATATTCAGTGTATCACGTGGCAGGTCACGTGATGTGGCCGCGAGCCAATCAGTACGCTTAATTTCCGCGTTGGCTGATTTTTCTTCTCTATCCGCACCAGCTCAAAACTACAACACCATCGTGAAGTCTTATCCCAAAATGTATGTGAAATCGAGTGTTTCAAGGCGGTACCAGGTACAGGATATCCCCTATTGTGTATAGAACCGTCTTCCATGCAGATCCCGCCAGTCATTAGCCAATCACAGTTCACCAGTCACTTTCCAGTCCCCATCCATTACCATCCAATCAGCATCCAGCCAATGAGTCCAATGAGTCCAATGAGTCCATTAGTTAAAGAGAGTTTTAGGTATTTCCATATTCTCCTGTTCCAGAGTTTCAAATAACTTCATATTTCCCTGTTTCTGTGTTTCAAGTGTTTCCTTATAGGTTTAGCACTGTTTTAAGTGTCTCCTTATAGGTTTACCACTGTTTCAAGTGTCTCCTTGATGGCTTGCACTGTTTCAAGTGTATCCTTGGTGGTTTGCACTGTTCCATCTATTCCAGTGTATTCCATCTAGTTCAATCCTGCCAACGACTCTGGTACATGTCATTAGCACATTCTCCCTAATAGTCAGCTGATACCCATGACATTCTATCCCTTCCTTATCCCTTCCTTATCCCCTCATTATCCCCTCATTATCCCCTCATTATCCCTGAATACCTGATAATACCTGGTTTAATATGTGGCTGCATTTTGGCTGGCTGTATTTTGGCTGGTTCTGTCCTTATCTCTAATACTAACCGCAGGCTTTCTCGTACATTTATGCGTACAGCACGCAGCGTCCAGCCCACCAGATTCTTGAGTGTGACCAGAATGGCCCTCGCAGGAAGCAAGTTAGATTCCAAGACGGCCCAGAACTTGTCGGAAGTCACCGGCCCCGACTCATCGTTGATTGGTCCGGGTGCTACCCCCGGCACCATCCCCTCGGATATCGACCAAGCCACCGGTTTGGAGAGATTCGAGCTCTTGGGTAAAATGGAGGGTTTGGATGTTTTCGACATGGAGAACCCCATCTTCGAGGGCGAGGGCACCATGAAGGACCCTTACTTGGTCCCCACCTACATCGGCTACCGCTACGTTGGATGCAGGGGCAGAGACGGCCAGGAACATAAACCATACTGGATGAAGGTGGAGGAGAAGCAAAACGGAAGATGCTGGCAATGTGGCTCAGTGTTTGCTGCCAAGTACTTGGGTGAGCCTGGCCACCACCACCATTGATTGCCGCCATTGATTGGTTCCTATACATGAGCGCTTAGCTAATTGACGCATAAAGATATAATGTAGTCTGATTGGATGATCTAATTTAATGTCACGTGAGCGTATCATCATCACGTGATCGCACATCATCACGTGATCATATCGCAATTGCCCGATCCGGTAAAGCTGCAAATCGCGCAGGATTCTATGCGAGATCCTCATTCTTTATTGCTGGACTCAGCAGTCTCCACTGCCTTTCTGTTCTAGTATCTTGTTTCTCTTGTTTTAAACTTGTTTCATTCTTGTTTCACACTTATCCACAACTGCACATAGTGGTTTCAGACTGGTTTCACCCCCAGAACTGTACAGTCCCTTTGTCACTGTTCCCTACTGTTCCTTCTAACCGCTTCATTCATCCCTGTTTCATTCTGGTTTCATCCCTGTTTATTCCTGTTTCATCCCTGTTTCATTCCTTCATTCCTATTTCGTTCCTGTTTCATAGTTGTTTCATCCCTTTGATCCCGTTTAAGTTTACTTTGTTGTTTCAGAGTTGTTTCATCCCTTTCATCAGTGCTTGTTCACTACCTCATCGTTTCAGTGTTTCATCCCTGATTCATCCTTGTTTCATTCCTGTTTCATAGTTGTTTGATCCGTTTCAGTTCATGGATACGATTCATGGAGTATACTCAGCTGAGGGCAAGTCATGGGCCCTTTCCGGAACTGCCGGAACTGCCGGATTAGTTAGTGGGCAGTGGAAATCAAGTTCCGAACTGTCGCCACAGAATAGCCCAGGGTCGGTGTCGTCCGGTTTTTTTCCCACTCCTTCCTCCAGTCCGGGAATATCCAAACCTGGAGGTTCTGCTCCAGAAACTTTCACTTCAGAAACTTTTAGTTCAGAAACTTTTAGTTCAGAAACTTCTGGTACTATGGCCCGGTTTTCCTTAAACGACTACCCGTTGATTTTGGATTGGGAAAAGACCTTTTTGGATGACACCAGGAAAAGCTCTATGTCTTCTCAGGCCACTTTGACATTAAAGACCATGAAACTGGAGCTGACTTCGAGGTTTGGATCGCTGAAATCAGAGCTAGAAGTGAATTTGGACCTGAAACCTAGGTCGGGTTCCGAATCGGGAAGTTTTACGGAGCTCAGCCCCGATTTGGGCCCCGATCCAGACTCCAGCCGCCTTTCCATTTCGAACTTGGCAGACGCAAAGCAAATTGCCCAGATGAACCGCCAGGCAAGCCTTGTGCGTGCATGCAGGACCAAAGGCCGAAGAGCCAAAGGTTCAGAGTCCAAGCCACTGTCTGAAAACAAGGGGAGGGTAAAAGATATGGTTAATCAGGTGCCTTCTATGCAGGACCTAGCCATGGTATGTGCCGACCAAAAAGTCCGGCGGCGGCCCAGTCAAATTAGGGTCCGGAAAGATCTTTGGCGGACCGAAAAGCGTCGTGAAAGAGAAATGCAGAGGCTTAAAAAGGGAAGCCGAAGAGGTTCAAGTGAAGTCTCCAAAAATTCGAAAATCTCCAAAGAAGCTCCCAAGGAATTGGAAGGTTTGGATGATTCCAAGGAATCAATCGTTGAAAAGGTGGAAACCCAATTGGAGTCTTTGAAACTTTATTCAGAGGTCCTGTATGCAGGTAAAAACACTGAAGTCAGTTCTAGTGGAGACAGAATCAAAAGTATAGAGAAAAGGGGGAAGAAAAAGAGAGAAGGGGAGAATGGAAGAAAAAAAGAGAAGAATGAAAAAGGAAGGAAAAGAGAGGAGAATGAAATCCAAGGATATGAAACTCACACCGTTGAAAAGATAGAAATAAAGAAGTTCATTTCTGATTCCAATGAACCAGATATCATCCTAGAGGGCAGCTCCTCTAGTCGGAGAGCTAACTCAAGCAAATTCGAAACAGACAATGAGCAAATCGGAGAATCTCAGAGTGGAGAAGATGAAGTGCTTAACCTCGGACGAGAATTAGTCAAAGGACAATCAATGGATGAATTGAGAGGACAATCGATGAAAGAATTAAGGGAGGAGTTGATCAAGGAAGAATTGGTACGGCAGAGTACTGACAAAGAAGCACTTGACCAAATCTCCCAGGAACGGAGGGAATTCTGTGACCAATTCATCAAGAGGCTGAAAAACCAAGAGGCTGAAAAGTCAAGGAGGCAAATCAGACTAGAATTGAAGAGTCTGAAGAGTCTGAAGAGTCTGATTAATCAATCCCAAATCGAAAATCTGAAAGAGGCTCAGAATCAGAACCAGAACCAGAATCAGAACCAGCATTATGATAATCTTATCCATGATGACCATTTCAATAATTTTCATGAAATCAATAATTTTCATGATAACCATATCCACGAAACCCATATCGAAGATCTCCATGTCCGCAATATTCATGATAACAACATCCATGATTACCAGATCCATGATAACCATTTGCATGATAACAACATCACTGGTGTCCTTGGCTTTCAAAATATACATGTCCCAAATGAGCATAGTACCCAAAATGAGATCGATATCCAATATAACCAACCACTCAACCAGTCTCATATCCAAGATATCAACCACCACTTCATATATGATCTCCGTGATCATATTATCCAACCAGCCCAGAATCTTGTTCTGTATCAATCGACTCTGGCTTCTCAATTAACTGCTACCCAATCAACTGCTTCTCAAACTCCAGCGCATCAAGAGTCGATTCTGGCTCAGCAAAATGCTCTTCGTTATGTCAGGGCAGCAGAAAGAGACCGGCAGAGAGTCCTTAATTTTCCCCAAGGAGATCCGCCCAAAGATGAATATTCCGTCATCGACAAGGATATTCCTCCATACCAGGCCCAACTTCACCGGTACCTCGACCTCATGGCGTATGACGAGCGATTTTCGCCGGTGCTTCGTGTGAACCGGTACTTGGTGCATGGAGAGGGCGAGCTAGCGGATGCCATCGCCAAATTTAGCCGGTTCAACTTGATCCCCACTGATCTCTGGAGCGTGCTGCATATAGACGAACGGGACTATGAACGGCTTATTCCCGAACTTATCCCCTCTGATCCTTCAAACTCATTGTGGGAGGTGCCATACTAGAACAATATAGATAGACAGCTAGTAACCAATATAGACATACCGCATTGTCCTAGTTATAACCATGACAGATAAGTGAATTCGTGAACTATCAATCACTAGATCATTTTCCTGCATATAACCATTTTCTTTATATCACTGACTTTATGCTGAAAAACCACCATAAGATGCTTTTAGACTCTCTCAAGATATACCCCTAGTTTCATCGAGTTTCGAGTATTTTCCAATTTTTGTGGTGCTTTTTTCTCCAGATTTTTGTTCCCTTCCGCATCAACTCTGAGAAAACACGAAGTCAGACTAAACCATCTCCAGAAGTTAGTGGGGAGAAGAATTCTTTTTGGAACAGAGGGAAGAAAGCATTGACTAAGAAAAAAGACATGTGATGTAAGCATGATTATCAACTTCTGTAGGTAAGAATGTCTTGCCTGTAAAAGAGAAAGTCTTTTGAAAAATTGACAATTGCTTCAGGAGGGAAAGCCTGATTTTAAATGAGAACATCTGATTCTGTAATATCCGATTCTGTGGCTCTAATTCTGTGACATTAATTCTGTGACATTAATTCTGTGACATTAATTCTGTGACATTAATTCTGTGACATTGATTCTGTGATGAATCCGTTTTTGTGATTTGATTATCTTTGTATCCTGGAGCATCGGCTTCTGTAATAACATTCTTCTGTAACCTGCTTCTGTACCTGCCCCTGTAACCTGCCATTGATTATATTGAGTTCTTCAGTAGACAAGTTTGTTTCACGTTCAATAACTCCTTTCACTGTAAAGCCTCTAGGAAGTTAGTTCCATGGAAACCAGTAATCAATATCACAAACAACAGTATAGTCTGGAAGTTATTAAATACCATGACACTAATACTATATCACTTAAGAATTAGTGAATACCTGGCTGCATGTAATATTAATTTGTGGGCATAAATATGGGGGGGGGGGGGGGGGGGGGGGGGGAAGGCGGCCTTTTATATTCCTGATGCATGCGGTGCGTCTGTTTCAGATTTGCAACCACAAAAGCAAAAACGAGGTATATAAGGGGCATCCCCCGCTCCCTTTCTTTCATTTTTTTTCTGCTTCCCCCTCTTTTCTACTCCCCCTTTCTCTCCACTCTTTGTCCCCACTCTTCTCACATGCTGCAATTTTAGACTCAACAATGTGACAAAGGCGCCATTCAACAAAAAAAACTCTTACCTGGCTCAAAGAAGAAAAACAAAAAACAAAACCAAAATGAACCATTCTGAAGTCTTTAAGAAGGATTGGAGACCAGATTTTCGGACCTGTTCCGAATGTGTAAGACCCTGATGAAATTACCTGCATACAATACACATCCGTGCACCATGACAAACATTGGATCCGCGCACTCATCGTCACTCAAAATACAAGTTGCATTCTACAGATTGACCATCAATTCTACATTAGAGCATTCTACAGATAGAAAGTTCTAACATAGAGTACTCTGCAGGTAATTCGGCTCTAAAATAGAGAATTCCTTAGATACAGGCTTGACTGCATAAACCACCAAAAGCTGCATCATCTTCAAAATGTCACCCAAGGGATTCACCAAGGTCAGCGAGGGCCCTCACAAACTGAAGGAGCTTTTCAATCTGAACCCATACGGCCCCAACCCCGCCGATTTTCTCTCCAACGTGTCCAGTTTCCAGATCATTGAGTCCACCTTGAGAGAGGGAGAGCAGTTTGCCAATGCGTTTTTCTCGACGGAAACCAAGATTCAGATTGCCCGTGCCTTGGACGATTTCGGCGTGGATTTCATCGAATTGACGTCGCCGGTGGCTTCCGAACAGTCCCGTAGAGACTGTGAGGCCATCTGCAAGTTGGGCTTGAAAGCCAAGATTTTGACGCATATCCGGTGCCATATGGACGATGCCAGAGTGGCGGTGGAAACCGGAGTTGATGGTGTTGATGTTGTTATCGGCACGCTGCAGTTCTTACGGGAGTACCTGCATGGAAAGGACATGGCATACATCACCAACTCGGCCGTGGAGGTGATTGAGTACGTCAAGAAACACGGTATTGAAATCCGGTTCTCGTCCGAAGACTCGTTTCGGTCGGATTTGGTGGACTTGCTCAATATTTACAAGACCGTGGACAAGATCGGCGTCAACAGAGTGGGTATTGCAGACACCGTGGGTGGAGCAAACCCCCGGCAGGTGTACGAATTGGTGCGGACATTAAAATCCGTGGTTTCGTGTGATATCGAGTGCCATTTCCACAACGATACAGGCTGTGCCATTGCAAACGCATACACGGCGTTGGAGGGCGGAGCAAAGTTGATTGACGTTTCCGTTTTGGGAATCGGAGAGCGGAATGGAATTACCCCATTGGGTGGGTTGATGGCCCGCATGATTGCCGCAGACAGAGACTACGTTTTGTCCAAGTACAAGTTGCACAAGTTGCGAGACTTGGAGAATTTGGTGGCAGAGGCCGTGCAGGTGAACATCCCCTTTAACAACCCCATCACTGGATTCTGTGCATTCACGCATAAGGCCGGTATCCACGCTAAGGCCATTTTGGCCAACCCCTCCACATACGAGATCCTTTCTCCTGCAGATTTCGGATTGACGAGATACATTCACTTCGCCAATCGGTTGACCGGGTGGAACGCCATCAAGTCACGTGTGGACCAGTTGAACTTGCACATGTCCGATGAGCAGTGCAAGGAGATCACCAACAAGATCAAGAAGTTGGGAGATGTGAGACAGTTGAATATTGACGATGTGGATTCGATCATCAAGGGCTTTCACCAGGACGGTTCTAATTTGGAGTTGGAGGCCGATATTCCAAGCTTGGACCCAGACATCTATAATTAGATTTTTGGCCAGTGACTCAAACCTTGAAGTGAAGGGCGGAATGAAATCCATTCAAAGAGAAAAAGGCACAAGCTATGGATACATTTGAACAAATGATTGGAAAGACAGAGATTGTACTGTCAATAATGATTTTGCCTGCGAAGACTATGGTCTTAGACGATGGCTTAAGTCTGGTCATGTCCATGGTCTACGTTTAAGTATATGGTCTATGGTCTATGGTCTATGAAGTCTATAAAGCCTATGATCTATGATGTATGCTTAGAAGTTTAAGACTAAGACTAAGACTAAGACTAAGACTAAGACTATGTTCTGTCTGTTGTCTTTGGAGTTATGCTGTGGTGATATATTCCACAGTATAACGGTGATATAATCCCTATGAACAGTCTTGACCACGGCCACATATATGCAGTCTATTTTTAAAGTTGTCCAAAGTTGTCTATTCATGTCTATTTTCGATCGTGTGATGGTTTTTGTGGGTCGGGTCAGTTGTGGGAACCTGCATATTCCATGCCATAGAGCAAGAGAGCCAAGGTGCCCGACACGATGCTCATGGATGTGCAGGTCATGATGGCCTTTCTCCGGGTTCCGGTTTCCACGGTGATGCCCTGGCTGCAGTCCTTACTGTACAAGAGGCAGCCACAGATGATATTAAGAATGGAGGTGAGAGCTAGGATGAGCTCTGGGGCGAGGTGCTTCATGGCTCATAACTTCACAGGAGTAAAACGCAGTTCAAATGCTCATACACTGATTTGGGAGCAGTTCTGCGTAGCAGGTGAAAGTGGTGGATAAATTTGGAGGTGAATTTGGAGGTTAATTTTTAGGTGAATTCGAAGGTGAATTCGAAAGTGAAAGTGGTAAGAGAATTTGGCAGTGAGATGTGGTTTAATGGGTCTTGTGGAGTTGCAGGAGAATGTTGATTGTTTGAAAAAGTTATCTAGTTATGTGCAGGATAACACTGCACACAAGCCACAGGCCATCACTCCTCATCACACAAACAATGGGAACTATAATAGGTTATTAATGACTTATTTGATGGATCATTTGAAGAATTGTTTGAAGAGATTCTTGAATGGTTTATTCCATATAGGTCTATTTAATGGCCCAAGCTTGATGATATTGAAGATTCCAGAATAAACCCCAGGCCTTGGATAAAAAGAATGATCCATTATGGTTTCAATGGAATGGATCCATTATGATTTCAATGAAATGTTGATTGACAGTGGTTACGTTCTCTAGTGCAGAATCATGGTATTAGCACGACCATCGGAGAGGTTGGGCCGATTTCAACGGACCTCCAAAACCTAGGATTAAAATACTAACTAGTGTTTTTGAAATGGAGACCAAGTTGTTTAAAGACTTGTTCCAGCCAGTGAATACTGTGGTCGATTATCATTTCATTGGCTCATAACCAGGTTAAATCAATCAGTCATAATGTAAACTCCATAAACTGTTAGTTAACCATAGACTAGATAAATCTCGGATCCATTAGTCTTGTACAGTTGGTGAATGAATGTAATTATGGTTCATAACCATGATTTGCCAAAAATAAACCAATTATTAATAAATTATATGCCTTGCCTGCATATAAGAGCTTTTGATCTTCGCACGACCACAAATTAGTAAGATCTATTGAACTTATATCATAATTATATCAAGCTAGAACTATTCTGTAATTGGTCTCTAATACATTAAAATGTCAGTTTGTCTTGTGGTTTGTCTCTGAGCTATATGTAGTATGGTATTATATGCAGTGCCGCTTGGTCAGTCACAAGGTCCTCATTCAATTTGGTCCCCTGGGCAAATATTCGACCAGGCTCAAAACCTTTACATAAATTAAGTTTGTATTTCTTGATTCCCAAAATTTCAGCAAAAAAAATTAGATGAACATGGAGTTAGAGTCGTTGATACAGGATCCTGCAGACAAGACGGTACCTAGTCAGAGTGATAGACAACCATAGACTCGACTTGGAATATGATGGAACTGAAAACAAGTTCAACCAGAAAACGTAGAAAATGACCACATTATATATTCTGTGACTATTATAGAAGTAGCCCAGACTGGAAAAGTAGAGGAAAGTAATTTGCAGTATTATTAATGAACAATATGCAGTACCATTTTCTTCTACTACTTGATCCTGTGATGGAAACCAGTCGAGATTTGGAACAAGCCTGTCCCATTCATATTCCTGTCCACCACACGACTGCTCTAAACTGCCACTTCCTTTACTTATAGTCTTCAAAGGATGAATGTTCCTGAATCCGTCGTAGTGGCTGCACTCTTTCACATCAAAGCTAAGCTAAGATAGAGTGCTAATCAATGTCTACCCTAGACTGGTTCCCATCTAGACTGGTTTCCATCTAGACTGGTTTCTGTTGAAAAGGCGAGATGTTACACATGTCGCATGTGTCAAGATGCAATTTCCGATGAAACAATAAGGGTGCTCCATGGATTCGATCCAAGGAGGTATCGATCCAAGGAGGTGACAGTATTGGAGCCACAAAGAAAGTGTGTCGCAGAATCTGTCTTTGGAGATTTGAAGGAGAAACCACGGTATGGTCCAGAAAGGGAAAATATAAGGAGGTATTCATTGAAGGGAATGGTCTCCTTTTATGGTTTGGAAAGTGCGAATCCTGACACAAACGCACAGCGTTCAGGGGCTTGCAGATGGCTGCGAAAACGTAGTCTCACTAATATATAAAGGCCAAGATGCGCTTAGTTGAAAAGAAAATTTCCTGGTAATACCACCACACCAAGACAAATAAAGATGACTACTATATCTCTTGAGCTACAAAACTTAATGAAAGACCATTACACCCCGGTGCCAGTCTATCAAATGATTGTGAGCAACGCCCAACAACTAGACAGGTTTCTATCTAGACAGGTTTCTTGCTCAACGTATAAAATACCACCTTAGAATCTGTGATGATCATTACCCTTTAGGATCCATTATGAACTATTAGGGGTAAACATCAGGGTGTGTAAATATTCGTTTGGACAATGTTATTTTCCTGTTCTGGTCTGTCAAATCCACATACAATCCTACCCCGTCCAGTGGTATAGTATTTGCTTGTCCAGTATTTGCTTTATACACTCCTGGATGTACGGGTGGCATATGGAGCTATAGCAAAAAAGGAAAGAAATTGAATCAAGACAGATTTCTTCATTTCTCATATCTAACTCTACATGTTGAATTATCATTTTCAAGAATATGATTATAGCATGTGTAGTAGATGTGGTAGACCTGCATTTAAATGCAGAAGCTGATCAGAGTTAGTCTCAAGTTACGTGACAAAATATTCATCATCTACATTTCTTTTTATCAGAAAATACTCTTTATGATTTATCTACATTAACAGTTTTTATCTTCATACTGTTTATTTGTGGATAATTATACTGACTTAATTGTTACTGACTGACTGAGTCGAGGAATCACGTGACATGTTTAATATGGTTTCAAACCTAAAGATTTGCATTCACTAAGATTCGAACATGTGTTTCTCCTGCATATCTCTTGAGCTTCCATTCACCCATCAATCAACATCAGCTTCTCCAAGATTGAGTCATTTAAGACAGAGAGAGAGAGAGAGAGAGAGAGAGAAATTGCTGGTAAGTGGAGACTACGAGTGAGGTTTAGCTGCAGTCCTGGAGTATCATCTAGTCTACTAGTCTTGAGCAAGCCAGAATTTCCATGGAGCAAGAGACCAAATGCAGCCAGTCTACCTCGTTGACTCACTGCCCAGTAATTCTTCATTATGTACTCTGCTCTTGTATGGCTGCAACCCTCGGAATTGGCGCGCACACACCCGTGCATCAGGCAAGGTCAGCAGAAAAAGGCCCAACGCAAAACCACTTTTTTTGGCTTGAAATTTAATGAAATTGCATTCGTTGAAATCCTGGAATTCCGGAATTTACAATGAATATCTTAAAGTGGAATTCTATTCAGTGAACGCTTCGTTAAACGACCTACGCTGGCAATTCCGACCGCACCCTCGCTTCTCCTCTGCTACCCACTACAAAATATCAAGCAGTATACACTCCTTACCTATATTACTGTATATGTAATCAGAGTAGATCCAAAGGACTAACTAAAGTACTAGACTTGTTTATTCTATTACTCTGTATTAAATTTTTTACTTTCGGTTGCGGCCATACCAAGTGGAAAATACTGTTTCCCGTCCGATCAACGTTAGTCAAGCCACTTAGGGCCACAGTGAGTAATGCAGTGGGAGACCATGTGTGAAATTGTGGTGCTGCAATCTTTTTTTTTTTTCAGGATACTACTACCTCACTAGAATGCTATTGACTGATACCACTTTAATCTGCTCTTACCCCCATTGATGGATCTCATGGATCCTCTCAGGTAGTCTATGTAGTGGTATGTCTATGTAGTGGTATGTCTATGGAGTGTATATAACACAATACTGTATACAGCGCTTGAAAGTTAGTGTACATGGTAATTATTATTTGATGGATTTGGTGTCCAGATTCGCCCCTTGGAACTGGACTTAAATATTTTGCCATCCAATGGCCATGAGTGTTCCAGTGACTAAAGACTGCATGGAAAGAATGAATCGGAAAACCTGTATAGAAGAATCCAAACTTCAATCATTTATTCCCTTGGGTCTCCATCACTATGCACTTCACGTGACTCCCTCTCTGCGTCTGGCTCATCGTCATCGTCGTCGTCAGAATCTTCCTGTATATTGACCCTTTTCCGCTGAAAGTCCCGGATATGTGCCTTGTTCAACGCCTCGGAAATGGTCTGGAACGTTGATTTGTGCCGCATCACCTCCAAGGCAACTTGTGCCATGCCCGGCCGCTTGACCCCGGTGCTATATGCCGGAGGCTCTCCAATCCGACCTTCCAAAATCAGAACTTGTTGAGTTTGTTGATCCAGTTGTTGATCCAGTTCACTAAGAACTTCCAGTACTTCCAGTACTGAATGTACCTTGTACTTGAGATCGACGAGCCTGCAGATAGCATGCTCCACCCGTGATCCCGTGGGATACGGCAACGAGTTTTCCCTTGAAGCCCGGAACAAGTACACGTTTGTACAGTGCTCGTTCTCCATTCGGAAAAACATCCACACGAACCGGCGAAGAAGCTCAGCCAAGGCTATGCAGAAGCTGGTCACTGCAGATTGCTGGATTTGCGACGAGAAAAACGCATAGAAGATCCACTGGAACCGGAGAACAACATCCATCACCATGGCAGCGTAGTACCATGCAGGCCGGCCCAAGAATAAGTTATCTCGTAGCATCCAGTGGACGGAATTGGTCTGGCCCAACGACCAGTCCATGATGATATCCCAAAGTGCACAGAACACGGAGTTGATTGAGGCAAACGTGATGAAGACTGCACGGTACGAACTCGTGCGGTGGATACGCCAGAGCGATAGGAAACAGTAGTAGATGGCTCCAACCAAGTACTTGAGCATATTGGCCAAATGAGGGAATGCGTCTCCGGAGTCCATAAAACGCCTCAAACACTGGAGAAAACGCCAGATCGAGGGGAGAGCCGTGAGAAAGCCCATGGAGTGCAGATGGCTGGAGCCACATTTGGCACTGGATGCAGGAATAGGCTCTATTCCAGCAAGTCCCCCCAAAATGTGTTTCCACTGCACGGCATAAAGGCACAAGAAGAAGGCCAAGTTTCCAATCGAGTATGTCAACGAGCAGAGAATATCTCCAATGTAGAAATCCCGGAATTCCACCGGGTAAAATCCCAGACACACAATTCGCCAGAGCGCTATCTGCATCCACTCCCTGCTGCTGGCAAAAAGCAGGCCCATGGGCCATAAGCATACGCATAGCATTAGTGCCAAATAGAGAAGAGGCCACGTGCGTCCTGGCAAAAGTGCCGGCCAAAAGTCCATGAACAGGAGCCAACCACACACCAGCAAAAACAAGAGCGCCACCAGCGGCAAGAAGAACATCTGGCGGAAGTCCAAGGCCGAGGCCAAGTTGAACTCGAAGATGAACTTGTAGTTGATCTTGTAGAGCGTGTAGACCCAGAAGTTTATGGCCACCAAGAACACCGCTAGAACCATCAAGAAAAAGCCTGCCCAGAGTTGGAGGAGGTACTTGCGTTCTGCATGCTGTACCACGTTGGACGGTTGGATGTGTAGAGCATGGTAGAGCCCCCACACGAAAAACGGTAGCGACACTCCCACCATCAACCCCACGCAAAACACATTCTGGTGGAACAGACCTGGCCGTATCTCGCTGTTGTTCAACGTATACGTCACTGCCTTTAGTCTCTCGAGCCCGTGTTTTTTGTCTGCATGTTCACTGGTGAAAAACAGGAGGTAGAGGTCTTCCACGCGGCTCAGCATTTGCTCCAACACCACCAGCGTCTGGAAATACAGGTCCTGGTCCACCTTGGCCATGAAGGGCTTGAGCATCGACGAGTTGGTGGCTTTGTCGTATTTCTTGGCGATTTTGCGGAGTGCCGTTCTGTTCATGGACTGGTACGACTTGACCAATGCGATCAGCCGGTAATGTTCCACTAAAGCTTCTTTGAGCTGTTTGCGGGCATAAAAATAGGGCACATTGGTTTTTCGGACGTAGTCCCGAATTCCCCTCCGACCTGTATTTGATGCCCTCTCTTCTCGTCCACCTCTTCCACCCTTTCCACTGTCTGTTCCCTCTGTTCCACTTGCCTCCCATATCTCCAAGTCCATACCGATGGACTCGTCTTCACTGTCCACATAATCATTATTGCGGATCTGGTTTTCCCGGTAGTTCGGGTCGTACTGCACCTTTTCCGCCCGGCCCTTGATGAATTTCATGCTAGGAAGCGAGGGAAACTCGTACCGGGATAAGGGCTCGACCATGCGGTCGAAATTCCAGTTCAAGTGGGCGAAAAACGGATTCCATTGCTGGAAAGACCGGCTCCAGAACTTGCTCCAGCGATGACCCCGACGGGTTGCTGGGTGCAGGACGTCATTTTGTCGAATTCCGTTTTCCAAGCTCCTGCTTCGCTGGAGATTGGCTATTCGGTGCTCTCGTAACTGGTGAAACTGGTCTTCGAGTATAAGAAACCGGTAGTACACGTCCTTTTCCTTTTCCCGGTAGAACGCCTCGACTCGGGCGAGTTCATGGTCGATCCACGCCGAGAACTCGTGCTTTTCGGCCCTGAGATCGTCAGAAACGGCCCGTGACCCGAACCCGAACACCGACGGCCGGCGTCGAAGCGACCGGGACTTTGTTTCGGTATCTGCCACGCTGGGTATATCTCCGCCTCGGTCTCCACGGTCTCCACTTCGGCCATCATTGAGGTCCGGCACATAGACCGGGCCATCGTCGTGCGGCTCGAGCAACGGCGTCGTATCGCTGGGAACCGTTCCTGCGTCCACCTGCGCCATGAGCCTGCTGATGCGCTTGATCTTGTCCTTGCCTTGCTTGTAGTTGACATATTGGTCCTTCCACTCCTGCACAAGACCCTCGCTAAGTGACTCGCCGAACTTCATCTCACCTGATTTATATGCAGGTAGGTGAACAGGTTTCAATGGTTTCCTGCCGGTTTTTTAGGTGTTTCTCGGTTCAATTGCTGAGTTGATGCTGTACCTGTCAGCTGTTTGTTCTGTTTTAGAGTGTGGAGTGCGCGCGCATCGCGAGCACGTGTCTGTCCGCAGAGTGCGAGAGCAAGTCCGAGACCGAGGAAGCCTGGCTGATCCGAAGTCCGAGTTTGAGCCCAATTTAAACACCGAGCTTCAGACACCGAGCCTTGCACCCGGGCTTTTGAGTCCGGCCCTTTAAACTCGGCCCTTTGGAATCTGATTTGCACTGAACTTAGACCGAGGAAGCTCGGCCACAAGCACGGTTAACATCCCAAGCTCACTTTTCATACTTCACATAGAGAGCATCGACAAAATGAGGGTGTTTGATGCCCGGAGACCTGGCGGTCTTGAACCCCTCAAGCGCATCTTGCACAGACCACCCAAGCCGCTCGATCAAGTAGCAGCATATCAAGTAGCCCGTCCGATTAAAACCATAATGGCAATGGACTGCCACCAAGGCATCTTCCTCAGGCGACGCCGTCAAAATGTCGTCGATGAGCTGGATAAACCGCCGCACCGCCACCGTATCGGGAACAACCTTGGATACTGTGGCACACTTGTAGTATTGGATTTTCTGGAATGCCTTGGGCGAGTACGGAGGAATGTCGGCGGAAATGTCCACTATCGCCACCAACTTCCCCATCACCATCGTATCCGCCACTCCCCCCAAATTATCCCTTTCATCCACATTCGCCTGATCAGCCATTTCTAAAACAGTTTCTGAAACAAACATATCTTTTTCTTCTTCACAACCTCGGTCCATTTGTTCTTCTGTGTCTTTGTAGAACCGCCGCTCGAGCTCGCTGGGCGAGTGAACAGCATCTCCCTCTCGAAGCGTCTTCATGCCCAACAACGGCGCCCGGACGCCATCCGCCCGGCGGATGATGTTATACGACACACTCTGGGTTTGCAGCCACTTGAGCTCATTTTTAAGGCCCCACTTGTCGCCGGAGATAAGCGCCTTAAGCTTGAGGACCCATGCGGGGGAGAGATGGAGCCGCTCAGGGAATTCCAGCTCCAAGTGGTTGAGAATAATGCCACTGATGAATTCGGGTTTGGAGAGGAGGAGGGAATGGCCGGCGCCTTTGACGGCAGTCACGTGCGCAACCCTTCTCTGCAGGAACTCATAAGCAATTTCCTGCATATGCTCCACCACCTTGTATGGGGTGACGCGGTCTTCGAGGCCTCCGATCAAAAGCGTCTTTTCGTATGCCCGCTTATCGTGCGGGTTGTCGTTGAAACGAGAAATTGCACTGAGGAATTCGGACGTCCTGCAGGGGCTGAAATGGCGTGCATACAGTAGCACTATGTGCAGGTCAACATCAAGATTCCAGCGTAATTGCCTTAAGCGCATATCTAAGCTGCTATTGGCGGGAAGTTGTCGGAGTACCGAGTGGCTGGAGGCGCCTTCTAGGCGGTCCCAGACCCGGAACCAGTTGAACACAAAGGGAAACCACGAAAACAACGTGAGCATGCGGGGAGCCCTGAACCCCGTGCTATTTGTCACGTGCACATCGTCAACCAAGGCTGGCGGTGCTAAAAGAACAAGACCTTCAACACGGCGGGGCGGGAGGCGGCACATGACCTTGATCAGGAGGTGAGTCCCCATTGAATGGCCAATAAGAATGATTTTCTTGTGTGGAGGGATAGTCTGGGCAATGTACTGCACAATGAGGTCCACTATACAGGCCGTCAGGAAATCCAGCGGTTTCATGGCCCCAATCGACTTGGAAATCAATTCCTGACTCTCAGCGTCTAGGCTGGATCTGCCCCCACGCCGCACACGGGAATCGCCAAATCCGGGCAAATCTAGGGCGTATATTTCAGAACATTGCAGTAATAAGCCCATTAGAGACTCAAATTGGGACATCTGGCCGCCCATTCCGTGAAGAAAAAGCAAGGCCGGCAGCTCGTCAAGCTGGGAAACAAATTCCAGCCCCATAGGCTCGACCTTGGCGAAATTGACCAATGGGTGGGGCGCATGAAGACATCGGAGCAGGACCGAGGGCACGGAGACCGAGGGAACGCGTGTGGTGTCGAGGGTAAGCACCTCGGAATACTTGGCCACAAATGACAGGTCGTTCGGTTCCGCATGGAGGAGGTACTGTTCGAATTCATTAGGGTACCGGAGAAACACAATGCGGATGAACTGCCAGAGCTTGCCGAGAAAAGTGCGGGTTTGTTTTTGCTGCCGCTCGAGGAGTGCACATAGTGGAGCTCCCGCCATTATCACGGCTGGTGTACTGGTGTAGGTTTTGTATGGTCCCAAAGAACTCGGTTGCCTAAACGTAGGTTAAGGGTATGGGGTTGTGTTTTTGCTGGTGCGTATCTCATCTGTACACTAGGATCGCGCGGTGCACGGGTTTAAAGATTTAGGTGCACGGGTTTAATAGATGTACGGGTGCATTCCAATCAGTCATGAAACAGTTATGAAACAGTTATGAAACAGTTATGAAACAGGATGATTGTTTCATATAAGTTCATTTGAATGACTTGAAACACAGCTTTTATTTCTTCTGAAACTTATAACCGTGATGGCATAGTTGTGTGATTGCTAATTATAGAAACTGGTGTACGGATGTATTTTGTGGATGTACGGATGTCCTATATGGATGTACTGATGTTTAGTCGTGTAATCAAGGTGTACGGATTTGCTGCGGCAGTTGATACCACCTCAACTATAGCCGCACCCGTACACCCTACACGATATGACCTGGCAGTACAAGCTGCGGCAGGACTCATACGATGATTTTGAAAGCTCTCTCGATCGGGCGCTCAACTCGGCGTCCAACCAGTACGCATGGCCCGGAAGCCGGCGGCTGCTGGGCGCCACCAATAGCAGGCACAGTCTGAATGGCGCAATCCAGCTAGCCGATTTGCATTCCCACCAAGAACACGAAGACGAAGACTACGCTGAAAGTGAGGGAGAAACCGCCGAAAACCCGCTTCTTCTAGCGACACATTATTCTAGCCCACCAGGAAGGGAAGGGGGGGGAGTACAAGGGGCGGTGTACGGGTTTTTACATCGACAGTGGGAGTCGTTCCACATTATCCGGACGGAGATCATTCAGAAGTCCCAGGAGCGACAGGCCGGAGCACAGCTTCCCGAGAATCAGCGGTATATTTCTCCCCGCAACCAGCGGCCCAAAGGCCACGTGTCCAATGCGGTGTCCAATGCCAAGTACAACCCCGTGACGTTTCTCCCCGTGATTCTCTACGAGCAATTCAAGTTTTTCTTCAACTTGTACTTCTTGGTGGTGGCGCTCCTGCAGGCTGTGCCCCAGCTAAGGATTGGCTACTTATCGTCTTATGTGGTGCCCTTGGCCTTTGTGTTGTTGGTGACCATGATGAAGGAGGCAGGCGACGATATTGCCCGGCGAAAGCGGGATATAGCGCAGAATAATGAGCTCTACCAGGTTTTGAACAGAAACAGTGAGGCCAGTTACCTAGGGCACTCAGGGGAGCGAAGTGAAGAGAATCAAAGGTTGGGGTCGCATGAAGGGAGTGGTGACCCCTTGGCCAGTCCCTTGTTCAGGGCCCTGGAAGGAGAAGGGTTGATCCCCCTGAAGAGTTTACGCGTGGGAGACTTGGTCCGGCTCCATAAGGGCTCCAGGGTGCCTGCAGATATGGTACTTCTCCAATCGTCGGATGCATCAGGAGAAGCATTCATCAAGACCGACCAGTTGGATGGAGAAACCGACTGGAAACTCCGCGTGGCGTGTTCGGCCACCCAGAACATCCTGGACATTAATACACTCATCAATAGCGTGTCTTTGATCATCGGCAAGCCGTCGAAAAGCATCCACAAGTTTGAAGGGAAGCTCGTGGTGCACCTGGCCAGTGGGAACACGCAGAAAAGCGTCCCTTTGAATGTGGACAATACCTTATGGGCCAGCACTGTGCTTGCTCTGGGAACAGCCGTGGCCATGGTGGCTTATACCGGTACTGAGACCCGACAACTGCTCAATACCACGATGAGTGGGGTCAAGACGGGGCTTTTGGAGATGGAGATTAACCGGCTCTCCAAGATCCTTTGTGTGAGTGTGTTTATGCTTTCTGCCGGGCTCGTGATGGGTCAGAGCTGGCCGTTGAAGCTGGCGTGGTACATGGACGTGATGAGGTTTCTCATTCTCTTTTCCACTATCATTCCAGTGTCACTCCGAGTCAATTTGGACCTTGCCAAGTCGGTGTACGCGTCGCAGATCCAGAAGGATGCGCTGATTCCCAATACTATAGTGAGGACACTGACGATTCCGGAAGATTTGGGCAGAATCGAGTACTTGTTGAGTGATAAAACAGGGACCTTGACCCAGAACGATATGGAGATGAAGAAAGTACATCTCGGGAATGCGTGCTACGGAGGTGATTCCTTGGAGTCGGTGGTTGAAATCGTGCACAACTGGGACTACAACTTGGGAGGAAATATCGGGGGGAATGGAGGGAATGGGGGGAAGTATGGTGGGGGAAGGGTGGCGGAGTTTGCACTTGTTCTAGCACTCTGCCATAATGTGACGCCCTCCCTAGAAGCCGATGGGTCTGTGCTGTACCAAGCCGCATCTCCCGATGAAATAGCCATTGTGAAGTTCTGTGACTTTGTGGGCTTGAGATTGCTCAAAAGAGACCGCCATTCCCTTACCATTGTCCACAAAAAATCCGGGCTTCAAATGGCGTACGATATCGTCCACAACTTCCCGTTTAACTCCGATACCAAACGCATGGGTATGGTGGTGCAGAATAGCAGTACTGACGAAACCTGGTTTGTGGAGAAAGGGGCCGATTCCGTGATGATGCAAATCGTCAATGCTTCAGATTGGCTCGAGGAAGAAACCGTCAACATGGCCCGAGAGGGGCTCCGGACGTTGGTGATTGGCCGCAAGAAATTGAGCCCCCAACAGCTCCAGAACTTCAACGTGGCCTACGAAAGCGCCTCTCTTTCCATGCACAACCGGGACTTGCTCATGCAACAGGCTATAAGCGAGCACCTTGAAACAGATGTGGAACTCTTGGGCCTAACGGGAGTGGAGGACAAGTTGCAGGACCACGTCAAGACGTCCATTGAGCTTTTACGAAATGCAGGAGTCAAAATCTGGATGTTGACGGGAGATAAGGTGGAGACGGCTAAGTGTGTGGCCATCAGTGCCAAACTAATCTCGCGGGGCCAGGCTGTTTTTCAGATCACAAGGGTGTCGGGGCCGGAAACTGCACTCAGTGCTCTTGACCAGGTCGTGCCCCACTCCAATTCGGTGTTGATTATCGATGGAGAATCCATTGCTGTTTATTTACAGCATTTCCCCCGAGAATTCTTTGAAATGGTCATTGGACTTCCGGCTGTCATTGCATGCAGGTGTACCCCACAACAAAAGGCCGACATTGCCACGTTGATCAAGACGTATACAGGAAAACGGGTGTGTTGCATTGGTGATGGAGGTAATGACGTCAGCATGATCCAATGTGCAGACGTGGGGGTGGGCATTGTGGGCAAGGAGGGCAAACAGGCGTCTCTCAGTGCTGATTTCAGCGTGGACCAGTTTCATTACCTCCTGAAACTCTTGCTCTGGCACGGACGAAACCTGTACAAGCGACTGGCCAAGCTCCTGCAGTTTATCATCCACCGGGGCCTCATCATCTCCGTTGCTCAAGCCATTTACCTGGTGTGCTCCAAGTTCGAGCCCTTGGCTCTTTACCAGGGCTGGCTCATGGTGGGCTACAGTACGGTGTACACCATGGCCCCGGTTTTTTCCTTGACCTTGGACCAGGACGTGGACGAGAAGTTGACGAAATTGTACCCGGAGCTTTACAAGGAGCTCACGCTTGGCCGGTCGCTTTCCTACCGGACGTTCTTCGTGTGGGTGGTGATTTCGCTTTTCCAGGGCACGGTGATCCAGCTTTTGGCACAGAAGATGCAGGGCCTAGCCTCGGCGGACTTCTTGGCCATGGTATCGCTTCTGTTCACGTGTTTGGTGATGAATGAGTTGCTCATGGTGGCCATGACCATCCGCACGTGGAACAGGGTCATGGTGGTGACCATGGTGGTAACTTTTCTGATTTACGTGGGAACGGTGCCGTTTTTAGGCGACTACTTTGACTTTGCATACATTTGCACGGTGGGTTTTGTGTGGCAGACATTGGTGATTTTGGCCACGAGCTTGGTGCCGGTATGGATTGTCCGGGTCATCAACACGAAAATGAACCCGCCTTCTTACGCTAAGGTGCAGTCATAGGAGAGAGAAAGAGAGACTGGAAGATCTTGGAGTTTTGATACGTGTCCATGATGCAAAAATGAGCTAGTGCTGGAAAGTTAACGACAGAGGTTGACCAAGATGTTTGAGCTTATCAACAGTACAAGGCAATTGTATTTATAAGTCTCCGTGGATGCAAATTATGGAAACCGAGTCTGCAACAAAGACTAACAATCCATTGCTTCATAGAATGAGGACAATGCCCAGAGATTGAACTCCCAGAGATTGAATTCCCAGAGATTGAATTCCCAGAGATTGAATTCCTAGAGATTGAATTCCCAGAGATTGACTGCAAACATCCAGAGATTGACTGCATGATCTCCACCAGCAAAGACTATGGTTACTGTTTCGAGGTACATTACCTTTTGCCTTGCCTTATGAATAGGCTCCCGGGCTCTTGTTTGAGTTCCAAAAAATATCGACTAAATGGCCACTGCAACAGTTACGCATTGGACTTTGGAGCTATTCGAAAAGGATACTTTTCAATGTGGCTTCTAGCTATGATTTGAGCTTATTCTAGTGTTCAATGACAATTTCTCCGGTTCAGACCGAGGAGAAGTGGGAAGTGGAGAAGTGGAGAAGTGGGAAGTGGAGAAGTGGGAAGTGGAGAAGTGGGAAGTGGGAAGTGGAATCTGGAGTCTGAAGCAAGGTACAGGACAGACTTCTCCAGTCATGGTGAGTTTAACGGCTAAGGAAGAATCGTTGATTTCACGGATTTGAGAATGGCATGATGGTTCTGGCTTTTGTCTTCTTGAATCAAGATCTACAGACATAAGGACAACCATGAGGACAATCCTCCAAGATCAAACATGACTAATCCAGTCATTAACTATGGGCTTACTAAATCACCATGGACATTCCATGCAGTCCGACCTCTTGCTGCAACACATCTGTCTGAGCAACTGTCTTACCAATTGTCTGGTACTGAACTGATCTGAACTGGTCTAGTATTGGTACTGATTTAATCGGATAGGTCAAGATGATTTGAATAATGGTGTTGATTTTTATGCCCCGACTCTTATATACACTCCAGTACAGAAGTATATGATTCAATATGGTGAGTCAAGTGGTCACGTGGTGCCATTAGCTTTACTGATTTGATTGTATATTAGTAGCTGATATTGTGATAAGGTTTAGAATACTTTAATTCGTCCTATATGCAGGAACCGGACTGTCTAATATTGTCTAATGTTGTCTACTGTCTAATTCTGTCTACTGTCTACTGTCTACTGTCTAATAGTACAATTCTGTCTAATTCTGTCTACTGTCTAATAGTACAATTCTGTCTAATTAAATACTCGCCGATTTTGTTCTCGCTTCACTTGTACAAAAATCTTCACAGCCAGAAAAGTCACTACCTTCTATGAAACACACATGAAACACACATGAAACGCACATGAAACACATGAAACACATAACATTAATTTTTCTGGACTGGTGGTTGTTTCTATGGTAGAGGTTATGCGCTTGAGAAACCGGGGCCTGCATATAGTCGGGATCTGGCCCCACGCAGCACAGAGCGCAGCGCAGCGCCCAGGTCCGTTGGCCGCGTCGTTGGCCGCGTCTTTGGCGGTGCAACAGTGCGGCGCGCGAGCAGCACTGCCTGGATGGCCCCAAATTTTTCCTCGTTTACAAAAACTGTGGCCCACCGGCGTCTATACACTCCATGCAGGTGGCACCATTTTTGCTGCACCTCGTATGAGCCTCATATATAACAAGCCATTCCCAGTCTGATCCAAATGTTATCAAATCATACCTGACCATACTTGCTTAGAATAGCTCTATTCTTATCTGCTCGCTACAACACAGCCTACACCACAAACGCCTCAACACACAAACGCTAGAACGCTACCACGCTAATCATCTAGCTATTGCTTCAACGCTACATTACGCTAACTATTGCTTCAACGCTCTTTCTGTTAGAATCGAACTCAAACCTCGAACGTCAAACGTCAAACTCCCTTAAACTCCCTCAAACTCCCTCAAACTCCCTCGAACTACCTCGGGTAATCGTCTCGCTGTCCTCGCAACTTTCACATGTACACCACACTAACTACCAAGACGTCGCTCCTTATGTTGGGATACTTGGCAGCTTCCACCACGTTGCCCTTCTTTTTCTCCTACAAGGAGACACGGGGAAATTTGGTGTACACCAAGGGTCACACTAGCGCCCGGTCGCTCTTCAACAAGATCTAGGCCATAAAATGATTATAATCGATTTGTTATTGATCATGGTTATGATTAATCGATTATGGCTTGATCGGCCTGGAGCTGATCGTGCCATTTCCAGAGGAAACCATCTAATCTAGCACAAGAGGTCTAGATCAAAATACTAATAAATAACGACTGATAAATAAAAAAAGACGAATCGTTTAATATAAAGATAATCTGTGGCAGTGTCACATTGAGAGATGTACACTAGGGATCTTTTAAGTCACGTGACTTGAATGGTCACGTGACCATGATTTGACGGGGAGTGGTTGTACGCGCGCCATGAAATGGCTGCAAGAGCAATCCTATCACCAACACAACCAACAACCAACAACCAACATGACTAATTTATAATACTATTATTAGAATTAGCAATAATGAAATCACTAATAATTGTGGTTAGCACGACCGAGTTGAAAAACAGAGATACTACAAAAGTACATCAAACTCCTACCGAAATATTGAACCAAGCTCCTACCGAAATTGTTGAACTTTGTCCCTTAATTAGTTCATGAGCTGGAACTATTATGTCATCAGTCTCGAATACTCTAGTCTGGCTCAAAACTAATACTAGGAAATGAGTTGTTTGGCTTGGAGTTGAGTCTGCCTGGAGTTCAAGAATACGCTGTTACTTTCTTCCTTGTTCACTCCATAAACTTCCTAACCACTCCCTCCACCCATTCATTCATTTTCCTCGTTAATTCCCTTTCCATTCAATCCCTTTCCATTCAATCCCTTTCCATTCAATCCCTTTCCATTCAATCCCTTTCCATTCAATGCATTCCATATCCATGTCGGTTACATTTACCCACCCCTGAGCCCTAATGTCTACTCCACCATGTATACTATGTTTACTGGACTAATACGACTGTATACTGGACTACTGACTGTGTATACTACAATGGTGTCGCTGTACTGGACTGAAATGGACTGAATCTATACATCTATATTGTTTAAGTTATGCTTGTTTAGCTAGTGGTGTTTCTGGGACTCTGCCTGCGTTTGTCCCACCAGTCCACTCCTTCCCACCAGTCTACTCCTTCTGGACACGTGTCCTTTTTCAAACCAAGAAATCAGAGAGATAAGTCGAGGCTCTCTTCTACTCAAAGATCCCACTATATGGTCAAAGATCCCACTCTAGACTCCCTAATATCTATACCACTTTGGCTCCCTACTGTCTATACCACTATAGGCTACTGGCTTTGTTTGAGAGGACATTAAAGGACATTAAAGGACATTAAAGGACATTAAAGGACATTAAAGGACATTAAAGGACATTAAAGGACATTAAAGGACATTAAAGGACATTAAAGGACATTAAAGGACATTAAAGGACATTAAAGGACATTAAAGGACATTAAAGGACATTAAAGGACATTAAAGGACATTAAAGGACATTAAAGGACATTAAAGGACATTAAAGGACATTAAAGGACATTAAAGGACATTAAAGGACATTAAAGGACATTAAAGGACATTAAAGGACATTAAAGGACATTAAAGGACATTAAAGGACATTAAAGGACATTAAAGGACATTAAAGGACATTAAAGGACATTAAAGGACATTAAAGGACATTAAAGGACATTAAAGGACATTAAAGGACATTAAAGGACATTAAAGGACATTAAAGGACATTAAAGGACATTAAAGGACATTAAAGGACATTAAAGGACATTAAAGGACATTAAAGGACATTAAAGGACATTAAAGGACATTAAAGGACATTAAAGGACATTAAAGGACATTAAAGGACATTAAAGGACATTAAAGGACATTAAAGGACATTAAAGGACATTAAAGGACATTAAAGGACATTAAAGGACATTAAAGGACATTAAAGGACATTAAAGGACATTAAAGGACATTAAAGGACATTAAAGGACATTAAAGGACATTAAAGGACATTAAAGGATTGCCAGAAATGTGGTGCAGCCGTTTCCTGAAAAAAAGGACTTTAAAAAACGTCTGGTATTTTCTGGTCCATTACTGGATATCAAATGGCAGGTTAATTCTTCACTACGACCCATGAAGTCAAAAAAGGCTTAAACGATGCTCAGAGGAGACAAGTTGATCCAGAGACTGAGACAGAGGAGCCTCATGGACCAAGGGGAAGTTTTGACCAGAGGAGAATATACACTAGGATGCAGGACTATAGACTGTCTAGACTCGATAGGCTATGACACTAAAATCTTGCAGAGCCTCGAGCCGGAGGCATAACCCTTGGACTTTGTATAGTGCATGCGAGGGCAGGGACTACAGACCGGGTGTACAGGTTTACCTTAGGGTTAACCCTAGGGTATTCAGTATTCTGGATGAAGAAATTGGGGTGAAATAATCAATGAAGTTTTCAAATGGTTTGGAAACGTAGATCCCTAAAGATGATTGGTGTACTGTGTGCTTATATGCAGGCATGTGATTGATGACTTGATCCATACGAGTGGTGCATCTTTTCACCTCGTTGCATGATGTGAATATGAAATGTATGATTTACTGTGGTTGGTTCTTGTAACACTTATCCGGTTTCGTTATATACAAGCAACATCTTTATCAAGCACTGAAGCACCAACAGTTCAAGAATAAAGCTCCAGATTGAAGCAATCACCATGACCCAAGCTATAGCCAGATCCAGTCCTATACATCCAAAAACATACTGAGCATCAATGCAAGCACTAGTCCTAGTCCACTAAGAGGAATACTAGTCTGTGTCTGGTCTGGTCCCAATCCTGGTGTCCTAGTGAATCTGGCCTTCCTATGCCTTGTTCCATGCGGCATCCTTGAACAAGTCCTTCGAGTTGGTGGAGCCTGTGGCGATATTATAAATCATTTGTTTCTGAGCAGTAAGCAAATGACCAGCTCTCGTTAACTCCCTGTGGGCCTGAGGCACGGCCAGGTCGCCCTGTGGAGCCACGCTGATGGTTTCGGGCTCGCCCTTGACCACACGTCTGATTCTTTCCCCAAGCTCTTGTTTTTCCACGTCCAACGAGTAGTCTTTTTGCAAAATGAAGTCATTTCCGGCAAAATTCTCGTCGATGGAGTCGATGATGGCCTTGGGGAGCTTGTAGGGGTACTTGGAGCGGAGAAGCGTTTCCTTGGCCACAGCCGCCACACGTGACCCGGTGTGGAGCCCCACCAGCGTTATTTTGCCATGGAAAAAGACATCTCCGTTGATTTGAGGGTTGTAGGGAGTCTCCACGAGCTGCTTAGGAACAATGCTTTGAGGAGTGGCGTTTCCATCGGCTCTACCTCCATTTCTTGCTCCAGCATTGGTTCTAGTTCTATTTTGAGTTCTTTTGCCCCCATTTTGAGCCCTTTGACTTCCATTTTGAGCCCTTTGACCCTCATTTGGAGCTCTTGAACCCCCATTTTGACCCCGTTCTCCGTTTTGGGCTCTTGCAGTTCTAGGACCATTTCTGAAGCCATTTTCCCGGGATCTCTCCGATCTAGCCCCATTTTCCCTTCCCCGGTCATTCCTCTCAGCATTCCTCTCGGCATACTTCTTGAACGTATTGCTACTCAACGGATGATCCTTAACCACAATCCTAGACGAATCCATTCCCAGTCTCCCCGCAAACATCCCATCACTTTTTTGATTACCGCCACTTCTTTGACTCCCATCACTTTTTGGACTCCCCCCACTTCTTTGACTCCCATCACTCTTTTGAATCCCATCACTTTTTGGACTTTTTTGACTCCTTTGCTCCTTGCTGAGTTTTTGGCGCTCAACCTTGGCATCATTCAAAGAATCGATTTTCTGCATCAACTTGGATAAAAATTCATGCTGATTGGGCAGCTCTGTGGAATACCAACGGCCTAAACGGACCAGTCTGTGGATTCGGGGAATCATTGGAGGTTGAAATTGAATCTTTTTCTCGCACTTTGAGTTATGGCCACATCCGTACACCACAAAATTTCCATATACATATATATATATATATATATATCCTTTCACCAGAAAAATAATCCTATAAGTAATAATTATAATGAAAAGTGATACGTTTTTTGAGGACATTGATGGGTTTGCAAAATTAGAAAATGGAACTATAGAACTGGAGAACTGGAGAACTGGAGAACTGGAGAACTAGAGAATTAATTGGGGTTATATGCAGGTATACCAAGTGAATGACCTGCATATAACTCAAACAAGTAAAATGATCACCTTTAATAATCTCAAATGGTAATCTGCAGGATTATGGAAACATTTATAGGTTCAAATATTCAGATGGCCAAGTTTAGGGTATTTTGTAGTTGATTTGGAATTTTAGGGGGGTCTCTATTATTATGTATATATTGTGCAGGAATGGGGAAAAGTATAAAGTGGGTAGAATTAGGTGAAGAAAAAAAGAAGTTTTGGTGAAATATGAAAATGCTCGAGGTTGCCGTTTTAGGAAATCTAAAGCCAGAATTTAATTACCATAAAGGAAGAGAAGGGAGAAGGGAGAAGGGAGAAGGGAGAATGGAGAATGGTGGGAAGAGAGGGTATAACCGAGGGTATAACCGAGGGCTAAAGACCCGTACACCAGGCTACCTCAGCACAAAAAGCACCAACGCAAAGCACTCTTTTCCAGGTGGAAATTCATGAAAATAAGATCATTGGAATGCTGGAATTCCGGACATCAACCCACCCAATTTGCAGCTTCATACCTCTAGTGGATGGATTTCTATGTCCCCCACCAATCTATTCCGGCCGCGCATTCCGGCCCACTATTAAGTACCCCAAATTCGCACCCACTTCAGTGTCTCACACACAGTACACTCACAGTCAATATCACAGACTGTCACTACAAGAACAGACTACTCTACCACTACATACTATACACTACAATAGTATACACTCCACCAATAATTACATCATTTTCAACGAATTCGTTCCTTTTGTACCCCATTTTAGACACCATTTTTGCGCCATTAACACCCCCTTTTTTTTTACCCTTTTTTACCCTTTTTTACCCTTTTTTAACCCTTTACTAGACACCATTTTCATACCATCCAATGAAATCCGTACACCATTGAAACCAGGTCAATTCACTAATCTTTAGAAGTATATGCAGGATGATCCATTATTCTTAACATTAGAAGTAAATCTGCAGGAAGATAGTTGAAATGGAAGGAGTAAGGGGAAGAGTAAGGGGAAGAGTAAGGGGAAGAGTATTGGGGGTAGGGGGGGGGGAAGAAAATGGAGGGTGGGATTTCATAGGCTCGCGAAGCGCGGAAGGGAGGGAGTGCATATAAAGCGCGGTGCGTGTATTTACCACGTCTCAATGGCCAATCATCGTTCGCTCTCACAACCTTTCTCCGGCCGAATCTGGTTGATTTTTCGCGCGCCCGCCTCTCACTCCAATATATACTGAAACAATTTTCCCCGTCCTCTTTTTCTTTCCTCCACCTGACTTTTCCCACTCTAATAAGTCGCCATGTTGTCAGCTCGTTCTGTCTTACGTACTGCCGCCCGTGCAGCTTCTGTTTCGAGAATGCGTCTTGTATGTATCCAATTGCTTGTCTTGCCCACACTTGTCTTGAATATCTGATTGTCCTGAATATCTGATTGTCCTGATTGACTAGTATTCCATGGTGATTCCATGGTGATAGACTATTGAGTCCATAGTAAACTATGGTGACTATACAAATCTTCATCGATTGACGTCTAATGATGTGACCGGTAATTGGTTGGTTGACTGGGTTGAATGACTGATTGTGATTGGTTGACTGGTTGAATGACTGATTGTGATTGGTTGCTGATTTGACTGGTTTCCTGGTGATCCCTGAGACGAACTGATTCTAGCTGTACAATTACTAACATTAGGCTCGTCCAGCTTTGACTGCTGTTCGTTACGCTTCTGCCAAGGCTGCCCCTACTGAGGTCTCGTCCATCTTGGAGGAGAGAATCAGAGGTGTTTCTGAGGAAGTCAACTTGAACGAAACCGGTAGAGTTTTGTCTGTCGGAGATGGTATCGCCCGTGTCTTTGGTCTTAACAACGTCCAGGCCGGTGAGTTGGTCGAATTCTCTTCCGGTGTCAAGGGTATGGCCTTGAACTTGGAGGCCGGCCAAGTCGGTATTGTGTTGTTCGGTTCCGATGCTTTGGTCAAGGAGTCCGAGCCCGTCAAGAGAACCGGAAAGATTGTCTCCGTTCCTACTGGTCCTGAATTGTTGGGCCGTGTCGTTGACGGTTTGGGTAACCCAATTGATGGTAAGGGTCCTTTGAACAACTCTGCCACAGCCAAGGCTGAGGTCAAGGCCCCAGGTATCTTGCCAAGAAGATCTGTCCACGAGCCAATGCAAACCGGTTTGAAGTCTGTTGATGCTTTGGTGCCAATTGGTAGAGGCCAAAGAGAGTTGATTATCGGTGACAGACAAACCGGTAAGACCGCCGTCGCCTTGGACACCATCTTGAACCAAAAGAGATGGAACAACGGCACTGACGAGTCCAAGAAGTTGTACTGTGTGTACGTTGCCGTGGGTCAAAAGAGATCTACCGTGGCCCAATTGGTCAAGACCTTGGAGTCCCACGACGCCATGAAATACACCATCATTGTGGCTGCCACCGCTTCCGAGGCTGCTCCTTTGCAATACTTGGCTCCTTTCACCGCTTGCTCCATCGGTGAGTGGTTCAGAGACAACGGCAGACACGCCTTGATCATCTACGATGACTTGTCCAAGCAAGCCGTGGCTTACCGTCAATTGTCTTTGTTGTTGAGAAGACCACCAGGAAGAGAGGCTTACCCTGGTGATGTTTTCTACTTGCACTCTCGTTTGTTGGAGAGAGCTGCCAAGATGTCTGAGGCCAATGGTGCCGGTTCTTTGACTGCTTTGCCTGTCATTGAGACCCAAGGTGGTGATGTGTCTGCTTACATTCCAACCAACGTCATTTCCATTACCGACGGTCAAATTTTCTTGGAGGCCGAGTTGTTTTACAAGGGTATTAGACCAGCCATTAACGTCGGTTTGTCTGTGTCCCGTGTGGGATCCGCTGCCCAGGTTAAGGCCATGAAGCAAGTCGCCGGTTCCTTGAAGTTGTTCTTGGCTCAATACAGAGAAGTCGCCGCTTTCGCCCAATTCGGTTCCGACTTGGATGCCTCCACCAAGCAAACCTTGGCTAGAGGTGAGAGATTGACCCAGTTGTTGAAGCAAAAGCAATACAGCCCATTGGCTGCTGAGGAGCAGGTTCCTGTGATTTACGCTGGTGTTAACGGTTACTTGGACAACATCGAGCTCTCTAGAATTGGTGAGTTCGAGGAGGCCTTTGTGTCTTCTTTGAAGTCCAACAACGGCGGAATCCTTGAAGCCATCAAGTCCAAGGGCGAGTTGTCCAAGGAGGAGTTGGCCTCTTTGAAGGAAGCCACTGAGTCTTTTGTTGCTTCTTTCTAAGCGGTTCCTTGCATGTAGACTGAAGTGCCGTGGTGACACGAACACAAAGATACACTAAATCAAAATATTTACGATATATTCGATGATCGTCTGAATTTGACTGTAAGAAAACGTTTGGATGCGTTGGTCTCTCAAAATGATTAATACTGCATATACTGTGGTGTACGGGTGCGAGACACATGAACTCCACAAATTCTCCAATGCACCATCCGGAAGAGTCTACACAAACAAATAATAAAGTATGGGCAGACTAGCTCTTGATTTGAGTTCCCATATGCCTGAAACGGGTTTGTTTGAGGTCTTGGACTACGATTACGAGGCTTTAGAGCACCAGAAGCAGCAGGACGCCGATTTCGAAGTGGATTTGGCGTACCTTGTGAATACGGCCACGGAGATCGGGACACGGGACCAAAAGGAGAGCTTGAAAGGGTTAAAGAGTGGAGGAATGGTGAAAGGAGCAGGCCCCTCGGAATTTGATCCCCTCGGACCCCGGAACTCGGCACGGTATACCGGACTCGGGCCCCACCCAAGCCTACCAAGGCGGCCCAATACGGGCCAAAGTTCCAAAGCCATCAAAATCATAAACAAAAGCAAGACTTTAAAACCAAAGGTTTTACACCAGCAAGTCACGGCGGACCTTTGGGCCATTTCGTTTCTGAGTGACGACGAGACCCCCGGAACTGCCCCACACCCGAGCCGAGGGCGGAAAAAGCCCGTTAAAAAAGGAATATGTTCAGAAAAAGCAGAAGATTCTTTTGAAAACCCTTTACACTCCCAAAACGGAAATGTTTCCTTCCAGAATCAAGCAGATTCATTCTCCAATGTAGAAGCTTCACGTGGTGATCTGCGCGCAGCGAAACAATGGCAGAATAATGTCCACGCACACAGGATTTCTAGGGATAAGCAGGTCAAATCGTCAGAGCAGGATACCTTGAAAAAAACTCATAAAGAGCCTCGGCTGCATTTCCTAAACCTTTGTGAAACATATCTTGCATCGGAAACCCCCGAACTCCTGGCCAATCCCAAGTTAAAAACCCCTATAAACGACTCCAATTTGACCAACCTGTTCAATTTGATCAATCCTTTAAATCCTGTCAATCCTTTAAAATTGTCCAATTCCAATTCCAATTCCAATACGACCAATCACAATCCTTTAAAATTGACCAATCATAATCCTTTAAATTTGACGAATCATAATCCTTTAAATTTGACGAATCATAATCCTTTAAACTTGGCCAATCATAATCCTTTAAAATTGACCAATCATAATCCTTTAAAATTGACGAATCTGTCCAATCTGTCCAATCTGTCCAATTCCAATTCCAATTCCAATTCCAATTTGTCTAGGGCCCAAGAGTCTAGATTCAAAATGTCTGGAAATACCGAAACTGTCATTGGACAGAAGAAGGAATTGTTAGAAAAGAAGGTGGAAGAAAATGAAAAAATAGAGAATCAAGTGGAGAGTGGCGAGGAAAACGTGAGTTTAAAAGAATTTGTTAAAGATGGCGGAAATGGGAAGGGTGGGTCACGTGACTTAACCAATGTACCCCATAATGACACCCCGGAGCCCAAGAAGCCAGAATCCAAGGTTTTAAAGAGTGAAAAGAGTGAAAAGAGTGAAAAGAGTGAAAAGAGTGAAAAGAGTGAAAAGAAAGAAAAGGAGAAGAAGTCTCCCAAAAGTAAAGCCAAAGGTGCTTCCAAAAACAATACCCTTAGAAACGGTACCCCAAAAAACGGCACTCTTAAGGCTGACCCTTTGAAGTCTCCTGAAAAGGAGGAGAAGGAGAAGGAGGAAAAAGAGAAGAAGGAGGAAAAAGAGAAGAAGGAGGAAAAAGAGAAGAAGGAGGAAAAAGAGAAGAAGGAGGAGAAGGAAGAGAAGGAAAAAGAGAAGAAGGAGGAGAAAAAGGAAGAGAAGGAGAAGAAGGAGGAGAAAAAGGAGGAGGTTAAAAAAGTGAATGGGTCATCGTCACGAGCCACGAAAGTGACGCAACTCCCCGCCATTCCACCAGTTTCCACCATTTTCGGCCTTGACCACCACCAGATTTTTACACTGAAAACAAGTGATGTTAAGGTGAAACTCTTGGTGAACCTGAAGACGCTGGCCATGTGCAGGAACGCCTTGGATTTCGTTCATACGGCCAATAAGGCAGCACAGCCACTTTTCCACAATACGCATCGAATGACACAGTTTATTACCGTATGTGTCAATGTGGCATTATACGAAGCCAATGGCTTTAATGCTGTCACCAAAGCCCACCCGGACTTGTTGCTGTGGTTGCCTGTATATGACCACTTGACTCTTACGCATACCAAAACAAATTTGACGGTGTCGACCAAAACGGCCCACCGTAACCAGGTTGACTATACGGTGTTGTCCTTTTTCGGCCACATTTTGGTGTGGGCATTGCATCTTCAAAACGAGGCCCATATTACTCCCACTTTGGCCGACCGCTACAGCTTGAGTCTTTCCACGGCCGATGTGCTCCGCAGCTTGGGAGGCTACCATTTGTGGGACCGGTTAAGAAAGGAGAAGACCATGAACTTGAAGCGGTGGAAACATATCCAGAAGTTCCGGCAAATTTTTGCGTTTGAGGAGAACCAGTTTGTGTTGATATTGCGCTTCATGAACCTTGACACTGAGATTCCTTGATCTAGTCAATTAGATTGTTTAATCTGGTTTTGTCTAAATCATTAGAAGCTGAGTGGGAGAAGTAGAAGGAGAGTTGAAGATGGTGAAACCGATTGTATCCACTGGGGATTGCATATAAGGCGACATTCTTACCATTGAGCAGCAACTCATAGCTCGTTAGTAGCTAGTCATAAAGCCGTTTAGGCTTTAATTATTTGATGCGTTCAATCAAATAAACAATCCACTAGTTCAATAAATATATGCTTATCTGCAGGAGGCCTCAATTGGTACTCACCAAATCCACCAGAATCAATCTCCCTTAGTCACCTTTCAGTTCTTGCGTTTATTTGGATCCAACAATACTGGAAATGCCCGGTCCTGCACTCAACATGACTGTTCCACAACCTCCCATAGACAGAGTAGACAGAAGGACAGAGTAAACTTCTTTTATACTGTCTAGTATAATCCAGGGGACTAGACAGACTATCCTCTGTGGGACACTAATCTCCTGTATTGATTCCACTAGACATTTGGGATGCTGGGATTGAACCACTAGGAAATTAGACTTCAACAGTCTCACACAACTGTAGCTCCGCTAATTCATCGTCCCCAACAAGTTCAGCATGTTCCTCAACAATAAACAGCCGGATGGCCCACTTGGCCAAGGCATTGCATACTATTGGACCTTAACATAAACATTTCAGAATATTGGGCCCATTGTGTTATTGGTATCCAATCACTTGGAGAATTGGGTACGTCACTTCCCAAATCCCATGTAAGGCCACTCTTCGTGGTGAGTACAGGTTCTTCTGCTCTTTTGATACGTCCTCACCACTGGTTTTCTTTGATTTCTTTGATTTCTTGCATTGTGATAGGTAATGTCCTAGCTGGCCATAATTGTAACACTCAAGAGTTGAAAGATCCTTCAGATTAAGTCCTTTCTTGACGATTTGGTAATCTTGTAGAACAGACAAGTCTTTCTTTTGCAATCTTTCCCGAGATACATGATCCTATTCTCATTTAGTTCGTCAAGGCTTTCCACCATTATGTCAATAGATCTTTCACACTTTAATCTTGACCATTCTTTGTTAGGCAATGTGACCCATCCCTCTCGAAGAATCTTCTCAAAAAACTTGATGATTGTATCAATATCGCAGCATCTTTTCAAAAGGATAAGGAAGTACCTGACTTGATCCATTCTTCTGAAATCCCAAATCCGGAAACCTTGGGGTTGCTGGCAATGTTCGGATGGTACACATAAGTTTCTCGATTCAGAACACTTGGTCTATTATCCTTAATGTAATCCCGAAGATCCTGCGTTGATCTTCTATTCATATATCCTTCAAAGATACGTTGGCTTATGTGATTCTCCACAAGTTCAACAATATCATCTTCAACATTCAAAAGATAATTTTCATCCAATTGGGAAGCTTCAAGTGATATGATTTCTGGTTTCTTTGCCAAGTGTTCAAACACCTTATCTGGACCTTCATAGTATACCATAATGTATTCCACTAGTTTAATACTCTCCAAAGCTTTCACCAACTCAGCTTCTAGCAATAGAGCCTTCTCATTCCGATTAATAGTAATAGGTAGAGTAATTTTCAGAACACATTTTCCTGATTCATAATCTTTTGGGTGTTACCAGAAACACTTACGTAATCCGGCCCCTTTGTCTCATTAAACCTCAATAACCTTATTAGATGAGCTTCAGTAGTCATTTGTATTCTGTTTTTTTGTATTCTGGAGTGTATTCTGGAGTGTATTCTGGAATGTAGGCTGGAGTGTATTCTGGTTTGTCTTCTAGACTGTATTCTAGACTGTATTCTGTAGTGTCTGCACAAACATAAAAAATAGTTGCTGTAAATTGAAGGGGCGGGGGGGCTCCTTATATAGTCATTTCTGGAGCTCATTTGGTGCCCCTTAAATTGTTGCGAAAAAACCTCCTGTTTCATGTCGCTCCTGCATGGAACCATGCGCGGTGTGCATATCTCACCTGTCAATAATTTATACTGACTACCCCACTCTACTGACCACCCCCCTATCTAGACTCTTGGGTCGGTTATTATTGGCAGATTAAGTATGGGAGGAGTCAGGGTAGTGCATATTAAAAGTGGTGGAATTTAGAATAAAATCACTGTATAGTAAGTGTTAGTCAAAGTTGTTATGAGTCGCACACTACCACAGAATGACTATATGCAGGGAATCCAAAGAACTACCTCCAAAGAAATTACATTCTATGTCTGAGTTTAAAACTCTATATTTCTCTGTACCAATCCCAAAAATTCATATTTAGTCATTGAATAATCACCATCTGTACGTACGGCATCATATACAGGATATACAAGTTGTATACAGCACAGATGAATCATATACAGGATATCTATACTATATGCCAGATAAAGTAATAATATTCATCGGAGTAGCAATATTTGACATTGCAATGCATAGAATAGTGCAGTGAATTATTCGTGAATACTACGGAATTGCTCTGACATTTGTGGATTGAATTAACAACCTTTGGATGCTTATATGCAGGACACCTTTAGTTTAATATAAGAACTTAAGCCACTAACATGAGCTTTTTTCTAGAAAAAAAATGGTTAGCAGAAATGGTGCTACAATATCTACAAACCCCCGTTTTTTGACTGGAAAAAGGAATGGCATAGACCCAACTTGTGCCAATGATATTCAAAAAATCGACTATCCTGCATATAAACACACCTTAATACCACAGTATTTCATAGCAATTAATAGTAGGGTCAAACGATGAAGAGATTAGTAGTAGACTGTATATAGTTGGATGGGCCGGAATTGGGCCGCGGTCGGAATTCATAAACTGGGTCACCTAAAATGGTACACACCCCATTTTTTTATATTACAAATAATACCTACTTGATGTCCGGAATTCCAGCATTCCAAAAATACCAATTATGAAATGCTACGATTGAAAAGGCGGTGCTTGCGTTGGGCTTTTTTCTGCTGAGGTAGCCGGGTGTACGGATGTTTCACCCTCGGTTCTGCCCATATTATACATATCTTTCAAACTTCTATAATTCCAGTAAAGTTTTCATATTATTATTCTTACTAATAACAATCACACGGCTACCTGCGGTAGTGCTTTAGCGTATTCTACAGTTTTACTCTATCTTCATTTATTTTTCAATCACTCATCTCTTGATCATTGCTCGGTGACCCACTTGTAGATCTTCTCCGTGTCACGCTTGGCCCAGTTGCTCTTGGCTGTGATCATGTCCAAGGACTGAGCCAAGCTCTGGTCAAACCCAGTGGTGTTTTTGCCTGCAAAGAAGGCCTCCACCTCCTTCTTCTGCTCATCCTTAGTGAAGCCGGACGATGCAATCGTCACCACAGATCCCAACATCGACAATCCGGGAGGCAACAACTTGTAGATCTCGTCCCAGTGGCTGGTGAACCATGCCCACAACGTCTCCACTCCTTTGGTGTGTGCCCTCATGCCTTGCATTGGGATGTAGATATCCTGAGCCTTGACGATGTCGGTATTCAACAATAAGCCAGTGACCTTCTTAAGAACGTCATCGTCCTCAAACCGTCCAAATGATCTCAATGCAGCTATCTTCTCCTCGGTGGACGAAGGGTTCGTATAAATCTTGTAGAGCTTCTCGAACTCTGCCACTCCTCCACGTCTGGCCACCGTGTTGAAGATCGATGCCATCAAGTTGGGGTTGATGGCCGACTTGTCGCCCTGCACAAAGGCCTCGAAACTCTTGTCAACAAACTCAAGCGCTTGCTTGTCGCTGGATGCTGCTGCCGAAGCAAAGAGAAGAGACTTGAGTTGCTGCTCTGCAAACGTGTCAGATTCAGAAAACTTCCATCCAACTTCCTTCAACTTGGAGCTGATCAACTCAAGAACAAAGCCATTCAATGCTTCCTTGATCTTCTCGTCTTCGAACAATAAGGCGGCCTTGATCTTGATGATACTGGTCAAGGCCGATTCCCAAACAACGTAGTTGGACTCAGAAGACCAGGCTTTGACCAAGTTAAGCAAGTCGGTACTGCTGATGAATCCCGAAGAGGCCAACGATCCTGCATCTGCGACAAGACCCACACGGTCCTCAACGGATAACTTTCCGTCCACTCCAGCTTGTCCAAGCTTGGTCCATCTCTCTGGACTGTATGCAGTCCGGTACACTCCCGCTTGGTCACCATTCACCTTGAAGAAATCATCGGAAATGTCAAGCTTGATGCTGGTGCTTCTGGTGTCCAACACAGCAGACTCATCCACTCCGGCACTTGTTTTGATACCAAGGAATACTGGGTACAACGTCGTGTCCTCGTCTTCCTTGACATCTGCAGTGGCAAGAAAACGGTGCTGAGTGAAGGTCAACTCAGTTTCCTTCTCCTCAACATGCACCACAGGGTATCCAATCTTCTTGGTCCAAATGTCCATGACCTTAACCACGTCTTTGCCACTGACATCGCTCAAAGAGCGCCAGAGATCCGAAGTTTGCGTGTTTCCCCACTTGTGTTTCTTCAAGTAGTTAGAGACTCCCTTGATAAAAGTCTCCTCGCCCAACCAGCGCGAGATCATCTTAAGCAACGACGAGCCCTTGGAGTAGGAAATGGCGTCGAAGATTTGGTTGATCTCGTCGGCTCTCTTGACTGGCACCTCGATTGGGTGGGAAGATCTCAACGAGTCCAACGACAATGCGTGCTGCAACGAGTCAGCAACATAAGATTCCCACACCTTCCAGTCTGGGAACAACGAGTCGCATGCGTACCACGACATCCACGTGGCGAAACCCTCGTTCAACCACAATCCATCCCAGAAGTCCATGGTAACCAAGTTTCCAAACCACTGGTGTGCCAACTCGTGCATGACCACCTCGGTGACTCTCTGCTTAGTGCTGATACCCGAGTTCTTAGGGTCCAAGAGCAAGTCCACCGTTCTGTAGGTGATACATCCAAAGTTCTCCATGGCTCCGGCAGAAAAGTCGTGGATGGCCACCATGTCCAATTTGGGCAATGGGTATGGGATATCGAACTTTCCATCAAAAAACTTCAAAGTGCTGGCAGCAATATCAGCGGAGTACTGGCCCAAGTGCTCAGAGCCGGGTGTAGCCCAGACCTTGATTGGAACGGAGTACTCGTTGTTCTCCACCGACTTCAAGTCTCCAACAATGAATGCCACCAAGTAGGTAGACATCAATGGGGTGGTGTTGAAGGTGGTCTTCTTCTTACCGTCCTCAAGCTGCACCACCTCCTTTTCGTCCATGTTCGACAAATGAACCAACTTGGCGTCAGAAACCAAAGAGATATCAAACTTGGCCTTCAAAGCTGGCTCGTCAAAAGATGGGAAGGCACGACGACAGTCTGTTGGCTCCATCTGAGTAGTGGCCAAATAGGCGGTCTTACCGGAAGCATCAGTGTAAGAAGAACGGTAGAAACCGGCCATCTTGTCGTTCAACTCACCAGTGAACTTCAAGGCCAACGTAGCATTGGAATCCTTTGGCAATTGCGAGGCCAAGTGGAAAGTCACGGTCTGCTTGGCGGTGTCAAAGTCGTACTTGTCGACTTTTTCGCCATTAACTTGAGCAGAGTGGATTTCAATCTCCACGGAGTTGAGCACAATGGTGGACGAGTCCTCCTGGACTTTCAAGTCGATATCCAATTCACCATCGAACTTGAACGTGGTGAAGTCGGGCTCGAGCACCAAGCCATAGCGCAAGGGTTTGACGTTAGTAGGAAGCACTTCACGAGAAGGCGAAGTTTGGCACATGATGTGATTTGTGTAGAATAAGTGGCGGCTATTGTGGGGACCCTCGTCCTTTTATGAGCGCGCACACACCGCCGTGCCATGAAGCCAGCTGGGTGCAAGGCTCAGAACGCTGCAGCAGAGATTAGCCTATTACGAGCTTCTCAGAAAAAAATTGTCTGACCAGATTTTAAAGACACCCCCATAGTGTAGCATAGTATTTTAAAGCACAGTCATTTTTATGCTGTTCTTTTTCTCTTCTCCTTTGTGTTCATTGCAAAACGATGATCCATATTCTGGCTAATTGGCTGAATCCCCAACATTCATTGTCAGCTGATATACGCAGGAAGGGTAGAATTTTGGGCGGCCCCTCTACCAATCATTTCAATGAATCTGCTACTAAAGAATGTTCTTTTTGTGGTTAGGAAAAACCCCAGATGAAGCCTCCATAGGTAGAATCATAAATTTATGTCTTTTTTTCATGGGGGAACGTAGCCGTTTATATAGTAATTGCAACCAAGAAATCGCGCACTGTGCGGATTACGCCTCATCCAAAAGAAGCAAACCCCATCTGTTTCTGTAATCCATACATGCATTGCATTTGCTTGCAGGACACTAATTGTCTTTTTCAGAGACTCTCACTGAAACGTGATCGTAGAGGATAATTTCACAGCTCTGGCCTAGACCCAAGTGATTGATTTCAACGGCGGTAAGGGCTGCAAATCGGTTTCACTACAGCATTGTGGTTGGTATTATATGCTGTAAATCGATAATATGCACTGTAGTTTCAGGTTTATGCACTCAGTGCATTGCATGTTTCATAAGTACGTCAGATTTGCCACCAAGGTATCGGGGTATATAAGAAGGGGTTCCCTCGCCTTCGAGCATAATTATTCTGCGGTGTTACGAGAATGTGAGTATTTACAAACAAGCATTTTGTCTATTAAAATGATTCAATATTCCAATTAAAGTGTACCTTTTGTTTTTTGTCTGAGCAAGGATTCCAATCGAGAATTTCGCAAGGCATGTCGGCTGTATATGGAAAAGACATGAGTGTTGGTGGGTGTCACAGTGGTCATTCTTTAATCACCACATTTTATGAACCCTGGCCTGGGATATAACTTCTATTATCGATTGGAAGATGTGTTACTAAGTATTTAACTAAAGCTTATAACAATATCAGCAGGTTCAATTGTTGTCGAATCCGCCAAAGGTAAATTTCACCAAAGGTATGTTTCTGAAAGCAATTGTCGTTTACAGCTATAAAAAGGGTGTGAAATACTTGGCCCTTGAATTTCACCAAGGGAGACCAGTCGCTGTGAATATGATGTCAAATGTTTGATTAGTCATTAGAATTTATTTCTTTGCTTCAATTTGCTAAAGTCCAAATTAAAACTCAAAGAAGAAATGGTGGGAAAGTTTGATAGTGAAATTTCAAACAAATATTTGTTCAACACTCATGATGGTGACCAGTCCGAGCATTGAAGACATTAGTCAGGAGAGGCAAACCAGGATACGAAATAACACATTAATGGAACCTTTATCTTGTCAGACACGAGGACCATGAAGTCCTGAACAAACCCGCTAGTGCTTGACCTTTTGTTTATTTTTCCCATAACTTGACGAATACATCAAAGACCTTCTACTTGATCTATGGTGCCGAAAGTAGATGTTCAACCAGCTTGACATACTTCAAAGCTTTTTTGAAAGTCTCTATACAAAAGGAGATACACTTCAAGAGGAAAGATTTTCAATTACGACTAAAAAAAGAGAACATAATCAAATTCAGCAAATACTCTCCCCATTGGTCTCACCATGAAAGTATAGTACAGAGCATGTGCCAAAAAATGAATTAATTGGTATCAATTCAACTCAAGCTGACCAACGATTTCTTGATAAACCTCAATTGGGTCGATTCTTGACTATTTCCGGGTCGTTTCCGAGGCAAAGTCCTCATTCTCGAGCCAGCCCACAATGCCCTCATGCAAGATCTCCACCTTGACATTATGAGGTCCATATTTTTCTAAGTGGTCCTCAGCCCAGCCTCCAATATACGACGCTCTCTTGCCGGACAGATTGCAGTGGATAATGATCCGTTCAGCTTCTGGATTGGCCTTCAACACCGGCACAAGAAACTTCTCCTGGATATCATTAGGGCCCTCGATGTTCGTGGCGGGAACATGCACGGCCAGCGTGATGGAGCCTTTTTCCTGCTCATTGCGGATATCCACAACTGTCACAGACTTTGGGTTACTTTGCAATTGCGAGAAAAGCTCTGTGTTTGGTAAACGTGGGGTAACCGTTGCCAGCTGCAGCAGCTCCCATTTATTGAGCCATTCCGGTACAGGATACATCTGCGGTATGAATATTGAGGATTTTCGCTAGTAAAAGTTGTGGCCGAAAGGGATATTTCTATCAATTGGGGTTGGGGTCTACTGTGGCGGGGGATCTTTCTATTATGACGACCAACACCGTGTGTCACGTGCACGATCGAGGGACTGCAGATAAGAACTAGCATCAACTGAAACTTCTTTCAATCAGAATTTTCAGGAAAGAGACCAGGTTATTTTTTTATTTATTCCGATATGACTCAATCTGAAAATGGGCTATAGCTACTGTTGATTATGGAACATTGTTTTATATGCAGGATACACATAGTACATTCTTGGAAACTGCCAAACGTCCTATTTCGGAGAATTTATGCTCTTCAATACCTCTACTGAGAAAGTCGGATACTATGACATACCTCAGATCATGGCGTCGAAGTGTTTGGAAGAACATCTTAATGTGTTGCTATATGCAGGATATTGCGCATGGACCAGTTGAAACATCAAATCTATCCACCGATACACAAGCCAAATATGTCGTGGGTTCCTGCAGATCTCCATTCGGAAGAAAAAGACGAGGCTCGGCTCCCCAATCGACCCAAATCACGTGGTGAAAATTGGGAGCAAGCCCAGCGAATAGCATCGGCCAATCCCTCAGATGTGCGGAAATGGGATGCCTTATTTGGCATCTTCGAGCAACAAGCCCAACAAACGGGAAACACGCCTGAAGCCCTAGCTAGTCTCAAGAAGGCGGTTTCAGCCAACTATTTGGCGTTTCTTCGGAGGTTCCCCTTTGCCACCGCATACTGGAAGCAGTTCCTGATTCTCCAATACAAGCTCTATGGGCCCCACGAATCCATAGAGTGTCTAGAAAAAGCAGTCAGTGCTCATCCCCAAAGTGTTGTTTTATGGGGAGATTACTTAGCGGGGTTGGTGGCCATGGAGACGGAAACCTGGAAGACTGGAATAGAGGCGAAAGAAAAAGAGACGAAAGAAGCAGAGATGAAACAAGAGAACGCAAAGGAAAAAGAGATTTCGAACGAAAAGGCGACCGCCACAAAGGAATCCAAATATACGGTGGATTTCATCAGAGGCCAGTTTCTCCGAGCCGAAACGCTTATTGGTGCCAATTTCAACTCCGATCTGTTTTGGGACAAGTTCATTGCATTTGAGTCGCAGATATCACAGCGGGATCCCAATCAGTCTGCATCGGTGCCGCTTTTGGCACTCTACTTGCGTCTTCTCCGTGTGCCATTATACCAATATGCACAATACTACGCCCAATTTGGCGAGTTCAGCAAGAACTTTGGCGCCAAGGATGTGATCCCGGATGCTTACATGCCGGAATACCTTGCCCGGTTCGACAAAGGCGATGTTTCCGGGCTCTCGGTTATCGAGTCCCTGCAGTTGGTGGATTTATATGCATACGATATCTTTTTGCAGACCCAGCAGGCGGTGACAGAGAAGTGGCAGTTTGAAAGTTCCCTTACTGTACAGGACTTTTCACCCATGGATCCATCCATTGCTGATGCTCAGCTCCAATCATGGCTTGACTATTTGGCCCATGAAATCCAGGCTTTTGGTGCCTTGGAGAGAAAAGTGACTATGCCTGTTTTCCAGATTGTGGATGGTGACAATGGAGCCACCGAAAAAAGCCTTTTGGAGGCTTCAAATTCCCCTGAAATCCGCAAGTTTGTAGCTGTGCAGAGTCTTTTTGAACGGGCACTCGTTCCTAACTCCACCAAAGAAGAATTGTGGGTGAAATACATCGATTTTCATCGGGAAAACACAGAAAATGGCGATGCTCAAGTCCGGGAATTATACGAAAAGGCCATCTTCTCTTTCCTTCCTTTGAGGTGCAGCGAGATCCGAATGAAGTACGCTCAGTACCTTTTAAAGGAAGACAGTTTTGACGCAGCTACGGAGTTCTGGCTAAAGGCGATCCGATTATATTCAGGACCACAGCAGATCTATGCCAAGGAAGCATACTTGCAATCGGTCAAGGAGATGGTCCTGATGTGGAGTGAAAACGCAGATGTGCAGGCCGTGCTAGAGTCTTTGTGTGGGACCCATTTTACCCGTGTGGATCGATACAAGACTGGCCCCAAAAATGAAGGGCCCAAAAAAGAGAACAAGGAAAAAAGAGCTAGGGTCAATGGGGAACACGTGACACAGCTTTCCCGGGCCTTGAACGACGATGGAATTGCAGTGGTTGCAGTGGGATATCTCCGAAACCCCCTCACCTCTATACAGGCCATCCGGAGTTTCTACAACCGGTACCATACTCAAAGTGCCTTTTCCCGCTCGGTGCAATTCTGGCGATTTTTCATGGAATTTGAAATCGGCGAAAAGAACTTGGAAAATTTGAAAACCATTATGGATTACATTGAAACCAGTACCGAGCTCCCCAAACGGGCCATTGACTGTTTCCTTGATATGCAGTACGAAGCCACTTCGGCCAATTTACCCCAGGTTTTTTCTTCGCCCAACAAAGAGGCCTTGCAGGAGATCCTTGTGCTTTTGAACGCCAAGAAATCGGACAATTTGGTGGTTAATGTCTCAGCACGAAACCGGTTGGCAAAGCTCCATTCCTTGGAGCCTGAAAACAGGCAGTTGGACCGCGCTGCTTCGTTGATGAAGCTCAGAGCCAAACATCTTGCTCATCCGGGCATCTTCGTGGATCACGTGCCGCAGCTCACCAACAGCTCAATGGGAAAAGAGTGGGTTTCCTTGCTTGACGACGATATAAAGGTTCCACCATTGCCAACGTTTAGAAACGTTGACAAAGCAAATGCTCCTATATCTTATCCCGATGAATAATGAGGGAGTATTGAGAGAGTATAAGTGAGAGAAGAGTCTGGTCTGATTAAAAATGTTTATTGAGAAATGCCTATTGGAGAGATTTTTGTTGACTATAACTCGCCTTGCATTCCAATGACGAGAATGGATGGCTTGAGAGATGCCTTGGAAGAAATCCGGTTGTTTCCAAAAACCTCGAGAATGGCCAAATTGGGACAAGTATCAGCAAAGCTTTCGGCCACCTCGTCATCGAACTTGCGGACAAAGCTGACGTCGATATGGGATAAAAGAGGGAACGACTTTTTGGAGAACTTGCCAAGTTCCTCTTTTGTCTCCCTTTCTTGTTCTGTGGGCAGTGTTTCCTTTCCAGTTACTTGCTGAAAGAAACCCTTGGAGAGTTTATTGACTGAATTTAATGACAACTTCACCAAGAATCCAGAGGAATGGGCCAAAAGTGCATCGATGGCCATATCGCCAAGGTCAATGCATTTGGTGAGATCCACCGTTTCGAGACCCCCGGTGTGGATCTCCGCTAGTTCCTTGAATGCCAGCGAAAACCCTTCATCGGAGATATTTACAAGATTCTTCATGGAGAGGTGCTGCAAATTAGGACAGAACTTGGCCACGCCCTCCTGGAGGAAATCGTCGGTCAAGTCTGAACATCCATCCACATTCAACGAAACAAGCGATTCTCCAGTGAGGGCCAAGATGTGGATCAACAAGTCGTCGGAAACAAGCGAAGGATTTTGGGGGTATGAGATCTCCAACGCCGTGAGTTTAGAGATGTACTGAGGAATCAACTCGTACACGGAAGCGGAGTCCAAGCCGTCCAAACGGGAAAGTTTTAGCGAGGAGAGTTGAGCCCCGAAGCGTTCTAAAAGCAGAATCAACGCTCCGTTGGAAAACCGGTGGGTGTTGCGGACTTCAAACTCCGAAAGCGGACAAATGGCCCCATCAAAGAACTTCTGCCACATGGGATCACTAATGAGGAAAGGCCCATTGAGAGAAAGCTTGCGGAGGTGCAGGAGCTTATCCATGAAATACACGAGGTTATCGTTGTGCAACTGGCCACACATGAAAAGCGTCAACTCCTCCAAGTTGCCGCAATAAGCGGCGATTTTATTGAGCGAGTCGGAATTGACATTGGAGCAGTCCCAGAACTCGAGTGTCTTCAACTTGGGGTTGAGAAAAAGTGTCAACGTGGAGTCATTCAACGACCGATTTTTCGAGAGGATCTTCAGGATCTTGTTGGTGTTGGTCTGGCTGATGCCGGCCTTATCGAGGTCACTAATGTTGTCGATGTTTTTGGTGATTTCAGCCACGCAAATGTCCTGGAGCGAGCTGATCTTGACGGCCTTCTTGTCGAGTAACGCCTTGGCCATTTTGCGCCGCCGTTTTCGGGCATTGGCCTGGTTTTTCTGCGACGTCTTCTCCCTCCGTTTGAGGATCTCGTTACAGTCTTCACAGATGTATCCCTTGAGTGGATCCGAGAACCGGGAATACACGGTGAGCGTGAATGAGTTGCCGCAATCAGCGCAGACTTCCTGGGCCCCATAATCGGCCTCATCATCCGAAAGTGTCAAGGCAACGTCAGCATCAGCATCGGAAACATTGGCAGAAGCATCGGCAGAAACATCAATAGAGCCCGAGAGATCAGCGGAGAAATCAGCAGAGAGATCATCATCATCCAGATCTAGATCACTGGTTTGCTCGATTTTGGGGGTTTTGGACCGGGACTTGGGTCTGCGGCTGGGAGCCAGCTCAGATTCCTTTTTCTGGCGAAATGCATCGGTGATTCCTTCCACGCGGAGAAACTCCGTCAATGCTGAGTTGGGCCCTCGGACCCGGGATCGGTTGTTCCGTGACATGAAGAGCAAGCAGTTGTTGCCACCCGTACACCCATCGAAGGTGTAATCGTAAGTGGTCGCACCGAAATATGCAGGACGTCAGAATGGCAGACAATTAGACAGATTAGACAGAATGTCTTAACTGTTAGACAAAATGGCAGACAGAACTGCAGACACTTACTTAAGTGTTGGACAGAATGTCATGATTTGGACAGAATTTCTGGACAGAATTTCTGGACTATTAGACAGAATGATTATCATGCAGGACGTCATTAAAAGTCTTAATTATTAGTCAGAATGTCTTTTGTATTGGATAAACTGATCATTCTCATCATCATTTTTAGTAGTACAAGTTATGGTTTTAATTAGTGGTTGAATTGTTAGCCGGAATTGGCAGCTCAGTGCTTTCTTTCAGTTCCGGGCCTTGTATGCAGGCTGTAACACATTATATGCAGTTCCGGGGCTTATATCCAGTTCCGACCTATTAACTTAGGTCACTCTATCCTCCCCACAAAAACTTCTTTTCGGGTAATTGAACTAGTAATGGATTTAACATACTATTCGTATGTATATTACTGAGCTAGAGCTTTGTGGAAGGAGTGTGGCGGGAGATACAGGAAAAAATTAATTATCACGTGACTTGTTTCTATTCCGAGGGTGGCAATTCCGAACAAAAGATTTTTTGCCATATATTCCTTCGTGGTAAGCCCTCTTGACTCCTGTGAGCCTAATGATATTATTTAATGATTATTATGTGGGGATTTGGATGTTCACATGTGACAGTCACGTGATGTGTACTTATATGCAGTACATAGCCTAATTAGATCATTAACAACCAAGAAACTAGTTCTATTCGTATAAATCATTAATATTAGTATAAATTAATTCAGTAGTAAGTGTAAGTAGTGTAAATGGGCCTTTAAAAGGGGTGTTTATGTTACACCCGTACACCAACAACAACGGCAAGAATAAAGCGCACCCACACACCAAACTCTAACCTAAACTAAACTCCAACCTAAACCAACCCAAAATGGAAACCGGATTGCCTCCCAGCTGGAGTTTACGCTACAGCAAAACCAAACACGCACCCTACTACTATAACCAGGTCACGCAGGAGTCCACGTGGGAAGCGCCCTACGGCAGCGACGAAGACAAGCTCAAGGCGTACGTGGAACAGTTCGACAAGAACGGCGGCAAACCAGTGGTTGGCAGTGACGGCAAAGTACGTGCACTGCACATCTTGATCAAGAATGAAACGTCCCGGCGGCCCAAATCATGGAAAAGCCCCGACGCCATTGTTCGGACCCGAGACGAGTCTATTTCCATTCTCCAAAACCTCCGCCAAAAAGTCTTGGATGGCCAAACCTCTTTTTCACAATTGGCACGTACGGAGAGTGATTGTTCGTCTCACGAAAAGGATGGTGACCTTGGATTCTTCTCTCGTGGCCAGATGCAGCCACAGTTTGAGGATGCAGTGTTCGCCTTGAATGTGGGCGAGTACTCCGATATTATCGAATCCGACAGCGGCGTCCATTTGATCCAGAGAACGGGTTGAGGCTTTTTGGAGATGGACCATGGAATACTTGAAGACATGGAATGAAGATGATGTCCTGAAGAGTGGAGATGGAAATATGGACATGAAGAATGGAGATGACCCATGAGGTACTTGAGGTCTGGATATGAATATGAACATCTGAAGTTATGGCTGGAAGTGTTTGAAGTTATGGCTGGAAGTATCTGAAGTTATGGCTGGAAGTATCTGAAGTTATGGCTGGAAGTATCTGAAGACATGGATTTGAAGTATGGTCTTTCAAATATGAATTATGGAAAGATGGAATATCCAAGTATGTCTTGCCATGGAAAGAAAGTCTTTTGGAGATTGAAATCTCAATATGGACATTTGATGGAGATGAGATTGAACATCAATATGGACATTTGATGGAGATGAGATTGAACATCTGAAAGTGTGGATTTGAAAACTCAGATATGAAAGAGTCGAACAGAAGTATGTAGATGGATGGACATGATACTGTCTATCTGTCCACTTTTGCTGTTTCATTATCCATTGCCTCTTCTAATGTTAAATTTCAAGCTAAAATATGAAACTCGAAAGGAGGTTGACATGGAAGTGAGAATAGACTTGTGGAAATAAGTCTGAAAGTACCGAATGGATATCTCTGTATGATCTGAAAGCTTCAATGTACAAAGTGTACATTACCATACACTCCACTCCACTAAATTGCAAACAGATCTAATTCAACTGGATATAAGAATTGAGCTCTTTATAGTGGTGTAGTGTTGAAGTCAGTAGTGGTAGTCAGTAGTAGTAGTTGTAGATACCAGATCTGGTACGATGGTGGGTGTGGAGTGCACTTAGATAAGCGAGCGTGCACTCCTCAAAACACCGCACTTCAAGTTTCACTCTCATCTCACTGTTCGTAGTCTCCGTCTCATCTCACTACTCCATGGACATTGAACTCGTTCTGCCGGTGAAGGTGACTTCCGGAAACCATACATCTGTGTTGGCGATTCTCGGACGGCAGAATCCCGTTACCATCCATGTCCGCCATACCCAGGTGCCGGTGCAGCCCAGTGCAGAGGTGAGTGCCATTATCCAACGAAATGAGCACCAAAACAAGCGGCGGAGAGTGGGGAAAAAGGTGGGGCCGGAAGATATGGACGTGGAGAAACATGAGGACGAGAATGAGGCTAAAATCGGGCCGGACTCTGCTCAATCGGGCGATGTCTCAGACGCCGACGCCGATGCCGACTCCTCCGACCATGCACACAACTTCGTGCCACTAGCCCGGTTCCAGCCGGAGAACCGGTTGCAGCAAGTGACCACGGTGTTCTACCCCCGGTTCCCGAAACTCAAGAAACAACACGTGAGTGCTTTGTTTGCCCGATTCCTTGAAAAATGCCCGTATCCGGGGGCCCAGGCAACGTTCCTGCACCTCGACTCGGTCTCCGACGATTTCCAGGGCATATATGTCCGTTTCCCAACCATTCAAATTACCAAGTGGGTCCAAAAACATTCCCAAACGGTATTCGATGCACTTGCCGTTTTCGATCAGCTAGAGCCAGAAAAAAGTGACGAGAAAGACAGTCAGGGCGAAAAAGGAGATCCCGAAAATGGGAACGAAGACTTCCTGACGGTCAGATCTTTCGTTTCTGCGGTCTTGAAGAATCCCCGCAATTACCAGTCCGCCGGTAAAACCAACACCAAGGACTTGGATGCAGTCATGGAGTACTACCGCACGTATAAGGTACAGAATCTGGACTTGGTGGAGGTACCCAAGGAAATGAAGGACTCCATTGTTCGGGATATTATCCGGTTCCGGTCCCGTGTGTTACTCATAGAAAGAGAGAACCGGAAAAAGGAAATCGAAAAGGAAAGGCGTTCTGCCAAGCGTCGTTTGATCCAGATCTACGAGAGCATCCGAAGCCGGGCTCCCGAGGAAACAAATGACAGAAATGACCCCACAAAGGATGAAAGTGGGGAAGGAAATGGAAATGCTGGGGAAAGGGGGGAAGAGCCATATTCTTCGCTTTCCGATGAGCAGTATGAGGAGGTGCTTGCACAGAAAGAAGCAGCAGCGTTGGAGGCCGAGTATACGGCCAAAGTGGCGCTGCTTCAAAAGGCCGAGAGCCACAAATCCTCTCTCTTGGCATCTCTCGCCGAGCTCCAGGCCTATGAGGAGTACCTTCTCGAAAACAAGCTCACGTTCATGGACGATCTCAAGGTGTTGGAAGATTCTGCACCCAATGATGTGCCTCTGGAATTGGCCACGCTGGCGTTGTACCATACCAATCCACGGGAATACTTGCGGATGAGGAACATTGAAAGGACCAAGGAGGAGGCCTGGGAAGCGGAAGAGCGGCTGAAGATGCGGAACTCAGTGGATTTGTCTTTGAAAACAGGCAAGCGTTTGGAGTCAGAAAGGACAGAACAGGTTAGGCCCAGAGATGAAGATAAACAGTCCAAAATATCCACAGATAACGTTTCTGACTTCAAGAATTCTGATTCCGATAAAGACTCTTCTTCGGGCTCTTGTGTATTGCAAGAGTTTTCAGAGGAAAAACTTCTGTTGGTCAAAAACCACATTTCGTCATTGATCGAAGATTATTTGGGCGTCAAGGAGGAAGTATTGATCGACTATGTGTATGATTTTCTCCTCGAGCACAATTTGGATCGAAAGGATGTGCTCGTTGCCGAACTCTCGGAAACTTTGGACGACGACTCGGTGATTGTCGTGGACCTGTTGTATGAGTATGTCATGAGTCAAGCGAGCTCGTCCAGTTGAGCATCTAGAAATTTAGATTCCTCTCAAATGATCCAGAACAGGCTATATGATAGTCTCTGACGGGGGAATCAGTATATAGGGCATCGGAATCAACTATAGATAAATTTTTTGCTGGCCCATCAGGCCAGTCAGAAAGTAGTCGACAGAAACAGTAGTCAATAGACACTATAAACCAAAGACTGGAAACTGGAAACTGGAGTAAGGTGAACTCAACCCGTTTGGGAGCTGAGCGGCATGCAGTAGTATATCACGGTTATACGTTAAAGGATTTTTGACTGGGTCCTCCATTCTCCTTTTCTTTTTCTTCTCCTTAACCTCAGTTTGCAACTTGCAATTTTGCATCTCTCATTCCGTCCCTTTTCACCATTGTCTTTTCTCTATATTGTACTCTCTCTTGTCTCAATCACTTTGCCTTCCCTTAACTTCCATTGAATCTCAATCCTTAGCTCATAGTCTACCATCTTCATAGTCCATAAAGAAACCTGCAACATCAAACACCTGGTTAATTTAGAAACCCCCAGCCCCTTAAACTGCTATACCACTATATTGTATCATCATGGTCCCTTTCCTCCTTAAAATAGCAACCGCCGAGGTCCCATATACCACTGCTAAAGGACCTGAGGCTGCAGAATGTTAGGACTCTGTCATAGGATACTTAAAACAAAGTTATTAGTTAGATTTTTCTCTCCTCTGTAGACTCATAGTGGGTAATAAATTCAATGGAAAGGGAAATAAGCAGCGGATGAATTATTGCTGGGGGGTAGGGGGCTTTATATATTTCGCAGTGTGTTGATCCTGCATGGCTGGTGGCTGCAAATAAACAGGGCGGGGTGAGAAAAGGGATTTTGTCTATAAAAGGACGCCTCCCCCCAAATTTCTCGCTCCTCATTTTTTCTCTCAACAAATTCCAAGGTTCCTCCTTCCTTCTTCTTCTTCTCCTCTCTTCTTCTCTCTCTTCTTTTTCCTTCTCAAATCATCATACTTTACCTGAAGACCTGATTCCATTATATGGTGCTTCACTGTTAGTGAATGGCTGTTGTCTGTTGAGTGAACATTTTCACTCAGCGTTTCTTTGATTGTGAATTCGCAAGCACGAACGCTTGAAATTTCCGATAGTGATTCCGGTTATAGATTATAAAAGATCTTTATGATTTAATAACCATCTAGCACCAACCCCACGAGTTGGACGTACAAGAGTGAAGAAAGATCAACAAAAAGCGGTTGGGTCATGAAATGGATCATATTGTGGTCAACCCAGTATTACATATGACTTGGGCCAGCTTGAAATCACAGGAGAGTTCCAGGAAAGAAATTCCATGTGCCCGGAAAAAGGTTTGGAGGTGTGGAGATTTATTTGACCTTCTTTACTATGAGCATGTGGTGCATTACTTGTCAACGGAAGCTACCTGCTTCTAACTCCCAAACCCCATCTATATAAATGGATAAGGTTCTTTATTGACTAGGAGTCTATGAATGTTTTGAATGTTGGGGTGTACTTATCCATGGAAGATGTCGTTTTCATGCAATGGGTTCTCATGTTAATTCCTCATTTGAGCGTGAAATGAAAAGAAAAGAATCCTACTGAATTCGTATTTGAATATAGTTGGCTTGGTTTTGGTTTGGTTTTGGGAATGGTTGTTGAAGGTTCTGGACCAGGCACTCCATGTTGACTTCTATGATGATATCATAAGCATTTCGAAAGGACGGAACCATGATGAAAACAAAACATTTCTACTCCATGCGCTTCGAATACCCGAAGTCCATCCATTTCTGGATTCATTAGGATTCCTATTGTCTCTATGGCATTGCCTGTGTTTGTCTAATTGTCTAATGAACTCACTGGATTAATCGTACATACTTGAGAATTCAATGGCTGACTTTCTGAAGCTCTTGAGTTCCATACTGTACAAAAGTTATGGAAGATTTTTAATACTGGTTTCGAGCTCTGAGACTGGTTATTAGCACTGGTCTGGTTATGAACACTGACATGGTTACGAGCACTGGTTATGAACACTGGTTATGAACAGTGACTTACACATACCGTGACGTGTTGTCATACTCTCATAAACTGTCGGTTATGAACCAATCTCTAATAATATACAGCTTCAGTGTCATCTCTTCTACTCAGATATTTCGGTACTAAAGTATACCATGATAAATTCCTGCATATAATGCAAAGGTTCAAATCTCCCTTACCGATAACTTTCATCCTTTAATTTAACCGTCAATCTCCTTTTGACAATTCCAGTAGATGATTGACGAGTAGAAATCGCCTCTAAACATTGTTCTATAACAATAGTCGACTGATTGATTGTCTCTGGTTATGTGCAGTACATACTTATATGCAGTACATCTTAAAAACGTAAAGGTTCTTCGTCTATAACAATTTCCTTACTTTCTAATGCCGTTCCGGTGTATAAGCGGGCATGGGATATATTGAATAGGTTATGAGTCACTGATATAACCGGGTGGCACTGCATATAACCGAGGGGAGAGGTTAAGAAAGTATAGTGGAGAGTAGACGAGAGTGGAGAGTAGGATGATTACTAGGGTCAAAAAATACTTCTCATTAGTTTTCTTTCAGCAGATACAAAAATAGATAAGTAGCAGTCGTCTTAACATATACTGTCTGGCATCACTCTTGGGAGACAGTCAGTGGGCGCCACAAGCGTCTGCTCGAAACACCAGAATCGTGGATCTGGTGGTATCATGGAGGAGGGATTCTGGGCTTTCGTGACCGCTCGAGTGTTAGCTTGCCCAACCAAGAGAGTTTTGTGCATTGACAGGACGCGATATGGGTGGTCTGCTCAAAGAGACGGAGTCACTCATGTCGCTCTCGGAGTCAGACGAGGGGAGCACCACGTTTCTCTTTTTCTGGAGACGCTTGAAGAGGAACACCATCAAGCCCATGTATGCAATGGTTCCAATGGAGGCTCCGGTGATGATACCGGCCACACTGCCCGACTTCATGCCCTCGTTATTGTCAGAATCGAGCGATCCGTTACCGTCTGTTCCACTGCTCAGTATCGTGGGGTCAGTGTTGAGGTTGGTGAGCGGAATCCGGATATCGATCAACAGAGCAAGCTTGTTCTCGGTGCCATCGGGGTTATTGTACAACTTGGAATTGCCCACCTGCACGAGCTGCTGTAACGCGTCCACAGCAGACTCAGGAAAGTAAACCTCGGCCACGGTGATGATGTAGTCCATGTTTTTGGCCGTGTAAGGCACAAGTTTCCGAACAAAGACCTTCTTGTAGTCCTCACTCTCTCTGAAAGGGAACGTCAAGGTTGAAGGCAAGTAGTCGAAGATCTGAGCAGATGAAATTCCGTGGTTGACCACAAAGGGGTAGTTCAAAGACTCCTTGAACCCTACAGTCACCACCCTGAAGCCATCTCCTGGCGAATCGGTGGTTGCTGGTGTAATGGCCTTGGGCAATCCCGAAGTCTTGGTGGCTTCGCCTGTTTCAGTCGCAACTTCGACGCTAGTGTCATGGGTTTCCTCAATGATCTGCGAGGGAAGCCAGTTCTTGGAGCTGGTCGTGGCAACTAATTGGGTAGTGGCAGATTCTGGTGTTCCAACTGGTGCCGGAGTCGTGGCTGGCACAGAAGCCGGTAAGGAAACTGTGACTACACTCAGTGAAGGAACCAGAGTTAATGCAGCAGCACTCGACTTTGAAACAATGGTCTGGACTTTTGATGCTGGACCACTTGATAATGAAGCCCTTGAAGAACTTGACACGATCGGATGTACACTTGAAACATTTTGATGACTCGAAACCCTCGGAGTTGGAGCAGTTGTTACTGCAGTTAAAGAATCTTTTGCATCACTCGGAACAGAGGAAACGGGATTGCTCACCAGAGGTGAAGACAGAGACGGTTTAGAGCTGGGTTTTGACGACACTGGTACAGACATCACTGGCTTCGTCACAGTTGGACTAGAGACCGAATCGACTGAAGTCACAGGGGACGGACTTTCAGAAATGGGTTTCGGAGGCATGCTGGATGGCAAGACCGCTTCCGAAGGAGGTGTGGTTGGCGAGGTGGGACTAACCAGTGGACTTGTCCCGCTCACAGAAGGCAGTTGGCTCACTGGACTCGAAACTGACACTGGGGGTTCAGACGAGGGCTTAACCGACGTAGGTGTAGTTGGCGATGGCACTATAGGCAGAGTCGTTTCAACGGATTGGGTAGGCATCACCGTTGGGGAAGTCTTTGAAGAAGAAATATCGTCTGCGGATGGCACTGGAGCCGTGGTTAAAGAGTCTGGAACCGGGCTGCTGGGAGAAGGGGCTGGCGTCACCGGCGAAGACACTGGCGCTATAATGCTTGGAGAAACATTCTCTTTACTCAGGATTGGGTTCACATTGTCTTGAGAAACAGGCAGCGTAGCCTCAGGCGAGGCCTCAGGCGAAGTAAACACCTCGGCAGTCAGGGGAGGAAACGTCAGAGGCTTATCGTTATTATTGGCCGAGGGACCAGTAGACGACTTATCCGGACCAGGAGACGTCAATGGCTCTGGAGACGGATCAGAAGAGAGCTCAAGAGCTGGTTTGGCTGGCAGAGGGGCAGGTGACCCTTTGTCCTCGTTGGCAGCGGTAGTAATGTCGCTTGACGAAGGAGTGACGATAGAAAAGTCATTGTATGCGTCGCTGGGGTCTGCTACTGGATTGACCTTAGCACTGGATTGAGATACCACCGAGGGGAAGGCAGTGGTGGCTACCTTTGGTTCGGCTTCCGTTTGGACATTAAGTTGTTCAGCGGGAGTGTCTTTGGTGGAGGTGTCAACAATCGGGTCTGCATCTTCAGTAGAAGCGGTGGTTGTTTCCGTGGGGAATGAAAAGGGAGAAGCCGGTTCCAGCGAGGCACGTTTTGTAAAGTCACTTTCAGGGAACAGAGTAACGGCACCATCAGAAGAAACTGGGAAGGTACCTATACGGTTCGAAATAGCCGGGTAAGTGCCTGCTGCAGTACGACTAGAGGAAACAGGGAGCACTTCATTTGCCATAGTGTCACTGTTATCATCTGCTGGTGCACGGTTGTCAGTGTTTTGAACTGTTGCTTCAGGGGTATCACTGTTATAAGCAGCGTTGGTAGGAGTCTTACTCGTTCCTGCTGCAGCGGGAGTATTATTCGAATCAGCTGCAGCGGGAGTATTATTCGAATCAGCTGCAGCGAGAGTATTATTCGAATCAGCTGCAGCAGGAGTATTATTCGAATCAGCTGCAGCGGGAGTCTTACTCGTTCCTGCTGCAGCGGGAGTATTATTCGAATCAGCTGCAGCGGGAGTATTATTCGAATCAGCTGCAGCGGGAGTCTTACTCGTTCCTGCTGCAGCGGGAGTCTTACTCGTTCCTGCTGCAGCGGGAGTATTATTCGAATCAGCTGCAGCGGGAGTATTATTCGAATCAGCTGCAGCGGGAGAATTATTCGAATCAGCTGCAGCGGGAGTCTTACTCGTTCCTGCTGCAGCGGGAGTATTATTCGAATCAGCTGCAGCGGGAGTATTATTCGAATCAGCTGCAGCGGGAGTATTATTCGAATCAGCTGCAGCAGGAGTATTATTCGAATCAGCTGCAGCGGGATTATTGCTCGTTCCAGCTGCGGCGGGAGTATTGCTCGTTCCAACTGCAGCGGGAATATTGCTCGTTCCAGCTGCGGCGGGAGTATTGCTCGTTCCAACTGCAGCGGGAATATTTCTCGTTCCAGCTACTGTAGCTACTGCGGGAGTAGTATCACTTTGAACAGCAGCATTCTGGACAGGCACGTTGGAGGCCACAGGCACGTTCTCAGCGGCAGCGGCTGCAGCCGGCGAAGGTGCACCAAACCTATTGGATAAGATGGAATTGAAGAACAGGTCAAAGGAATCTTCCGCCGAAACCGGAGCCGCCAAAATAGGAGCGGCCCACATGGCAAGCGCCAAAGCTCTCAAAACAGCCGATTTCATGGCTTAAATCAAACGCACGGGTTGCCGAAGAAATGAAGGGTTAAAGAAGGACTAAAGTTGGAAAATGCACGGGGCAAAACAGCGAACGAATGGACGCTGAGCGCAAGCGGAATTCAAGAAAACGGATCCAAGTGTTGAAACAGGGGGTATCAAAGAAACACACGGGGTTTAGTAAACACGGAGACGGTTAATGAAGCATCCAGCGTAGTTGCCGAAAGGAGATAGGGATACTCCTGATGAGAGGGGTGCTAGGCAAGGGGTATGGGGTAAGGGGAATGAACAAAGTGGAAGGGAGAATATCCAAGCCTTGTGACGTGGGTTAAATATTGGTGGTGGTTGTAAAGGTAGCAACGAAAGTATGGAAGGTGGCACGGAAAAAGAGAGGCTGTCAGGAGAGGAAATGTGAGGTATTAAAGAGGACGGGAAGCGGGCTGTGTGCAGTCGCACAAGAAAAGAGAATTTGTTGATTCGTGTGCAGGTGCATGAATTGCCTGCAGATAGACCGTGAATCGCCCGCATGCGCGCTTATTTTTGTATGCTCGTGACTGCACACAGGCCAGACGGCGAGCGGTACACGAGGCAACCACGTGATGCGCACCGCTCGCTCTATATGCGTACTCATCTTTATATGCACGCAATGCCATTCTTTGTTAACTTTAAACGGACCTTAACATTCATAACCGTTGTTAATATGTTTGTGCAGATGTAATTGTGTGCAATGTGCAGTCTTCTGAAACTTAATTGCATACAGGTAAAGACAAAGGGTCCATGAATAGAATATGGCGATCAATTGTTCTAGTTTCTGAAACACTTGAAAGGTTTTTAAACACTCATGAAACACTCATGAAACAGACATGAAACACTTTTGAAACACTCTTGAAACACTCTTGAAACGTACTATAACCATACTATAAACATAGTGTAAAATAGTGTAAAATAGTGTAAGATAGCCGTAGCATGATATAGCCGTAACGTACATAGGCAAAGGCACCTCAGGGGTTGTGTGCAGGCTGGCGGTGCGGATTTTCCAACTAGACGGCGATCTCAAGTGATTGCATGGAGAGACAACATTGTGAGGGATTTGACATGCGGCGACGAAACAAGTAAAGATCATGCATTAAGTTGAGCGCGCGTGTAAAGATATAATCTTAGGAAGCAGAGTTAAGTTTAGGGGTCTAAGCGATAAGGGCTGAGTGGAGAGGAAGGTAAATTTAGAGGGTTTAGGTGGGGACGGTGGTTTGCCGGCACATTGCTTTGCAGCGAACATTGTACCTGCGTGAGAGCAGCGGGAGCGCGAAGAAAACAACTGCTTTGGGACAGGGTGTTTGGGTGGGCAAAGGGATGGACGCATGCCGCGGCCCAATAGACGCATGCACATGCAAGCCGCGGCTCTAGAAGCAGGTCCCACCTCGGCCCATGCGCGATCCCAAGTAATTTCGACGATCTTGGATGCGTTGAAAGAAGACAGGGAGACATAACGGAAAAGCGTGAGTAATGTAGAACGTTTGAGGGGGTAAGTAAGAATATAAGCGGTGTTGTGAGGGGCTCTGGGGGGTTCGAAAAAAGGGCCCTAAAGAAGAAGTATGGCGGAAAAGGCCAAGGTGCAGGGCCAAAAAGGCCAGTCAATCAAAACAATATCTTTAGCAACTAACAGCGAGAAATGACACAGGATATGAAAGCATCAGGTGATATGCCGGTCAAAAAGGTGTTTATGTTGTTCATGTGAATGGGTATTGTGTGCAGTCCGCGATCGAGGTCTAGATGCGGCCGGTGGAGGTCGGGGCTCAAGGCCAGAGCGCGAATCTCAAGTGGTCTTTTCGCAGCCGGCCAGTCGATTTTCGATCTACACCACGCAGGCGACATTACTACGCGCGAGACTTTCCATATGCGGTAGCGACATTGCCGTATCAGGTACGACATTGACATTGAACACTGAAAGACGTTGCTGTATTAGATATTAAGATAACCTTGAAATAGATAACCTTGAAATACAATGTGTACGATTAGCACAAGAACACGACAAGAACACATTTCCCTACATTTCACGACATTAGCACAAAAACACAACAAGAACACATTTCACGACATTAGCACATTTCACGACATTTACCCTAGCGGTCCCGACATTCGAAATCCTCATGATTCACACATGACCCTTTCTCAACAATGCTCAATGCAAACCTCATACACTCTTCAGAGCCGCCGCCGATCTTCGCTCAACTCCACAATCAAAAAGAAATGAAAGAAAGAAAAGAGAGAAATGAAAGAAAATAAAGAAAATAAAAGGAGAGAAATGAAAGAAATGAAAGAAATGAAATGAAAGAAAATAAAGAAAATAAAGAAAATAAAGAAAATAAAAGGAAAGAAATGAAAGAAAATAAAATAAAATAAAAGGAAAGTGTCATTTAAACAAAGAATCAGATCATCAAAAAGAATCTAATCATAGAAATGGCTGTCATTCTTGACATCGAGCTAGACGCATCAAAGATCTTTCTCCCCTTCAATCTAGATCCTCCACCATTTACACTACACACTCCATTCCATAGAACAGAACAAAACTGAAGAACAAAACTGAAGAACAAAACTGAAGAACTGAACTAGAAACTCTAGTCTATACTTATGTACAGTACGATACATTTTGACTACTTCCTGATTAGTACTCTTGACTACTTTTTGACTACTTTTTGACTCCTTTTTGACTACTTTTTGACTACTTTTTGACTACTTTTTGACTCCTTTTTGACTCCTTTTTGACTCCTTTTTGACTCCTTTTTGACTACTTTTTGACTCCTTTTTGACTAAAGAATATCATTCACTCTATACAGTTTGGTACTACACTCTTTCCAAACGTTTGAGCAACCAAAAGAGTGTTACTGGTGACCAACACAAGAGTGTTACTGGTGACCAACACAAGAGTGTTACTGGTGACCAACCAAAAGAGGCAAGAGGCAAACTCCACAATTGAACCATTTGCATGGAAGTTCAAAGGGTAGATGAAGTCAACTAAACCCAAAGGTTCACTTACCATCTTGATCTCCATATCTGAGGCCAACTAGATTACCCATCCATTCTTCTCCAACTAAGAATCATTCTTCTCCAACTAAGAACCATTCTTCACCTTCAACTTCAACTTCAACTTCATTACATTACATTACCATGGTCCAGTACTCCACAGGCTTCCTTTAAATACAATTCCGAAGTGAATTAGATTAAGATATACCAAGCATATTGAATTCTGAATGCTGGGTGATGGACTTTTTTTTTTTTTGTTGGATGCCATAGTGTAACATTCATCAGGCCGCATACGGTATCACCAGGAGGAGTATGCAGGTGATGCATCCCCAAACACATCCACCAATCCACCAATCCACCAATCCACCAATCCACCAATCCACCAATCCACCACCCCACCAAAAAGCATCCCCCGTATCCAGACAAGTCTACGTCAGGGAAGTTTGGCTCATATCCTTGTTGACAGTATTCATACTGCAAACAAGAACCGTTCAACCACTTGATACCGGCATTGTCACCGATTTTCCAGCCCTTATCTGAGACCAACTCCAAAGATGAGGCCAACTTCAAAGATGAGGCCAACTTCAAAGATGAGGCCATAAGGTCGGGCAATAAAAGTTTTATGGTGTTTTTTTAAAAACATTTTATTGGATCCAATTTATTGTTCTTTAAAGTCACTCCTACTATTGCTTGCTATAACTTAGTGTCTCCAGGCTGACCACTAATTTCTATTTACTATAGTCCAGTGCTAGAGGGTAAAAAAGGGTTGCACATAAGCTGGGTGAGTTTTCCAATACCCACAATTTGGTCACAATTTGGTCATAATTCAAACATACCATTTGGATATTTTGGATATTTTGGATATTTTGGATATAGTGATTAGCTTTCAATGAGTCTTTCGTGGTGAAGTGGATCTCTATATTCTGAATCTAGTGGAAATTTTACAGTGCATCCCATTTTCACTATTACTGAGAAATATTCACTTTTACCTTAAAAGTACTTGTTTGACCCCGGAAAAAACTGCCATTCGAAAACTCTATACTGCATACACTCTACTCTATACACTCTACTCTACTCTATACACTCCACTCTATATACTCTACTCTACTCTATACACTCTACTCTATATACTCTACTCTACTCTATACACTCTTATCTGTTCAGCACTCTGTGTTCCACTAATATTAGTGAAGGTCTACTCTACACACTCTTACTACTACATTATTTTCTAGTCTATTCTCTATAATTCCCGGTTCTATATACAGTACTATAATCTAGTCCACTCTACTATAAGCTCTATACTGTATACACTACACTATTCTCTACAGAACTACAGAACTATCTACTACTCTATTCTCTACTCAATTCTAATCTATATACAGTACTATACTTTAGTAAAAATCAAGTTGCTTTGGGCCGATGTTCGACTTCTTTGGTGATTCTTTCTTAAGGATGTTTCCATGAGCCATGGGGCTAATTAATTAAGAAGCAAAAAAAAAACCCACAATTTCTTCGGCAATCCACTAATCTGGTCAGTTCTTTCTTCCTCAATTTGTTAGGTGGTCCAGAAGTCCTGTATACACTACACTATACCCTACACACTGTATACACTCTACACCGTCTCTTTGTGTATGGTAGTTTAATTCAGTGGAGGGTTTTGGTTGTGTTTATTTCTTTTTGGTGAATGTTGAGACTGGACTTCTTGGCCAAGTCACATGCTTGCTCCTTCTGTTGTTGGCCATTGCTCCCAATCTTTTGATAGACTGGCACCAGGGTGTAATGATCTTCCATTAAAGTTTGTAATTCAAAAGATATAGTAGTCATCTTTATTTGGATTGGTGTGGTTGCTAAAGTAATACTAGGAAATTTCTGTTTTCCTTTTTAACTAAGCGCATCTTGGCCTTTATATATTAGTGAGGCTATATTTTCGCAACCATCTGCAAGCCCCTTAACGCTGTGCGTTTGTGTCACGATTCGCACTCTCCAAACTATAAAAGGAGGCCATTCCCTCCTATGAATACCTCCTTATATATATATTCCCTTTCTGGACCATAACTTTCTTACTCCTTGGAATCTCCAAAGACAGATTCCGCAAAGCAACCGTTTCATCTCGACAATATATACTGAAACCTCCTTGGACCGATACCTCCTTAGGTCGATTCCGCTTAGCACCCTTATTGTTTCATCTGGAAACTGCATACCCACGTGTCTGCATATAAGCAAGAGCAGATGAAACAGATCTTCGTCTTTTACATGCAGGACGTGGCGAGGGCTCCGGGCAACGTGGCCCCAAAGGGACTCGGTGCGATTATATAAGAAGGAGGTCCCGGTCAGGGGGTTTTTTACGGGTATCGAATCAGCTCAGTTAAGGAGAGGAAATAGCGATTTCCTAGTATTAGAGATTTCCTAATATAAGAGATTTCCTAGTATTAGAGAGACAGACCAGAATACAACCAACTGAAGTGACTACTAAAGTGACACGCTGACTAGAGTATTAGAGACCAATTACCTAATAGTATCAGCTTATGAACTAGCTAGGGCACAAAGTTCAACACTTGCTTTGGGTGCGAATTCCTGCACATACGGGGCAAAAAGACTTTTGGTGCACGGGTCTGTATAGAGTCTGAATTATACTCCCAATGGACAGTCATAGTCAACGCTACAATTTATAATTTCACAGACTACCAAAAACGTCGACCAGATAATTGAGTCCACTTAAAATATTAGACAGTCGTTTAGTCTCGGGAATACCGGATTATCCCCTTCCTGATCTAGAATAGGTGAATAGACTCATGGCTGTGTGTGGTTCCTGTATATAGCCCAAAACTTTCTTTTTCTCTTTTTCATATCAATCAATAGCCAATTTCCTAATTAGGAAAGTGTCCCATTTTTCATATGTTTATCCCTTTTTTCAGATTTTTAGCGGTGTGTTTCATGTGTTTCAGAGTTGGCTGCGAACAAATACATTCATAGAAAACAAACAATTTCGCAAATTTTCAGAAAAATGGTCACCAGATTTTTTAAATAAACAAATATTCAAAAAAATAAAAGAGTTAAGAAGAAGTCGAAAATTGAGCATTTCAGAGCAAAATTTGGTGCAATTATAAAAATCACGTGAATGTCGCGTGATTTCTCACGTGATACATCGAGACACGTGAGCCACATCACGTGATTTCTATCGCGATATTCACGTGACCTTCAATACCATACACCATGTACAACCCCATTAACATTCATGACTTCAATCCCACCTACACCATGAGACAGCGGCGAGTGGACCGGGCCATTCTTTCGGAGAGCAGTTCCGATGCCATCGATTCCGAGGACCAGAAACTCATCATCAAGCAGTTCCGCTCCGATAACGACCGGCGCCTCCGCCTTCTGCTCCGACTCTTGTTAATCTGGATCCTTGCCCAAACGCCGCTCGTAACCGTAGTGGCAAAGCCCCGGCTCAGGCCCAACCTGATTGCTCTATTGGTAGTAGCCAATGTTTTGGTTTTGATCAATGGATTGTTTGAGTTTCCCCAATGGAGAAAGGAGATTAAGGGGAAATCGAAAGAGTCAGAGAATCATGGGATGGAGAATAATGTATTTGGGGAAAGTGAGGAGGGGGAGAATGAATTTGGGAAAAGTGGGGCAAATAAAAATATTGGTGTATTTGGGAAATCATATTTTGGTGAATCATATTTTGGTGAATCAGATATTGGGGAATCAGATATTGGTGAATCAGATATTGGGGAATTAGATTTTGGTGAATCACTTGCTACAAAAAATCTCCTTTTTAGGTGGATACTACAAATGGTGAGTTTTCGCGGGGTGGCGGTTTTAACAGGAATTGTGCTTTTACAACTATTTATTTCGCTCCTTGGTGGTGATCGCACAAACCTCCTTTTTCTCGCCGTGCCTGTTGTCAACCTCCTCTTAATGGTACACGTGCGCATCTCCCACCAAAACGTTCATTCGGATATTCTCCATTTGGACTCCCTACGCTACAAGTTCAAAAGTGCATAACCCTTCCTCCTCCATCCATCCAACCATCCATCCATCCATCCATCAAAAAGCTAAGGAAATAGCTTTGTCCATCCATGTCATTACTGCATAAATTGCCAATACTTCATAAATTGCCAATACTTCATCAATTGCCATTACTTCATAATTTGATCCATCCATGTCATTACTTCATAAATTGATCCATCCATTTCTGCAGTCTTGTTGGTCAGCAACTACCATGAACTTCATGAACAGTATGAATGGACTAGTATGAAACATGATCTACCCTTATCACGTGATACTAACGAAAGCTACTATGCAACTATTAGGGAAGTACTGTGGAATTAACATGACACCATGAAGACATGACCTTGTGGACAATGACCATGTGATCTAATCTACAATAGTTCTATGAGTATTGAAGCCACGAGTACAGTGAATGAGTATGGTGAATGCAGTGAATGCGATGAATCTATGATATCCTTCATTAGTGGGGATTCTCTGATGCTGGTCTTTTATCTAAAGTGCCATATCTAGTGGTACAGTTACATGAATCGACAGTGGAACGAGTATAATTTCAATTCCGGTCTCATGTGTCTAATTTGTCTAATTTGTCTAATTTGTCTAATTTGTCTGATATGTCTAATTTGTCTACTTTGTCTACTTTGTCTGATATGTCTAATTTGTCTAATTTATCCAAATGGTCCAATTACTAACCAATATTGTCTACTTGTTTTTTACCAGAGACAGTTGATGCCTCCTATGTTATTTACTTGATGAGAGTTCCATTGGATCTGAAGCCAAATGATAATATTATTCAAAACAAGACACTTGTTGGTTTACTCATCTAGTTAGTGATTTACTATCCAATCTTAATGCCCTTTGGGCAGTTGTTATTGATGAACAGGCGTGATGTGTACACACCCCGCATGCTTCGGTATGCAGGAGCTAGATGAAACAAGGTTCAAGATAAGCTTTGAATAAGGAATCTGCAGAAGAGAGACATTGAATCGGAATCCGCCGAAAAAGACATTGAAGCGCAATCCGCGGAGATTTCCAAATGGCATTTCCAACCCAGAATCTGTCTGAGGAGGCTCCAAGGAATGAGCTCCAGAAATGGACTATAAAAGAAGGAATTCCCGCTCAGGTTTGAGAAACAATGAATCAGCTCAGTTTGAAGAGGGGAATTAGCAATTTCTTAGTATTCGTTTAGAACGAAACAAGAATACAATCAACTAAGATGACTGAAGCTCCACACTTTAGAGTTATTGATGTCCAACGAAGTTTTCCTGAAGACGCTTTCTAAAATACCTCATTTTCACCTTTCTCAAGCATTTTCTTTCCCAACAAACTCTTCATTTTTTTATCATATGAGCTCTGTTTCTCGGCGGAAAGCTTCTCTATCAAGGCATTTGCAGCTTCTGCATTTTGGAGTAAGAGGTAGATCTCCACTGGAAAACAGTACGGAGAAAACCGATGTGTTGTAATGACATCATGAACTTCAGGGTCCCAGCACGAAAGGTAATCAGCATTGCGGACCCTCCGATTGTGATCCAACATCAAATCGGCTGGAGGGATAGTAGGTCCGAAAGCGAGCATCCGATTATAAAATCCAACGTACCCGTCATTGGATGTGTCAATGCTGATAGCAGAGTTACCCACCATTCCAAACTGAATAGGGTGGCCAGCATCGGCTCCGTAACACATCACGCTGTAAGTGACTCCATTCCGTGAATGGGAGCGGGCCCCAAGAGGCACCATGACATCAGCAATCCTTGCAAAGAACACATATGGCCACCTCGGGAACATGGATACTGGATTCTTTTCTTTCTTGTCTTCTTCCAGAGATACTTCGTTTTGACACGAAGACGCTTTTAAAAATGACTCATTTTCATCTTTCTCAAGCACTTTCTTTCCCAACAAATTCTTAATTCTTTCATCAAATTCGCTCTTGCTTTCAGAAGAAAGCTTATTTGACAAGACATTTGTAGCTTCTGTGTCTTCATGCAAGAGGTAGATCTCCACCGCAAAACAGTGGTTAAAAACGCGTTCTGTGAGGATGACATGATTGTTTTCTAAGCCCCTGCACGAAAAGTAGTCAGCATTGCAAACCCTCCAATCCTCGTCCAACATCAAATCAACTGGAAGAACAGTTGGTCCGAAAGCAAGTATGTGATCGTATAATCCAACAAACCCATTATTGGAAGTATCCATGCTGATAGCGGAGTTACCCACCAATTCAAACCCAACAGGGTCACCAACATTGTCTCCGTAACACAACACACTGTAATTAACTCCATCATCTAGATAGATATGGTGTCCAAGAGGTACCATGGAATCTCCGAACTTTGCAAACAACACATATGGTAAGTCCCGAGACACGGATAAGGAATGATTTTTTTCTTTCTGAGCCAGCAGTGGCATCACGGCAGTCCCGGAGTTCTTATTGTAATGTAAGAAGTAAATGTCCACCTTAGAACAACTTGTAGAAGATCTCGTGTCAGTAATGACGGTCCGGCCGTAGGCGTTCGTGCACGAGTAGTAAATCGAATTGAGGACCTTCAGTTTATCATCAAGCTTCAATTTGGTTGGCCTTATAGCAGAGCCCACGCTAAAAAGGGTATCATAAATACCCACGTTCTCATCAGTTGATTCTTTGCTGACAGCATATGCATCTCGGAAATTGAACTCAGCAGCTTCAGATGTTTGGGTTGTATAAGAAAAGGCACTGATACCGGTAATGATCTCGGGAAAAGAATTCCGGGTAAGGGGAATAAAGGTATCATCATGTTTTGCAAAGAAAGCCCAAGGCAAGGTTAGTTCAGCATCTTCAGCGACTTCAGCATCCACAGAATCTTCAGCATCTTTTCCAGGCCCAGGTCCAGTCAACACAGAACCTTCAAGTGCTCTTTCATAAGACAAAAGGCAAACCTCCACTTCAAAGCTATGAGCACGGAATGTTATGGTCATTTGGTAAATCCTCTTGCCTTCGTTGCCGCCAGTCACTTTGGAATGAAAATGTCCATTCAAAAGCTCGTCACCATCCAACTGTAAAGAGATCAGATTGACAATAGGGCTGGAAACTCGTACATCCCTAAAACCAATTATGGGCTTGGAAAACCATACCACCTTTTGGTTAAAGGCAAAAGAGTTGTTGTCATATGTTAAGAATTCAGAAGGGGAGGCGGTAGGGGCGACAGATAGGATTCTATGAGATAAGAAGGACGCAGGGTCCTTTTTTCCTGCATGCAGAGCCCCAGTACACTCCAAACACATTTCATCAATTTTTGTCAAAGAGACCCATGATTTGATGGAGTCTGCCCAAACAATGGACGCCATGAGAGAGGCGAAAAACACGTGACTTGTTTTCATAGTATCTGATGGTACTGGAAAACGAAAATCCACCTGCTTATATATGCCTTCCAAGAAACATTCCTCGGCAGTCAGGCATGCAACGATAGCTATGGGAATGTGATCCCTTGCCCATTTAGAAATCCTGTATATATTCCATCCCGTTTAATCTTACGTCTTGAGTCATTAATCTTGAGGCCATTAATCTTGAATTGAGCCCAAATCTTAAATTGAACCCAACACCGCACTCTTCTTCCAAGGCACGTTTAATATACAACTCAAGAGTACTCCACATTCCGGGTTCGAAAATATTGAACAATCAAGTTTGGGTTTTTGACTGAAATCTCAAGCATTCCTGAGGTTGCATCCACCAAAGGCTGCAAGTGTTGAAGTCTTTTCAACGAGCTCACCATGACTATTCTCCTCAAATTTTCATTCTCCTCCAATTCTGTAGGACTTGGACTTCCGCCTGTGCCAGTATTACTGACGCAGCACTGGACGCCAACTTGATTGTAAAAATCACCAGGACGTATTTCTGGTCTCTGACTTTCTCTCTGACTTTCTTTCTGGCTTTCTCTGAGAGTGGGGAGAACCTCGGGTGTTGTGAACTTCTAGTCCGTGGGTTCCCTGCCGATTTTGATTTTGGACTTGGTGCAGGTGATCGGCGTCCATGCGGCGATTTGAATGAATTTCAGTTGGTTTTCGTTGCAGTACTTCAAAAGCATGACGTGCGTGGGCACTTACTAACCAAGTATGAGCCCTGTCCTCTCCAGCAAGAAGTATTTTCCCCTGCCTTCGTATCGGAACAGCTGCATGCGGGGCTTTTCCATGAGCAGACCAGTCACGTTCATCGAATGGCTCTGGGGAAGGGGAACTTGCGTATCTGGGCCACTAACCAAGTTGAAGAATGTAACAGATCTTGAAGACTGTAACAGAATTTTAAAGATTCAAAAATCAGTCATACCCTTCAAAATTGGTTCTTCTTTCCCTCAGAATCAATTCCTGCTCAATCACTACTTGGTAGTGATGGCCATGATAACCACGATCCAAGGAATCTGTTCAGAAGAAATTAAGATTCCATTCTGGCAATTCTTAGCGTATAGATGCCAATCTCTGGTTGAAACGGTGTATAGAAACGGTACATAGTTCCAATAAGCAATCTTGTTCAGTTTGCTTGTTTAGCCGCCGAGGGTAGATTAACACCACCAGATGACGTGTTAAGTTCGACCATGGAGTTCAGGGATACCGTTGGCAAGATCAACCGCTTGTCCAACATGGACTTGTGAAGATTTTGGGCCACTATGATTACATCCTCATCAACGACATGAATTTGTTGAAGGAGGCCCGCTCATATCCCTTTTGCGTATCCAACGGGTCTGCAAAGTAAACATGCTCCGAACTTAAGACCATTTCCAAGAAGATTCCACACAGCGGCACAAAAGTTTCATTAACTAATGATCCAACGTGGATTGCCTTCCACCATTACCCATGGTACAACGTTGGGAGAAAACCAAGCAACAAGCCATTGCCAATAAGCCACCTCAAAAACCAAATTATATAAGACATTGCCATTGAGCCACTTCAAAAACCAACCAATAAGCTATTGACGCCATTGACGCCATTGCCATTACCATTGCCATTGCAATGTTCAGATCGGTGGCATCGGAACAGTGCTTGTCGGTACAGTAGAGCCGGTATCAAGGCGGCTATCGGCTATCAAGGCCATGGCTGTCACGTTACTTCAGCTGGTGTCACCAAGTCAAGTCGTCAGTATGCACCAGTAATTGACCGAGGATGTTTCAGGTGGCAATATTGGATTCAACGCCAAGAATGTTTCCGTTAAGGATTCAGAGGAGGTATTGTCTGGTGACTCCAAGCAAGACTCACCACGGGTGCTGTAAATATAACCCTGAGAAATTAGTATAGTGGGAGACGGGTGATGTCCAAAAAGCTTCCTGTTTACGGCATCTTCCGAGTTACTTCCATAGTGTAGTGTGTAGTGTGTAGTAGTGTAGTGTGTAGTAGTAGTGTAGTGTGTAGTAGTGTGTAGTAGTGTATACAGGAATATGGAGTGTATATAACAGTCTATAGTATGACAGATTAGAGTAGATTAGAGTAGATTGGAGTAGATTAGAGTAGATTAGAGTAGATTGTTGGATCCTACATATAGTCTTTTTTCTTCACTTGTTAATGAGATTTAAACGGTAGTTGTAGATATTTTCAATTATTGTGTTGTCCTGCATATAAACACACTCTATAATATGGTCTAATTTAGGGATACACCGATGAAGGGTTAATATCAACAAATACTCATTGAATATTACCTATTTTTAATGGGTGGCACACTACTCTAGCTCCAATAGAGAGAGAGAGAGAGAGTAGTCTACAATGTACTATGAAGTAGAGTGTATATGCAGGATGTAACACTATATGCAGGACATACCAATATCTCCACTACAATATAGAGTACATTGTAGGATTATGTAATCCAATATATTTCTGTAATTCCTCAACTTTATATTAATACAGGTTACTATTTTATATGAATTGGGATCATGGTTAGGAGCACTGATCCCTGGTTAGGAGCACTGAACACCACCAGGATCTCCACTTTCCCACTACGAACAACCTCAGACTTTGGGAAATACTATTCAAGAAAAATCAAAAATTTTTAGGTTGAGTATTAAGACTGGTTTTTAGTATAGAGTGTAGTATGGAGTATTTGGGTTATATACAGGATAATATGTAATATACAGGAAAATAAAATCAATATGCAGTACGAAATAGTTTTTTAGTTGGAAGTATCAGTTAAAACACGTATCATCACTTAAATGATCAAATATGGTTTCATTTTTTTCATCTAAGGAATACCACAGTTATGCCTTCATGGTAAACTTTAAACTTTAAACTTTAAACTTTAAACTGGCCATGGGTTATATGCAGGACCAATACTAAAGTGTCTAGAACCAGTTTCAATCTGTATCAGTATGTAGGCCTGTACCATGGATAGAGACATGACTTTAGATCAAGTGGTTAGGAGGTCACGTGGCCAGGGGGAGTCTGGTGAAAGTGTGGGGCACGTGATCATATAGGTGACAGCACGTGATATGAGTATCTATTTGGCGGCACGTGACAGGAAGAACACGTGACAGAATGAACACGTGATGATAACAGGCCAGGGACAAGAATAGAACAAGGTGTGGGCACTTTTAGACGAGTATAAACATTACGGATTCGCGAGGTGCATATAACACCACCGTAAGCATGGCCGGAAAGGTCTAAGCCTTGATGCCGTTGGCGATGGCTGTGAGCATCACCTTATAATGTATGGAACGTCAGAGAACGGGATAGAAGGAATTGTGTGCAGGCCGCGCATAAGACAATATGCGGCGTCGACAAGCGATGTTCCGATGCATGCAGCATAGAATGCACCACAGTGTTTTGCATTAGGCCAGGAGGCCGTTTATTTCGCCTTTTTTTTAAAGGGGTCCACAGCAAAGAGCAATTATTGTTTCTCTCATGTTTCAGAGATGAATCTGGTAAAATCAGGTGGTGTAGGGGGTTCAGTAGATCTACTGGTGTGTCAAAAGTGTTTCACTAATGTTTCACAAGTGTTTCACAAGTGTTTCACTAATGTTTCACAAGTGTTTCACAAGTGTTTCACCAGTGTTTCATGTTGGTTCATACTGCATACACCAATGTGTCACAAATTAAGTGGTCTGTTTCGATATCGGCAAGTGGCACGAAAAGGGGCTCGGTTACAAGATGAGCAAAATCTTTTTTCTAAAGGGAAGTGAGTGTTGCCCTGAGCGTCCGGTTGCGCGCGCAAATTGCAAATGATTGCCGCGCAAAGGCGGTGACACGCGCAATTATGCGAGGGTGTTTCAGAGTCCCAAATAGGCAATACCCTTTGCATCAGATACAGGGCACGTGCCGAGCCCAAGAAGTAGTAGGTCGGTTGACCGGTGCAGAAGGTTAAGCTGCGTTGTAGTGGGGGTAGACAAAAGGGGAGGCTGTGTATACAATCCGGGGGGATATGCACACAAGAAGGGCAGGTTATGCAGCGTGCCCTCGGAAGTTGGGGAGGGATGCGCAAATTAAGGCGCGAAAAAAAGACCTGGTGGGAAAAATTGGCTAGTTGAGAACGTGCCCCCGGTATTAGGCAACGTGCCCCCGGTAACGCGGAAACATGGGCAACGTGCCCCCGGTATATGGGCCCACCAATACAGCACCACAGCACTGTTGCACCACAGCACTACACTGCCCACCCTCGGAAGTGCGCTGCGGGTTCTTCGGAACGTGCGATCCGACCTATTATCTGAAACACGCATAATGGACGCGGTGCAGGTGCCACCAACACAAAGCTAACTCTTAATGCCAACAATGCCCTTGGAAAGGCCCGCCCAAGCTGATCCAATACTACATCTTACCAGATCCGATCCCCTACTGCCCCTTCTGATTCACGCCCCACACAACAGTCTAGACCCTTCCCACCCCTATACTCCTCTCCTCTCCTCCATACCCTTTAGGCTTACTATCACACTTTTCTCCATACACTCCAGTGCTAGGTACTAGCAACACCCGTACATTCCGATTGCCAGTTCAAGTGAAACTGTAGCCGGGGAACGTAATGTAACATTAGCGTCGTAGCTTATTGTAGGAATGTACGGGGATTCCCGTGTAATGTACGGTGTGACGGTGAAATGCAACCAGTGGCGTAGTAACCGAGCGTTGCAACCGAGCGTTGTAATCGCAGCGTCAAGCGTTGCAGGCGGAGCGTTGTAGGCGTTGCAAGCGGGAAGCGGGAGGCTCGCAATGCAGGAACAACAAACAACACCCATTTGTCCACATACCCAATAACAACCATCAGAGTATATCACCAACATTGGCCCAACATTGGCTCAACATTGGAAAACATTGGCCCAATATTAGCCAACGTTAGCCAACATTGGTCAAGCATTAGCCAACAATGGCCCAACAACCCAACATTAGCCCAACATTAGCCCCACATTAGCCCAACATTAGCACTACCCTATGTGTCTGTTAGTAGTAACATTGTGTATGGGGGTGGACAGGTTGGAGGGAGACCAATAGGGGTACGCCACGTGACGAGGGACGTTGGGTCGGAGACTTCGTATCTAGACCCGCATTGTTGAAGCCTTGGCTGCACACCTGCACACCCGTACACCGGCCTCACACTGTTCACTGTACCGTCCATCCGCACCCACTCTAATCATACTGTACAGTACCCCTGTAATCCTTATGGCTTAATGTGTAGGCAGCGCGTAGGCTCCCCTTGCCACATAGAGCAGTGCTCAGCCATTCTGCATCCAACACATGATCTAGAACACCAACCCATTCTAGAATGAATGGAATGAATAAGCTAGAATGGAATGAATGATCTAGAATCAATCTTATAGCGAATGAAGCAATCAAGAACTAGAATATTTTGAGAATCTAGAATGAAGCAATCAGGAACTAGATGAAGGAAGAATCTAGAATGGAAATAAAGGAGAATCAAATGGAACTAAAGGAGAATCTAGAATGGAACTAAAGGAGAATCTAGAATGGAACTTGAAGGAACCTGTCAATTAGTTCTAGAACCATAGATGGATAGGGGTGACAGGTGACACAGTGGGATAGAGATAAGGATAGGGGTGTAAGAAAGAGAGAATGAGGGCGTTTAAAGTGAGGGCGTCAAAAAGGTTCACGAGTGAGGGTGAGGGTGAGGGTTCAGGGGTATGAGTTCCGAGGTAAGAGGTGAGGGAAATCGAGGGTAGAGGAGGGTGGTCGAGGGTGAGACTAGGAAGAGGGAGACTGGAGACTCTAGATTGGGGAAGGGGGGGGGGGGGTTGGGCTATGAAGGCACGTGACGTCAATAGACCGAAACGTACTAAAACAAATCAATGGGTATATGAAGGATTGAGTGTGTGAAGGAATCAATGGCTAAAGAAAAGAATAGGAAAGAGAATGGGAATGTGTGATTAGATTGAATCAATAGCGAATTGAGGGGTTCGCGGATTTACAAGTGCGGCCGCCCCATGGTCGGAGTAGAGGCCCTCGGAATAGAAACATTTCATGGTATCATATTGGATTGAACGTGGTCGTCAATAAGAGCCGGGGACGCGCCGTCAACATTGCATAGCCGGAAAGGGACATGGCGGTGAGCAAGACGAGGGCGGTCGGGGTAGGGCTTGGCTGTGGCACGTGGCGCATGCGGGTGGTTGAGGGGAGACACGTTTTGCAGTTGCGGGCCAAGAGTGGTTACGACGAGAAGTCGAGGGCGCGCAAAGCGATGGGCGGGCCGGCCGCCCTCGGAAGTGGCGGAGTTTGTGGCCGAAAGCAGGCGCTTAACGCGCGCGCAGCTTGGCCTGCGCAGGGCTCGCACCCCTGCGAGTTCCGAGGGTGCAGACGTGGTGACGGATGTACGGCGGGCCCCAACGCTACCCCGGTTGTGGCACCTTGCTCATCTAGATCTTCTATAAATAAAACGTGACTTGCACCACACCTCATATATAATCCTGCTCTCTCCACTTTTTCCTTCTCCACCTCTTTTTTCCCACGGCACCTGCTGTTGATTCAAACGTCAATAGACTTCTCATTCTCCAAATTATCGATCCTCATTAGCCAAATCTCAAGCTCCAAGTACTTAGTACCAATCACCGACTTCTCGCATTTACAACCATCCAACCTTCATAACTTGTCACAACCTAAACTTGTCACAATACACAACACAACCCAAACTCAAACAACTCATCACGATCAAAACAATTTTTATTGATCCGCATTCACATACAATTCTCTCGATTTACAGCATGGATTCAGACGCCTTCAACAGCTATTGCCTTTCATGTGATCAATTGTGCAGCCACAACTCGGTGTATTGTTCCAACGCATGCAAGGAGAAAGACGAGAACAGCGCCCACAAGCTTGCTCAGTCGCCCGCCACCACGGATATGGCCTCGCCCTTGCTCACGCCCTCGTTGTACCAGCACTCGGCGCCCACCTTGGATGAGCCCAGCGCCTCGCCTTTGGTGCTTCCTGTCAGCTACAGCGATACCAAGGGCCTCCTTGATTTCTCGTTGAACTACTCGCTCAGCCTGCCTGTGACTCAGTTGCCGCTGCTATCGTCCACGTCGCAGAACTACCGCTTATGGTTGACTGGGGTGATGTAGGAAAAACAGAAAAGAAAATACAAAATAACAAAACATGAAAAAGAACGAAAAATTATGAAACAAATCACGAATATCAAGAAAAACGAAGCAATAGCAATCAGGAATCAGCGAGCAATCAATCAGATTGGAACCAGATCCAGATTGGCAAATCAGATTGACACGAAATCAGATAGAATCCGATTGTCGTTCAATGAAATAGGGAACGGATAGCTGGCCATCCCCGGATTGGCGACGGCGCCGTAAGAGTATAAAGCTCATGGGTATATAGAAGGTAAATATAGATGGTATTACAAAGTGTAGTGCGGAGCAAGCTTTTGCAACTTTCCCAAATAGGAAGCAAACAAAATCAGACAACAAAAGTGAAACATCCAGCCAGAACCAGCCAGAAACAGAGACGTAGCAGTCTGTTAGATCGATAGTCTAAAGTAGCAAAATCAGCCGGTTCCGAATAGGCAATTCCCGATTCGGAGGTGCTCACCGCGGAAGGCTGTGCCCGAAGTATGTAGAAATTACCCGGGAAATTAAAAAAAAACCCCAAGAATGAGCATAAAAAACCATAAATGAGCATGAAAAACCGAAATGACATGATTTAGAGCTAACCGACAGGAGCAAACCGGCAGAAAACCGACAGCAAACCGACAGAAAACCGACATGAGTAAACCGAGGGTGCGTCGCGCCTGTGCGCAGGCTTTGCCGACGCACAATTTAGCCGCAGCCTCCATTCTTTGCCAAGTCATTATTATCGGTAAAACATTAGTAAGATCACAAGAAGAAGTCAAATCTCCAAAGTCAAGATCATAAATTCTAAAGAAGGATTTGGAATAGTATAATCATGATCACTGAGTCAATAACCAATACTAAATAGTCAATCCCCAATAGTCAATCCCCAATAGTTAGTAATAATTCATCAGATTTCATGATCCATTAATGATTTGTAATCCTACACCAAAAAATATTTTTGCAGGATCAAGAAATTCTGAAGTGAAAAATCGCATTCTCAAAATAATGCAACCCTGTGAAACATGTTTTCAATGAGAAACCCTGAAAATGGCACCTTGAGAAAAAATGATGAATAATGGGGTGTTCAATGGGAAGGAAATTTGGGTAAAATTCGGGTCAGGCGGAAGGAAAACTTGGGTGGAATCTGGCCTTTATAGACTCAACATCTTGGGTGCACAAACACGCACGTCTCATACTTGAAACACCTTCGCGTGTCTGTGTACACCCTATCCCCTACATCGCTACATGCGCTCTTGATCCCCACCCCTTCCGCTCTTTTTGACTACTTCTTTTTCCTCCCTCTTTTTGACTCCCTCTTCTCCACTGCCTCCACCTGTCCTATGCACATCCCTAGGTAACCTCTTTAGGTATGGCCTAAGACACTGATACTTTTAATCAGTCACTCGTTTCCAAATCTGGCATGATTAGTATGGTTGTGATGTGGAGTAGATTTACAGCCTGCTGGTGTACAGAGGTGTAGAGGGTATTGGTTGCTGGTGCAATGCGCGGCGCTACCCCCGCAATTGAGTCGAGACCACGTGAACGCGCGCGAGACGAGTTCCGGGGGTAGGCGGGCGAGCCACGAGGCCAGCCATGAGGCTAATATCAAGGCCAGCCACGAGCCGCGCACGTGACCTGCCAGCCCACGTTCCCCACCTTTGGCCAGCCAGCTCCCCGCCACGGAACTCCACCCCGAAAAATTGGAGGGTGTCAGATACTCAGATGATTAGTTCAGATATTCAAATGGATCAGTCAAATGTTGTATCGACAGATCAGAACTGAGTTGAAATGAGACTCTCATTAGATGAGATGTTCTCAGATCAGACTTTAGTTTTTTTTTTCAGACATCAGAGATCACGAAAAAAAGGTTTTCTACAGATTAGATGTTGATTCTTAGATATGTGGTATTGCATATAAAAGATCAGATTACTAATAGGTACTTTTCTAGGATCAGGTCTTGATTTCAGGATCCATCAGATACAGTTATTAAAACCAGGATTCCAAGATACCAGAAAACGTGTTTGAGTTTCCATAACCAACGATCAGGTCTTGAGATGTTATAGATACAGATTTCAGATTTCAGAGTGGATCAGTTGTTTAGGAAGATCAGAAAAAAAGATCAGGAATTGGATATTCGAAATCCTCACCTATTCATTTATCCAGATATCGATTCCTGGATTGTTGGAGGTCTTAGATCTCGAATACAGTCTTCTAGATATTCAATTCTTACTATTTGTCACAGAATTGGATGGATATGATGGAATTTAAGGGTGCATGTATGTCTCGCATGCTGCAGATCTTGAAGAACTACAAGCAAGTCCACTAAGATCTTGAAGACAACGACTTCTAGAGCATTTACCAACAGCCTTTCATGATTGAAAAAAAAAGCACCAGGACGTTCTAAAAAGCTATTGAATCTGTTGCTTCACGTGATACAGAGGTAGAGGCAGTGGGGCCGGAATAGAGACGCGGCCAGAACTCACCAGGTTTATTCTTTGAATAAACAGCCAGAGGTTTGTTCTTGCTCAAAACAAATCAGACAGATTCCCAGAATTCCAAAATTTCAATCACCTAATTTTTATGAAATTTGCAGCCAAAACTGAGTGCTTTGCGTTGGTCCTTTTTCTGCAGAGATTGCCTGGTGCACGGGTGTGCGCACCGCATGGTGGTGAAATCCGAGCCTTGCACCCATTCCAATCGCTACTCTCCTCTACTCCACTACATCCACTGATATCCAATTATAAGATTCCAATGGTGTACTGATGCATGACAAATACTACTACTAAAAGTAGAAATTATGGATCAGTGGAACAGGACGTCTCGCTTAAACAGACAAGCACACCTTCCACCTTCTCGGATTTGTCTCTAAGCTCCATTCAAACGACATAGCGGTAACAAGATGCGTTTGATATCATGGCTAGAAGTGAGTATAGATCCAGGAACCATATAGATGTATATATCTATGTGCAGGTATTTTGGTCGGGTGAATTGGTGATATCGGTTCTTCTTGGTGGTCACGAGACTCGAGGTGTGGTCTCCTCTAGAAAGGTCTTGCACACAATCACCACTCGCTCTTGGCGCCCATCTATGTGATTGCTCTCTGGGTGATTGCTCTCTGAGTGATTGCTCTTTTCGTGGGTTTGGACGGGAATGACTTGGATGCTCACTATAAGCTTTTGCATTTCAATCTTGTGAATGGGGTGGCCATAGCTTGCCGGTTTCCATCCATGTTGGCCCTCACGTTTCTTGGCATCTAGTTGCTGAGTTAGCGTCGAACCCACTCCGTCCTTGTAAAGATGAAGACCCATTCTTTTTGTTTATTATCTTTCTTCCTTTCCATCTCAATGGAGTCAATCGTCAGTCAATCGTCAGTCAGTCTTCTTTCCCAGTCTTCTTTCCCAGTCGTCAGTGGAAGAGACACAACTATACTCTATAGTAACAGTAGAAGAGTAGTATAACAGCAGGACTAGTATAATTGAAGTAGTAGAAGTAGAGTAGAACTCTCTCCGAGATAGTCACTCCTCAGTCAGTATTAGTTGTCAGTCGTCTTATTTTGTCTGCAGTATAACAGGTAGTCTTTACTGATAGGATGAATCCCATATCTCCAGATCCATGCAGTCTCTCCGATCTTCACCTCAATTAGGACATGACAGCACCGACAGCAAAGAATACAGCGACGGAGGCCAATTGAAAGTAGCAACTGGGGTAGCACCAGAGCTTCTGCTAAAAGAGGTAGAAGAGTCAAAGGAGTTTCCGCTCTGGAAGACAAGGAAATGGTGAAGAAGCCGAGGAAACGGTAAAGAAGCCGAGGAAACGGTAAAGAAGACAAGGAAATGGTAAAGAAGCCGAGGAAACGGTAAAGAAGCCGAGGAAACGGTAAAGAAGCCGAGGAAACGGTGAAGAAGTACCTCACAGTAGAACTTGTCCTTAATGTTCCTTATGTTCCTTAATATTCCTCAATGTTCCATAATATTCCTTAATGTCATTGTTAGAGTTCAAGTGGCGAATTCTGAACGCTAAAACTTTCAAATCCATCACTCACCATCACTCACCATCACTCACCATCACTCACCATTCCAATGTAAATGAATTGACGTTCAGATTAATAGAGGACTTGTATTGCAGTTCATCAATAGCGGTTCATTGGATGTAATAACCAATCAGATGTGACATTGTAGCAAGTATCAGTCACTTCAACAATTGGATTGATCATCACATATCGTTCCCACTTTCCCGAAATCGAACTCCAGATCAATCCGATCAAATCCAATCCAATCCAATTCAATCCAATCCAATCAGATCAGATCAGATCAGATCAGATCAATCCAGATCCAGAAAGAAATCTCCAGATCCAGAAAGAAATCTCCAGATCCAGAAAGAAATCTCCAGATTGAGATAGAAATCACCAGATTGAGATAGAAATCACCTGATTGAGATAGAAGTCTCCAGATCGAGATAGAAATCTCCAGATCCAGAAGTAAACAGATTCCAATCTCTATTGAAATCAATTTCTTAGGAAGAAGAAAGACTTCTAGATTCGGATAGAATTTTGGGGATTTTGGGAGTTGGGATTTTGGGGATCTTTGACCAGGACATTTCTATTCCTTCAAATTCTTCATTTTCAAATCTTCAAATTCTTCAAATTCTTCATTTTCAAATCTTCAAATCTTCAAATCTTCAAATTCTTCATTTTCAAATCTTTTAATTCTTTCATTTCTTATTCATTTCATAATTTTTTTTTTTGACTGGAGAGAAAAAGAGAGAGGAAAAAAGAGAGAGGAAAAGAAAATGGTGTGAAAAGAAAATGATGTGAAAAGAAAATGGTGTGAAAAGTAAATGGAAATGTATATAGGTTAGAGGTTAGAGGATTCTTCGCGCTGAGCATTATCACACCACAATTTCTAAGTTTCAAACGAACACCATTTTTTTTTTTTTTTTTTTTTTTTTTTTTTTTTTTTAAAA